>JAODHV010064188.1:0-10813 GCA_027576555.1 Plicofollis layardi | reverse complement strand
GGGAGAACATGCAAACTCCACACAGAAAGGCCCTTGCCGGCCACGGGGCTCGAACCCGGACCTTCTTGCTGTGAGGCAACTGCGCTAACCACTACACCACCGTGCCGCCGGGCTTAAAATCAATAATGGGATATGGCCCTGTGATTAGTAGTCCGAAAGAGGGTATATTTACACCTGATGAGGCAAATCAATTTTATGCCAGATTTGACTCCACTGTTAATTCAGCTAATCATGCATCAATATATTCCATCATTTCCTTGGAGGAAGATGGGAGCAGCCCTTCCCTTTGCCCCCCAATAACTATCACTGTTGAGGAGATACGCTCTCAGCTTAGGTTGCTTAATGTAAATAAGGTCCCTGGCCCAGATAGGATCATGCCACGCATTCTTAAAGTATGTGCTGATCAGCTGTGTGGGGTGCTACATCATTTGTACACCTTGTCTCTGTCTGTGTCAAAAATTCCAGCAATCTGGAAAACATCGTGTTTTGTACCAGTGCTTAAAACCCCCAATGCCAAGACACTTAAAGACCTCAGACCTATCGCTTTAACCTCACATGTAATGAAATGTTTTGAGAGGATGGTGCTGGGGCACCTAAGGGCACAGGTCAGTGCCTTTCAGGACCCACTTCAATTTGCTTATAGGGGGGGTGTAGGTACAGATGATGCACTTCTTTATTTGTTGCACAGGGTGCACAGTCATCTAGAGTTGACGGCTGCATCTGTGAGAATAATGTTTTTTGATTTTTCAAGTGCTTTTAATACTCTACAGCCACACGTTTTAGCTAAAAAGCTTTTTGGTTTTAATCTTAATAAATCTACTGTTGCATGGGTCACAGACTACCTCACAAGCAGACCTCAATTTTTGAGGGTTCATGACACCAATTCTGAGACCATCATCACTAATATAGGGGCACCCCAGGGTACATTTTTATCTCCTTTTTTATTTACATTATAGACTTCTGACTGCAGACATAGCAGTACCTCTTGTCACTTACTGTACAGAAGTTTTCTGATGACACTGCATTAGTGGGCTACATTACTAACAACGATCATGCAGCGTATCAGAATGAGGTGGATAGCTTTGTCAGTTGGTGTGATGATGCCCATCTCATTTTAAATGTAGACAAGACTAAGGAACTAATATTTGATTTTAAAAAGGAAAAAATGAGGTAGTCCCTACACTTATTAGAGGTCATCTAGCAGAGGTAGTTTCCTCATATAAATACCTTGGTGTCCATCTAGATAATAAACTAGACTGGAAGGAGAACAGCAGAGTTACCTTCAGGAAGGCCCAGTCTAGACTGTTTTCTTTAGAAAACTGAGATTATTTGATATGGGCAGGCCTATTTTAAACATGTGTTACCATGGGATTATGGCAAGTGTTCTTTTTTATGCTGTTGTGTGTTGAGGCGGTAGTCTAACAGTTGAGGACAGGAACAGGTTTAACAAACTGATAAGGAAAGCAGGTTCCATCATTGATTCATGCCCAAGTTCTGTGGAGGAAATCCCAGAACAGAGGGTGATGAGGAAGATGAGGAGTGTGATGTCAAGGGATGACCACCCCTTGTACAGCAGGTTCACTAAAAGTGGTAGGAGCCAAAGGCTCCTTCTACTGAGATGCTCTCCAGAGAGATTTAGGAGGTCTTTTGTTCCCACAGCAATCAGACTTTTTAACAAGAGCTGCTGACTATCATTGCTGTTGTGATTTATGTTGTTAGATTGCTGTGATTATTGTGTCCTTTCAGTGTCTGTTCTAGTGCATACTTATTTATTTGTTGTTGTAGTGTATGTTGTACTGTGCCCTGTCTTAAGTGTTAACTGCCCTACTGATGTATGTTGTTGTGTGTGGTTGCCAGGTAGCAAAAGAATTTCCCCCTTGGGGATTAATAAAGTGCAATTCAATTCAAAATAAGACTGCCATGTTGTCTTTTCTCTGACTCATTAACTATTCGTGTCAGTACATTACAGACAGTTCACATCATGACAAGATCCTGAAAAAATCCTGCCTCAAAGAGCAGCCCAATGACATTGTATGGACTTCTGAAATTATGCACTCATTCTGTTATCTGAAAAAAATCTCTTACATCAGCTCCAGCGCTGGGCATGCCTGACTACAATCTGCCAGATGGAGTGACTGCAGTGGGGGTCCTGGCCCAAGAGCATAGTGAAGGTTATCATCCTGTAGCTTATCTGTCAAAGACCCTGGATAAGATATGCCCATGTGTTTATGTGCTCTCTGCTCTCATGGTGACTGATGCTGAAAAACTGGTACTGTCTCACAGTCTGATTTTACATGCATCACATCAGGTACACTCCATTTTAAACAACATTCATACACAACATAAGACCAGCAATGTTCTGGTTATGAGTCTATCTGCCATACAGAACTTTTCTATCAAACCTGTCACATCAGATAACACCCCAGCTCTTTTGTTACCGCGCCTGTTGTCTTCCTGCAGGTCTGGCCCAGATCCACCATGATTGGAACAGGACTGTCTTGATTAAATTACCTCCTCCTTGTTGTTGAGGTGTGATATGTCTCAGACTCCCTTTGAGCATGGTGTGCACGTGTTTGTTAGCAGCTCTTGTTCAAAACCTAATGATTTAGTTTTTCTGTGTGGGTTTTCTATTTATACAGATTCCCATTACGCCTTTGCAGTAGCTCATGATTTTGGCAAAATTTGGCACTCCTGTGGCTATAAGGCCACTGAGGGTAAAGGTATCACATGTCTCTCTTGTCACAAATCTTTTAGAAGCATGTTCCCTGCCCAAAACAATTGTCCATCATCAAAACAAAAGGTCTTGACTCGGGTGACTTGACTGGCCAGTGGGAACCACTTTGCATACCAAGTCATTAAGCAGGCGGCCAAAGAGGGCAAACCTTGGGCAAATGTTTCTGAATCACCCATTTATTCAATGTTTTCTCATTTTTCATTGTCTTGTAATGGACTAGACATAGCTTTTCTACAGACTCAGGCAACTGAGGCTGACTTGACCTTCTACCACTCATCCCTTGCAAAATTAGAATAACTCCCAATTCAAGCTCCAAGTTGTCTCCTTTTGAGATAATAATGGGCCGACCATATCCAACCCCTTTGACCAAAAGTAACCCTGATGTTTTATTTATAGGTGATCTGGACGTGATTGCTGGCAATTACTTTAGCTTTAACTGAAAATGTTAAAAGTATACTTGGTGATTTATCTGTGGCTTTTCTGTGGGCAAAGGGAAAGACTACTCACACATTTATTTCAGGTGATTGAGTATTAGTGCACAGCCTGAATGAGAACAGCTGTCCTGACTGATTCCCAGCCACAGTGCATACATGCCAGTTGTCTGAAAAGTGTCCATCATCCCTAACTCCTCTTATCTCACCCAAAAATACAAGGGCAACACAGCAATCAAGAAGTCCATAGGGGACCTAATCGCATCTCATCTTTGACAGGAGTAATACAGCAATGAAGAAATCTGTAAGGGACCTCTTCTTATCTCACTGTCACAACTTTGAGGGTGGGCAATGAGGAACCAGAGCCAGATGCTGCAATTCAAGCTGTGCTCTTCATGTTTCTAACCACACTTTTCAGTGACTATTAAGCTACTATGTAAACACACTACACACATGCAGTGGGGTGTCACAGTGCTCTTTCTCTCTTGTTCCTGGCTGTCTGAAAGACACACAAAGACACAAGTTAATAGACAGCCAGTAATTAGACGCAGGTGCAGCTCATCACAAGTTACCTACTGGTTCAACCGGACTCTGTGCCATTCACAGCTAACGCTCGACCGCACCATCGATGTCACATATCCCCACTGCCTGACTCAGGCTGGGGAGCCATCTGGCCTGCAGCTGACTCCCCCCAGCAGGAGAGGTAATCCACCACCACCATCCGCACCCCTGGCCTGTGGACTACCTAAAAATTTAAAGGGTTGAAAGGCCAGATACCAACAAGTGATCCACGCATTGGCATCCTTCACACAGTGGAGCCACTGAAGCAGGGCATGGTCAGAAAAGAGGGTGAATGGGCATCCAAGCAGGAGTACTGGAAAGTGAAGACCATCCACTTGATTGCCAGACACTCCTTTTCCATGGTGCTGTGCTTTGACTCCTGCATGGAGAGCTTGCAGCTAATATACAGTGCTGGGTGTGCCTCCCCCGCCACCACCTGGTACAAAATGGCCCCCAGCCCTCTGTCTGACATGTCAGTCTGCAAAAGAAAAGGGAGAGAGAAAAGTCAGGAAAATGCAACAGCAGGCTCCCCCACAAAACCACGTTTACCTGAGCAAAACACCATTTGCATGGCTCTATCCACTGGACTGGATCTGCTGCCCCCTTATTAGTGAGGTCAGTGAGTGGGCTGATGACATCTGAAAAGTTAGGCACAAACTGCCTATAATAGCCAGCCAGCCCCAAGAACTGCCTCACCCCATTTTTGGTCTAAGGTCTTGGGCAGGCCGCAATCACTGCAGTCATCAATTTGGGGATGCACCTGCCTATGACCCAAGTGGAAGCCCAGATACTGTACTTCCACCTGTCCAATTGCACACTTTTTTGGGTTTGCTGTGAGCACAGCACACCTCGCCAACCTCAGGATTGCCCTGAGATGTTGTAGATGCCACTCACAATCATTACTATAAATGACTGTCATTTAGATAGGCCACTGCATACGCATTTTGGGGATGGAGAATTAGGTCCATGAGATGCTGAAACATTGCTGAGGCCCCAAACAACCAAAAAGGGTGAAAATTTGGTGTAACCCAAAAGGAGTAGAAAAGGCAGTTTTCTCATGGGATAATGGAGTCAAGGGGATCTGCCAATATCCCTTTGTTAAATCCAGTGTTGAGTAAAAGTGAGCCGCACCTAACCGATTGAGCAGTACATCAATGTGAGGCATCAGATATGCATAAATGTTTTAGACAGCGAATTGACTTTTCTATAATCCACACAGAACTGGACCTACCTGTAGGTCTTGGGAAACAAGACCACCAAGCTGCTTCAGTTACTGTGCAACTCCTCAATTACCCCATCTTAAGCATAGCCTGGAGTTCATCCCACATTTGTCGTGTGACCTCAAAGGCCCCCTGCCACTTGGTAAGTAATTCTGAGCTTGAGGTGGGCAGTAAAATCAGTACTTTATCTCCCTGTGCAAATTCCCTTAACCGTGTCTCTCTGTTGTGCAGATGAGATTGACGTTCTTGGTCCTGTCGTGAATTCTCCTGGGTTATGTGACTCAGTACATCAAGTTTTGCTCTCAGCTCAAGAATGTATTGACCCTTGTGGGACCCTGTGCACTGTACACAATAGAGGGTCTAGCTACCTATCCCAGTTTTTACCATCCCTGTGAATGAACTTATGAATCATGTTTTTAAGTGTGTTTGGTTAAATTGCTCAACCAGCCTGTCCATTTGCAGATGATAAACACGAGTATGAATCGATTTAATCCCCAATAATTTGTACAATTCGCATAGTGTACGTGACATAAAACATAGTGCCTTGATCAGTCAGGATTTCTTTTGGAATTCTGACTCAGGAGATAATGTGGAAGAATGCCTCCGCAACACTGTGCTGAGATATTGCGAAGAGGCATTGCTTCTGCGTATCACGTTGCATAATCCACCATGACGAGCACAAAGCGATAACCACATGCAGATCAGTGTAATGGCCCATTGAGATCCATGCCAATTATTTCAAAGGGGATCTCAATTAACAGCAATGGGCACAGTGGTGCTTCTGGTGTGGCCGCTGGATTCACCAACTAACATTCACAAGAACCCGCACACCACCTGTGGACATGAGCGTGAATCCCTGGCCAAGAGAAACAGGCCATGATACGATTCAGTGTTTTATCCTGTCCCAAGTGCCCAGCCATAGGATTATGATGAGCCTCATGGAATAAAAGTTCTCTACAGCTCTTTGGGACCAACAACTGTGTTATCTCTTCCTTGGTTTGAGTGTCCTGCATCACTTGATATAGCCTATCCTTAATAATACAGAAATATGGGAATGATAGTGCAATGATAAGTTGGAGGATTTGGCCATAAATTACTTTCACTTGGTCAAAAGAGTGTCTCAGAGACTTGTCATGCACCTGCTCCAATGGGAAATCCCCTAAGGGATTCCCCAGAGAGATAAGAGAGTTTCCCCCCCTCTCTGTGTCATCATGATGTAGATGGCCCTGGGACTGCCTCCCCAGCTAACGTTGTGGCAGGATCCCCTCATGACATACTACTGCAGGACCCACCCACTACCAACTGTTTCATTAATGTTTTCAACCTCAGCCAATCTGTTCCCAGGATAAGTAGGTGGGTGAGGCTTTGATTAACTGCTTCCTCCACACTGTTTTTCTCCTTGGAAGTGAATAATGACAGGCATTAGCAGATATCTGTGAATGTCACCATGCTCACATCGAACTTTCACCAATCTTGCATTTCCTGGTACCCCACATTGAATCAGGCTTTGGTGCATGGAGGTCTGATTACAACCAGAATCTACCAAAGCCTGATGTGTACTCCCTTGAATACTCACTATGATTCTGTACACTCCTGCTTGATCAGGCAAAGCCTGTAGTGTGTCAGGAACATAAATTGGTAGCTCCACCTCTTTGAAGAAGTGTTGATTCCCTGCCTTTCTTCTGTGCTGACAGACCTGCCCAGGCTCGCTCCCAGTTCTGCTGGGCATGGATGAGTCTACTTGTGGAGAGAGAGATGGAGTTAACAGCAGCACAGACACCAAAAGAGAAGAGAGAAAAGAAACAGGAGAACAGACACAAGTGTGGGAATGGGTTTTAGGGAATTGGCCCCCATTTCAATGGGGCTGGGGTAGGGAAGGGGCGAGGAGTGGGAGAGGGAGGGGAAGAAAGTGAGAGAGAGAGCGCAAGAGAAAGGAGAGAGAAGCTGCAGAAGCACCTGCTCCTGGAAACACAGTCAGGTAGTCATCTGCCAACTGGATCACCTCCTCCAGTGACGCCACTCAGTGACACTGGACCCACATTGATGTCTTGCTCAGCAGTTGGGCAAGGAACTATTCCAGCATCGCGCGGTCGACGATGTCCCCCATGCCGCAGTCACCTGCCCATAACCACTGTCAGCAGGCATCTTGGAGCTGCTGCTTGAATGCAAATGGCCAGCTGACTTTGCTGTAGGCCAGCACACAAAACTGCTGGTGATGCTCTTCTGGGATGTGGCCAGTTCATTGCAGTATAGCCTGCTTCAGGTCTGGATACTCCAGCATGCTCTTGGCAGGGAGCTGCCGAGCCATGAGCTGTGCTTCCTCTAACAGGAGTGGCAATAGGCGTGCCACCCACTATGAAGTTGACCACAAGCTCACCTCCGCAACATGCTCAAACAGCTCAAGAAAGGCTTCTGTGTTGTCCTGTGGCCCCATCTTAAACAGCTGCACAGGAATGCTAGCCGCAGGAGCGACTGCTGGAGTACCCACTGACTGAACCAAGCTGTGCATCTCCTGCCAGTTCTTTGCTTGGGCTTCAAGCAGGGCCTAGAAGCACTGCACCTGCTCAGTGGATAGGGCAAGCAGCTCTTGGTGCTGGCATTGGAGGTTAACCCTCTGGAGTTGAGAGCAGTTGTAGAATGAGTAGGTCATGTATTTAGATTAATCTCTGAGATTTTATCATACAAACATTATAAACATATTAACAGAAACTTTATACTTTCCTATGTGCCCACTGCCAAATAATATCTTTTTTTAAATTACTTAAATTAGATGAAACATAAAACTTGTCCTCTTACTCCATCACACCTGAGTCAGAGCACTGAATGCCCACTTATGCATTCACAAAATACTGTTCACATGGTAATGCCTTAATTACTTTCAATCTTTCAGTTTCAATTGGTTTCTCTTTCACAGCGGGAACACCCACTGTAAACAGGATAAAATATGTCAGCCATAGTTTAGGCTACCTGTTTGGAGGTAAAACTTGTTGATGGCATAGCGATTTAATGCTCAGGAGGCGGTTTGGATGATTCAGGACAGCAATGACAATTTCAGCAGTTCATCGGATCTTGAGGACTGCAACACTGATGATGAGCGCTGTCATTTTGAACTTTGACTCGATCCAGCCGAAGAGCAACTCGAGTAAGTGTAAACATTTCTTCTATTTCTTATGAGCATATTGGTTGATCTTTGCATGCTTCTTGAGTAAATAAACCACGCACCACCACTGAGTAAATAAAAACTGCATCACCACTGAATAAATAAAACATGCACCATCACTGATTAAATAAAATGTGCACTGTCCCTTGTTTGCTCTCTTTTCTTCTTAATTTTTTTTCTGGCACTTAAATTATTTTGGCATGCTCTGATGTCAATTTCAACAAATCTAAGCAGTATTTTCAAAGTCATGATGTTTTTGTATTCAGCACAACCTCAGCTACAATAATATCTACGTAGTACATACTGCATGTCATGATTGTACTTGTAAAAAGTAACAGATAAATGAAGATGTTGTAAAAAGCAGTTTTAGAACTGTGTTGGAATGTGTGAAAAAAACATTACATTACGCTACCTGAAATGTATGTACTATTGTTTTGGGATGAAGAGTTGGCAGTGGAAGGGGTAATGACTCTTCTCTTTGAATGGAATGGAATTTTTTACTCTTCTCATTGAATACCCCTCCCACTGCCAACCCTTTATCCCAAAACAATAGGCCATACATTTTGTGATGCCCATTTAATTGTCCAAATCAATGGAGCAGATTTAAGTTTTTGTGCTTGATACATTCCTAAGACTTAACAGAATCACCTCAAGTGATCAAAACAGTTAGTCACAATGGGTAAGGTAATGTCTTTTTTCACACATTCCAACACAGTTCTAAAACTACATTTTACAACATCATTTATTTGTTATTTTTTACAAAGTACAATCATGACATACATACTACATAGACATAAATCTAGCTGAACTTGTGTTAAATGCAAAAAAGTCATATGACTTTGAAAATGCTGCTTAGATTTGTTGAAACTGACATCAGAGCATGTAAAAATCATGAGTGTGCCAGAAAATACCCTCAGACCCCAGAGGGTTAACTGTGAGGGTCTGGAGGAGCTCCTGGACTGGTTTGGACACCATGGCAGCATTTGTTCCTCGAAGTCCTGCATTTTGGCACCAGTGTAAAAACTTTGAGGGTGGGCAATGAGGAAATGGAGCCACACATTGCAATTTAAGGTGTGTTCCTTTTATTTTTAACCACACTTTTCAGTGACTATTAAGCTACTTTAGATTTAACTGCTGCATTTGACACAGTGGATCATAAAATTTTATTCTCTCATTTGGAGCAGTGGATGGACATCAGGGGCATCGCTTTGGAGTGGTTCAGATCCTACTTGGCAGAGTGAACTTCTTGTCAACCTCAGGGATTCTGTATGCTCTTCCACTCCTCTCTCATGTGTGGTCACACAGGGGTCAGTTTTAGGCCCACTTCTCTCTCCATTTCCTCCCACTCGGTTCCATTCTTAGGAGACGTGGCATTTCATTCCACTGTTATGTGGACAACAGTCAGATCTATGTCCCTCTTAAAAGGAATGATGCATACCCTGTCAAGCCATTGCTCAAGTGTCTTGATGACAAAGGCCTGGACGGCTTTTAACTTTTTAAATTTTAATGAAAATATGACAGAGATGATGGTATTTGGTGGAGCCACTGGGACCCCCCCATAGATGTGGGGTCCCTGGCCCATTATATTAAGCCAACCATCACCAACCTAGGGGTTAAAGTGGATGCTGATCTTAAGCTCGACAGTCGATCAGGGCAGTCGTCAAATTGAGCTTTTTCCAGTTGAAGCAGCTGGCCAAAATTAAGCCAGTTCTCTCTAGGCAGCACTTTGAGACAGTAATCCATGCCTTTGTCACAACCTGGCTGGATTACTGTAATGCACTCTATATGGGGATTAGTGGGTCCTCCATCACCTGTCTTCAGATGGTACAAAATGCTTCTGCGCATCTTTTAACTGACATGTAAATATGAGCATATTTCCCCCATTTTAGCCTCAGTCCACTGGTTACCCATACATTTTAGGATTTGTTTTAAAATCATTTTATTTGCTTTTAAATCCCTCAATGGTCTTGCCCCACCCTACCTCTCTGAGCTGCTACACCACAATACTCCCACCTGCTCTCTCAGGTCAGCTGATCAGCTGCTCCTGAGTATGCCTAAAGCCAGTATTTCACTGGGCTGCGACAGCCTGCGACTAGTTGGAGACACAACAATTGCGATAAAATATGTGAATTCAGTTCTTACACTTCAGCCAGTATCTCACTTCACGGAAACTGACTTGAGAAGGGTTTGTGATGGCTTTGCAACGCCAGCAATGCATTTGCGTCTATTTTGAGAGAAATTTTGTTGCACTAATTTTTTGAACATGTTCAAAATTTCAGCGACGAAGGAGCAATACTTTGTGACTCATGTGAGGAAATTGAGAAGCCCCATGGATGTTTCAAGACACTTTTGAAACTCTCTCGCAAATGACATTCACAATCTGTCACAGCCTAGTTAGATACTGGCTTAAAACTAAGTGCAAGCTTAGAGGGGACCTTGCTTTTGCTGTTGCAGCTCCTAAATTGTGGAACAATCTGCCTTTGCAGATTAGACAGGCCTCTTCTTTGACTCTTTTTAAATCGCTTCTTAAAACCCATCTCTTTTCTTTGGCTTTTTACACCACATGAGATGATGATTTTACTTTATCTGACTTGCTTTTATTGTACAGTGGTGCTTGAAAGTTTGTGAACCCTTTCGAATTTTCTATATTTCTGCATAAATATGACCTAAAACATCATCAGATTTTCACACAAGTCCTAAAAGTAGA
>JAODHV010063993.1:0-10882 GCA_027576555.1 Plicofollis layardi | reverse complement strand
TACGCCTTCCTCTATTGGGAGTAGTTTGGAAAGGTACGCAAATATAGTTTCATATGGTGCAAATTGTTGGGGGGTGGTGGTGGTTGGGGGCGCCCCTGACAATACGGCAAATTTGTGTCCCCACCACTTTCCAAACCAAACCTACACCCTTGCACACAGGGCTGTGTTAGTTAGGCTTTAGCTTGGTGCCGTCACTTTACCGTGCTCTGGCATGACGGAGACGTCTCCTTTTCAAGCCACAAGCAGCAGTTACCTGCAGAGACCGGCTTTGCCTTCAAAACGTCATTTGGCATGCTTAGCTTTCCTGTGGATTTCTTGGCCTAAAAGGCGAATTCTTGATACTTTTACAGCCATGCTATTTTCAATGCATGTATCGTCATACACACAGAACAAGATAAAGGGTAGCTGCAGGGGTAGCCAAGGGTGTCACTCAGTCAATACAGAGTGTATTTATTGTCTGTAGGTTGTGCTGGATGTTCACATTTTCTAATGGGGTTCCTTTTTCCAATAGAACACACAAGACAACCAACCCTCCCACAACAAAGTTCTTGTGTCAGTAATCAGAAATGACAAAGAGGTGTCAAAAAGAGTTATCAATGTGACTGGGACAGCTGATCTCGTAGAACAAACCCTATCCCAGCAAAGAGACAGTGCATTCCACCGGCTGTTAAAATACAATGCAGAATTCAACGATTACATTGATGATGATGGTGATGATGAGGCCATGAAGCACCTGGATAGATACCAAATCATCTTGAAGGAGGCTGACCAAAATGAGGTACTCTTTGCTCATAAAATCTCTAGTGTCACTCTTTTCTTTGTTGGATGTAATGGTATGGAATTAAGCATTTTGCACTTTTCATTACTTACTTTTTGTGTGAGTCATGGAACTACATTGAATGTCTTCTACCTTATTTTGATTGTGTGACTATTACTGGCAAGACTCAGTCTTAAAGGAACAGTCCACCCTTTTTTGTTTTTCCATGTGTTGCACATGAATGTGCATACCATTTTCCTCTTGGTGTGTTCAGTACTTTCAGTACTCAGAAATGAGTAGCATAGCTTAGCATAGTCACTGGAAGTGAATGGGCTCAATATTATCAATTATCAAACCACAAAAGAGAACTGGTCAAAATTAAATAGCAGTTTTGCACAGTGGTGAATGTTACATTCATTTTAAAGTGGTGTACAAGTACATTTGATGTTCGTTTTGAACCCATAGGCTAGACTAATATTGGTATGCTAAAATGTAAACTAGCCAAGTAGCCATTTCAAACACAGAGGGGAAAAAAATCTAATATTCCCATGTTTAATCGGGGCTTAAAACAGATAAGCAAGTTTTTGAAATGGGGTGAACTGTTCCTTTAACAATTAACATTCCAGTAATGATGCATTTTTCTTTCAAAGGCTGAACCATTGAATGCAGATGATGATCGCCGAAGTGGGCCATTGGAAGTATTTGCAGCCTCTTTTTCCATTACAGATTGAATGGTATAATGTAGGGCTGGGGGATATGAGGGCAGAAAGTCGGATCACAATAACTGTTTTTCTTCATTTATTTTTAGGTCAGCCCATTGGTGTAAATGTGTATTAATAGATCCTGTGTTCCCCTCACATTTCTGCTGATTTTTTAGTATACTTCTCATATGTCAACTTCAAAGAAATGTCCTTTTGATACAAAGAAAAGTTACCTGTGTGAAACTTGTATTGCTGCTTTTATTTACTGTTGAGTGAACACAAATTGAAGTGGTTACATACCATGTACACAGGTTGCATTTCGTTGTGTCCAAAGGAAATTATTGTCTTATGAAAAGGGATACTTCTGTGGAAATGTGAGGGGTATATTCATTTTTGTGACAGACAGTATGCACTTTTATGTCTGGCGGAACATGTGCGGCCCCACCTAGGTTCTTGGTTTCAAAATGTGCCCAGAATGAAATTCTAATTGAATTACCCTGCATTATGTGCTTCATCTGTTCTCACAGAACGGGTCTCAAGGACAACCTGATAGTGCGCCCAGGTTTGATGCAGCTGGTTTGTTGGCACTTATCAGCAGCAAAGCCCCAGCTGTACTTGCTGAATATGAAACATCTGGAACACTCTCTTTGACATCCCGAAAACTCCTTGTAAGAATAGGTGTCAGCAATCTCGTTGAGCAACGGGGATTGTGAGTTAATTTCGCATCATCTTCATCATTCAAGTGCATGTGCTCCAAAATGTGTTCTTTTCTTTTGCATTGATGAGCTCTATTTGTATGTCACGCATACTGTCAGTGTCAAAACATATCTGATGTATTCTTCATTACAATCTTTCGTTTTGATTAGCTACCCATCCAGTGCTGACAAGGTGATGCTGGCCAAAAGCATGATTGCAGTCTTCCCATCTCTCATGATCAAGATACAAGAGAACGAAGGATTTGTAAGTGTTATCAGATGTTTTTCAGTAGATGTAATGTAACTTTTGGAATTATATTTTCTTGTATACTGCAATTGTCATTATACATTTAGTCAACTAAAGGCAATAAATAATCTGATAAGTTCTTAACCAAAAATAATGTTCCTTTTCTAAACAGTAGGGATGGCACAATGGTGTTGCTGTTCGGTATGTAGTGCGGTTTGAGGTCTGAAGATCTCCCCCCCCACCCTTTTTAAAAACAATTATTATTATTATTATTATTATTTTTTTTTAGGGGTGTGCAGTAGACCTAATGGTACACTTAAGGCAACAGCATTTCTTTAAGGAGTACATATGTTAATAGACCCTAAACTCAAGAACATTTATGGCTATTTGGATATTTAAGACACACCACGTAATTCCCATGGCATAAAACACCAAATGCAACCCAAAAACTACATATTTTTCGGTTAAATTCAACCATGCCTTTTGACGGCTCTGACGCCTGCAACGCTTTAAACGCGTTTGCGGCGCTTGCTGCTTCTGCCGCTTGTCTCCCATTCAAAGTCAATTACTTCCTCCGCTTTCCACGCCTTTGACGCTGCTGGTCTGTTCCTACGGTAATAGCTGTTAGCTCCAGAGTGCACTGTCCACTACTCTTTAGTTACAGAAGAACGGGGACAGAACCTAAGCATGTGTTCCACCTAATGGTTGCTATCTAATACTCTTTGCTCTGAACTTTTGTTAATCTTAACCCATGTTATGCTGTCTGTGTGTAGTGTCTTAGTGTCCTTGTGGACAGTATGTATATTTGTCAATGCTACTTGGAACACCTTAATTTCCTTCCCGGGATCATTAGTTACTCTGCTCTGCTACTCTACTTCTTCTTTAAAATGTATTTTTTTTGTTATGTTCCAGGAGCACTTCTATGATCCAGTGTCACACTGTGGGTTCATTGAGATGAAACTGCGGAACCTGCGGAGAAGTCTTCAGGATGACCAGAGACGCTATCGTAAACGTAGACGGTCCAGTGATGGTTCTGCGGGAGGTATAACACTACAAGTAATTGCAGAAGGGGAAGAAGACGAATCTACACAGGATTGGATAACGGCCACCAAAAGGATGAGACCATCTCCAGAGAACCTTGCATCCATCAAAATGGGCATGGAGAAAACTTTTAACAACCGAAGGCGCTGGATCACAACTCAGTCGCCAACAGTAGAGGAGATTTTTCATCAGTACCCTCGCTTTGTAGACCTGCCATATTTGGTAAGTTTTCAGCAAATTGTATCATAGTTATTGTTGCAATAGTTATGGCCATGGCCTTGGAAAACCTAATCAGTATTTGAACAGGAGCTAATATTAGTTGCTACTCCTCAGTTTGATGCAGAGTTCGCAAGAATGTTTCCTGGCAAGGAAAATCAATTACTTCGGAAATGGGAAGGACATATCGTTCCAAAGCTCCTGAAAGTGGCCAGACTGGAAAATGAAAATGATCCTGATCCTCTGTCAGCTGGTCAGGAGAGTGATGGTAAGTTCAGTTAGTCTCCTGATAGAATGTCAATCTGTCATTTATATTGGATGGCCAGTAGGCTTTTACCACCTTCTTTTTAAACCCCATATGGTATCCCTAAGGTTATTCCTAGATTGTCATGAACATGGTATATCAAATTGTGCAATTTCGCACATTCCCACCAGAGACGTCTATAGTAAGAGTTGAGACTCCTTGATGGTACGAAGTGGTCATGTGGTTTTACTCTAGCCTCCTACATTCCGAGTAAACCCATCTCCTCCATACGTTAGTGTTAACATGGCTAGGTTACATGTACTAGTTCTACAAAGTTGGCTATGCTGCTATTGTCCTGAAGCAAGTAAACAGTTAAGGTCAAGTAATTACAGTCAACTTGAAATTGTGTGCTTCACAAATGCGCAGAAACTGTTATTTTATTAATTTCGCTCAGAGCCTCAACGATACTCTATGGAAGTGGATGCTACAGCAGGAACATTTTGCCTATAGTAGAAAAATTATTTGTGGAAAATTCTTTGCCTCGAAGCTTCGTTTAAGTATGTCATGACATGACATGACGATAATCACACAATTGTCTTTTTTTGTTAAGACGGCATTCCTACTAATTACTCACTCGACTTTCAATAGAAAGAGTAGGCCTATGTGCTCCGGCAAGAACTACAAACAATGGGAGTTCAGATTATTCACAGTTCACGCAGGGTTGTCAATTCCAATTGTAAGACAGCGATGATATTCAAAATAGCAAAAAAATAAAATAAAATTAGAGTACCAAACGGAGTACATAGGATAAAAACGGCGACGGGTTAAACTGGTTTGGGGGACAACTTTATCAAAGATGGAGGTATTAACTTTATGTCTGCTGATTTGTTTTGGCTTTCTCTTCAGAGTCACGTTGTTTTAGAGCGCTTAAGTCACTCACCAGTTTTCTACCTCCAACTGCAACTGGGAGGAACAAAGGATGGTCCAAGTGCAGCGTGAAATCAGCCTTGTCATACATCCTGGAGGTGAAACAGGTAAACTGCTGACAAACTACTGTTATACCACAGTGTCTTGCAGCCAGAAAGCTCCAGCTGACAGCACTCATTTTTCTCAGATTTTATCCTATGGCACTTACTGTGGCCGTTTATGCCTCTCAAACCCGCATTTTCCTCCACAGACTGTCTCAGGTGGTTACATGCACTATATTGCCAAAAATATTTGGACACCTGCCTTGACACACATATGAACTGTAGGGCCATCCCATTCCTAACCCATAGGGTTCAATACGATGTCGGTCCAGTTTTTGCAGCTATTACAACTTCAACTCTTCTTTGAATGCAGTCCACAAAGTTGGGGAGTGTGTTTTTAGGAATTTTGACTATTTTCTAAATGTGCGTTGGTGAGGTCAAACACTGATGTTGGTTGAGGAGGACTGGTTCTTAATCCCCGCTTTTATTCATCCCAAAGGTGTTTTGTCGAGTTCAGGTAAGGACTCTGTGTAGGCCAGTCAAGTTCATTCACACCAGAATCTGCTATCCATGTCTTTATGGACCGTTCCTTGTGCACTGGTGCACAGTCATGTTGGAAGATGACAAGGTTGGGAGCATGGGATTGTTCAAAATGCTTTGGTATCCTGAAGCATTCAAAGCTGAGACATTTTGGATAATTCCATGCTCTCAACCTGGTGGGAACAGTTTGGAATGGCCCTCTTCCTCTTTCAACATGACTGCGCCAGTGCACTAAATAAGACCCATAAAGAAATGGATGAGAGAGTCTGGTATGAATGAACTTGACTGGCCTCCACAGAGTCCTTTCCTGAACACGGCAAAACACCTTTGGGATGAATTAGAGCAGGGATTAAGAACCAGTCCCCCTCAACCAACATCAGTGTTTTGACCTCACTAATCAGTATTTGGAAAAATGGTAAAAATTCCTATAAAGACACTGCCCCACCACGTGGACAGCCTTCACAGAAGAGTTGAAGTTGTAATAGCTGCAAAAAGTGGTCCGGCAGCATATTGAACCCTATAGGTTAGGAATGGGATGGCACTATACTTCATATGTGAGTCAAGGCAGGTGTCCAAAAACCTTTGGCCATATGGTGTATATCCACCTGTTTATTTACATTATGCATGCTGCATTGTTTGTAAATGGTTGCGCACATGAGATATACACATGCAATGACCTGTAATGGATATTAACAAAATGGTGGTGTGCATAATGTAGATAAACTTGTTCGCCTCCCTCTACATAATGACTGTGGTGCTATGAACACGGAGGCACAATTCCACGCACGCTCTGTCTTGCCCTCTCACAGTTTTGGATATAAGGCCCTCCAAAGTCTGCCATGCCCCTTTCCGAGCCCAGGAATTGAATACATAATTTACAAGCAGGTTAGGCCTGCTCTAGCTTCAGTTTGAAGACAAATACTTAAAATGGCCATTTCCCCTCATTCTGATCCCGTCTATCAGATGTATCGTTTGACTATTTTTGGATATATTAGCTTAAAAACTGGATTAGTAAAAAGCTTAAGACTTGACATTTTGAAGCTACACGTCTTGTACAGTATGCATACTACTGGAGATGCAACTGATTTCTCCGCCATATGTAGGAACTGTAGTTTGTATTCAAGGGGACCCTGACCTTAAATGACAGCATAGGAGAATGTAGATAATGGTTTCAGGACATGTCATTTTACCCCTTTCTTCATGCCTCAAATTTACCATGTGGATATCGACGGCTCAAAAGACCTTTTAACCCCATGCACAGGAACCCTTAATCTAACGATGGAAGTGAAGAAAGGGGTTGTTTTTTAGCAGTTCTTCATAAATTTGGGCTTTTAAAATATTTTCACTTTCCCTCCCGTAACTAGGTTTACTGTCCTCTATTGGACAAAATTGGTCAAAAGTAACAGCATAAATCCATACTTTGTTTGACCAATGGACGCAGCCCAGATACAGTATCATATCACAGTGACATGAAAAGGTGAAGATTTCTAATGAAGGACGGCTAAAAACAGTATTTTTTTTGCCTTCAATGTTTGGAATGAAAAGATCATTGTGAATGACTCAAAATCACTTAACCCCATGCACATAAACATTTCAAAGCCATTTTTGAGACCCTCCTGTTCCGGGGTGCCCATATTTATGCACATGTCTATTATAGTTTAAATCCACAGAAACTCATGTCTGGTTCACCTATTCACTCAAAGGTTTCTCTTTCCCTATGGTTTAGATCAGGTTGCTGCTTCAAAAGCTCAAGAAGATATACTCTGATATAATGATTTTTCATAAGGGCGCCCAACATTTGCTCATGCCACTGTAAATAACTGTGCACAGTAGTTGTCAGGACAAAACCAGTATGAGTATTGATGGATGTGTCAGAATAAATGGCTGTTTACATGTTAAAATAGTTCCATTTTATTTCAAAACTAACAGTTGAAATATTTTTCCTTTTCCCAGATTGGAACAAGCATACCCAGCCTCTACCAGGAACAAACGGCAGGACAAGCAGAAGTACAGCAACCAAAGCTTGTGTGTCTGGGAAATCCATGCTCAGCAGCAGCACAATATATTATTGTGGCAAAGCACGACAAGGTTGCCATCCCTTTACAGGACGAAGGACTGACATGTGCCCTGGACAAGTTGTTCAAAATGTTGTGGGTTTGTAATGTAGCATATCCTGTCCAACTTAGCGCTGTGTATTCTTTTCTCGAGCATGTTTATGACTTACCCACCTCAGCACCAAAAAGATCAAAAGTTTTGGAGTTGATTACCAAGATCCATGCACTAGAGTAGACTAACATGTACACGTGTCCCAAGTGCAAAAAGCCCATTTCAAACAGTGTAAGGACACTAATAAGACATCTTAGGCAAGTTCATGCCGTTTCAGACGCACATGACTATACAATTATATGTAGTCAAAACCATTGTCAGAGAACATATCATAATTTTAATTCATATGCCAGACATCTCAACAGGGAACACAATCCAGATGCAAACCCACAACATCTTGAACATCTTGATCTATGTGGTTTGTTGGAAGATATTTCTGTGCCATCTTGCAGTCATGCTATAGACACTTCTGAAACTGATTTGAGCGCTGATTTGGACACTCCCAGGGATCTTCAATTTTTCGACCACCGTGAGTGTGCTGCATCATTTGTTGCTAAAATGTACTCCTCATCAAATGCCACATGGACTGATGTACAGAAAAGCATTACATGCACCAAGGAACTACTGGATAAGACATTGGACTCTTTAAAAGACAAAACTGCATCTGTGATTAACAGCTACTCCATACCAAATGATGATGTACAATCTTTAATGCAAGATTTTGAAAATGCTCGTGATATGTTTTCGGAAGTCGATACACCCTTTAAAATGTTGAAATATTTTTCAGAAAAACACTCCCTTGTCAAGCCCACAGAAATAGTCTTAGGACACAGAGGCGACACTGCAAGAAAGCAGGGAAAATTGTCTCAAGTATTGGCTGCAGACACTTTCCAATACATTTCAATTATTGATACCATAAAGTTCCTCTTTGGAAATGAAACAATGCAGAAACTCTATTGGCAATCGACAAAAAGTCATGATGGTAAAATGCGAGATTATTGTGATGGCACACATTTTGCAAATCATCCATTGTACAGCAGGTATCCCAATGCACTGCAAATCCAAATGTATTTCGATGACTTGGAAACGACCAATCCCTTGGGGTCAAAAACAAAAATCCACAAAATGGGAGCGGTTTACTTTTGTTTAAGAAACCTTCCTGTGGAATTTAACTCCTCCCTTGCAAACATCCACCTCTGTCTACTATTTAATTCTATCGACCGGGAAGTCTATGGCTTTGACAAAATATTTGCACCTTTTTTAGATGACATTCGAAGACTTGAAACGGATGGGATAGAGGTAGAAATTGAGGGTCAGTTGTCTGTGCTTCACGGTACTATCTGCCTTTTGACTGCTGATAACCTGGCTTGCCATTCACTTGGTGGGTTTTTAGAGAGCTTTTCAGCTAATAGATTTTGCCATTTTTGTCTAACTGATAGACAAACTGCCCAGTGTGTGTTTGACGATGATCACCAGGAGTTTCGTGACAAAATCAATTATAAAGAGCATGTTTTGCAAAATAATCCAAGTTTGACAGGAATAAAAACATCCTCCTGTTTAAACTCTCTAAACTACTTCCATGTCACGGACAATATTTGTGTCGATGTTATGCACGACATTTTGGAGGGCGTGGCTTTAGTTGAAGTAAAATTGCTGTTGAAACGTTACATTCATGAAGAAAAATTATTCACTTTGGATCAGTTCAATGACCGTTTACAAAGTTTTGACTATGGAGTTTCAAATGAAAAAAATAAACCAAGTGTCGTTCTTAACTTGAAATCAGATAATCCCATAAGGCAAACAGCCAGTCAGATGTGGTGTCTCTTGCTCTTTTTACCTTTTCTGATTGGGGATTTTGTAAGTGAAGATGATCACTATTGGAAATTATTTCTTCTCCTCAGAGAAATATGCAGTATTGTATTTTCTCCAGTTGTCAGTGTTGGGCTTTGTGTCTTTTTAAAACAGTTGGTTATTGATCACCATGATTTGTTCAAGACTCTTTATCCAAACAGACCACTCACCCCGAAACATCACTTTATGACTCACTATTGGCGTATTATGATAAAGTTTGGCCCACTTTTAAAATTGTGGTGTATGAGATTCGAGAGCAAGCATGGCCCGCTGAAAAGACATGCTCATGTTGTATGTAATTTTATAAATATTTCTAAGACGTTAGCTTATAAAATGCAGGTACAGAGCATGTACAACTGGAAATTTGGCAATCCCCTGATCAAAAAAATGACCGTGTCAAATTCCTTTGCTGTCATGGTTGGATCGTTGAAAAAATGTGATTTGTTAATACAAAATCTAAATGCACTTGGCCATGATGTCAGTACTTGCAGCATAATACACGTGGCTCACTCTGTCTTTTATTTTGGCCATACATACAGAACTGGTTCCGTTCTTGTTCTAAAGAACTATGATCTAAGGGGAGAGTGTCTATTTGGAGAGATAGTGCACATTGTTCTGAATTCTGAAAAGGAAGAGGTGCTCTGTTTTTTAAGAATTCTAACTGTTGTATACTTTGATTATCATCTGTTTTCATATGTTGTGCAAAGGAGCAATGAGTATAAAATGGAAGATGTTAAAGGCTTATCGGACACAAGGCCTCTAGACATACTTTCCTCTGGTCAAAATATGTTTGTAAATCCAAGATACAAATTGATTGATTAATTGTTTTTGCTTGTGGCCTCTGTTTAAGCCTGAGGTGATGTTTTAGCAGTCTTGCCTGTAGTGGTCATGCAATTTATGATGGTGATGCCTGATGTTCCTGCATGATCTTCTGCTGGTTAGTCCTGTTTTTTTTGTTTGTTTTGTTTGTTTGTTTTTTGTTTTTTGCAATGAAATTGTAAAAATGTT
This sequence comes from Plicofollis layardi, assembly GCA_027576555.1. Taxonomy (NCBI): domain Eukaryota; kingdom Metazoa; phylum Chordata; class Actinopteri; order Siluriformes; family Ariidae; genus Plicofollis; species Plicofollis layardi. Next base: position 508 of record JAODHV010063993.1, on the reverse strand, counting down.
TGTAAATCCAAGATACAAATTGATTGATTAATTAATTGTTTATTTGCTTGTGGCATCTGTTTAAGCCTAAGGTGTCGATTTTACCAGTCTTGCCTGTAGTGGTCATGCAATTTATGATGGTGATGCCTGATGTTCCTGCATGAATTTCTGCTGGTTAGTCCTGGGGTTTTTTTTTTTATGCAATGAAATTGTTAATAAAAGTCACTTAACGGAAATTCAGTCCATGAATCTCTTATTTTTAGAGCATTTTAAGCATATGATTTCTATTTCAGAAAAAAAGTATTAACACTTCAATGTGCTGTTAAGTAACTCATTTGTGTGTCTTTAAGGACAACACATTTTGGTGTTGGTTTTTAACATAATTTAGTGTTAAGTGTTAATAACACATCCAGTGTTGTTTTCTAACACATCTGTGTGTCTTTAAGGGCAACGCAATTTGTGTTGGCTTTAACACATTTTGTGTTTAAATATCTAACACACTGTATGTGTTGGGTTCAAATTAACACAA
>JAODHV010063866.1:0-10919 GCA_027576555.1 Plicofollis layardi | reverse complement strand
CGGTTTTAAGTGCATTTTGGCAGGTTTTGAACATATTTTGGGCTGGAAACCGTCAGCAGTATCTGGCAACACTGGCTGGATGCTGGGCGCTGCTGGGAGCTGCGGCAGAAATTGTCGTACGCTCAGCTAGGAAACACTTGCCAGTCATAACCAGACGGTCGTAAAGTCAATCAGTCGTAAGTCATATAGGTCGTAAGTCGACGACTTATATGCACACATACTGTACATTATGGCTGGGAAACCACTACAGCAGCCTTATCATACCTAATCTGCATGTCTTTAATTGTGGGGGAAACTGGAGCACCCAGAGGAAACCCACACAGAATACATGCAAACTCCACACAGAAAGGCCACCATCGGACATAAGATTTAAACCCAGAAACTTCTTGCTGTGAGGTGACAGCATTAACCACTGCACCACCATATAGCCCTTTTTACAAGCTTTAGCCTCAGTGTTCAAATCTGTACTTCTACTCTCAGTTGAAGGTACAGACTCAAATACCTATGGCCTCACTTCTGGGATTAAAAATGTGATTTTGTTACCACCACTATGCTTCACCTTGGGTATGGTGTTCCTTTGGTTGGGTGGGGTTTTTTTGTGCCACACTTACCTTTTTGAATTATAAAATTGTCATAACGTTTGGAATTGGTCTCATCCGAATGTAACACATTTTGCCACATGGTTTGGGGTAATTTAATTGGGCTTGGATTTTTTTTGTGTGTGAGAAAGGGCTTCCATCTGCCTACCATGTAAGGGCCTTTCAAATGACATCATCATAACTGTGGATTTGTTTATGCAGTCATATCACCAGGCATGCTTTGTGTTGGACAACGACTAGCATAAGTGTATGCGAGTGACTGTGAGCTCAATTTGTCAGTAATAGTGCCGAAAACCTGAGTTTGGAGTGGCATTCAAACATGGCTGTTCCAGACTACATTTCCTAAGCACCTCAGCACCCCTCATCTCCCGAATACTAGGAAGTGCACCTGTTTCCCATTTTCCCAGCATTCCCCCTCTATATAAGTTCAGCAAACACTCTCACTCTAGTTGCAAAGTATCGTTCTGTGTCCTCATGCCTGATCATACCAAGCCTTTGATTATAGTTCCTGACTTCTGGTGACTTTGACCCTGCTTTGCACGGTGCTGCAGTGGTTAGCACTGTCGCCTCACAGCAAGAAGGTTCTGGGTTCAAGCCCAGTGGCCAACAGGGGCCTTTCTATGTGGAATTTGCATGTTCTCCCCATGTCTGCATGGGTTTCCTCTAGGTGCTCTGTTTTCCTCCACAGTCCAAAGACATATGGTTAGGTTAACACGGGGCGGCCATGGCCTGAGGTTGGGCTGACGTGCCCTTGAGCAAGGGCACCTAACACACAACTGCTCCCTGGGTGCTGTAGCATAGCTGACCACTGCTCTGGGTATGTGTATGTGCTCATTGCTCACTTGTGTGTGCATGTGTGTGTTCACTGCTTCAGATGGGTTAAATGCAGAGGTTAACTTTCACTGTGTGCTTAAGTCTGTGCTTGAGTGTACATGTGACAAATAAAGGCTTCTTGGCTTTTTTACGTTGTTTCTTTGACCTTGAATTCTCACCTGACCTCTGAAATACTGTGAGTACATAGACTGACCCTTGCCTAACCCTGACTATGCTTTCTGTTTGCCGATTTGGATTTGATTTCCAGTTTGTGATGCACCCACTCTCCCCTGCACCTGCATCCGTAAGTGCCTGCAGCCTGGCAGGATACTTCAGCATTATGGATGCAGCAGAGGAGGTGAAGCAACTGCTCTCAATGCTCAGGGACAATTGTTGGGAGAACACAAACAGATATTAAGTGAATTAAACATCAGAATGTCACAACTAACAGCTGTTGTTTCACAGGCCCTCCTGACACACCCTTCATCCTCTGCTAGTGCAGCCATGATGGTGCCTCAACCAGAGAAGTACTCCACGGAGGTTTCTGAGTGCAAGGGTTTTCTTCTCCAGTGTTCATTATATTTCATGGCCCTCACGGGAGCTACAGAGGAGCAGAAAATAGCTAAATTCATCAATCCCCTCACATGCAAGGCTATGAAGTGGGCTAGCACTGTTTGGGGGCATGGTGGTGAGCACACCTCTTCCTCTGATCATTTTCTTGAACTGTTCAAAGGAGTATTTGGCCATCAACCCGAGGGTGTTGAAGTAGGTGAGAGACTACTTGCAATCCGGGAAGGGGATAGAAGAGTAGCTGTGTATGCCCTGGAGTTCTGCATGCTAGCACCAGGAAGCAGGTGGAACAAACCAGCTTTGAAGGTGAACTTCCGGCAGGGATTATGCCCAAAGGTCCTCAGAGCTGTCATACCATAATGAGCAACTCACTCTCAATTCCCTCATTGACTTAGCTATCCAACTGGATCAACTGCTTTGTAACAGACCCTCCTTACAGCACACTCCAGCCCTTCCACAACCTCCACAGTCCCCAATGCCGATGGAGAGCTCCCATACTCGCATGCAACACTCCAAGAAGGATAGGAGACATCGTAAGGAGTTGTGCTTCTACTGTGGTGAACAAGACCACCTTCTAGCTAAGTGCCCAGTCCATCCACCTTACTCTAGAAAGGAGGGTCTCTCCAGTAAAGAATTCAGTCCCTCCAGCCTGGTGAGTTCTGAACCCACTTCCATACCATATTCACTAAAGATTCAAGTACTATTAAAGCTCCCAGACTTGACCCATGTTCTCTCTGCCCTCATAGACTCAGGGGGCAGAAGGCAATTTCATCAACCTTGAGGTTGTCCAGAGGCTCAACTTGCCCATGGAGGAGCTCCAATGACCAGTAAACCTCAAGGCCATTGATGGTGGTCCCATTGGGGAAGGGCTTGTCACTACCCACACCTTTCTACTAGAAATTCAGGTTGCAGCCCTTCATGCAGAAAACATCACCTTGTTTGTCACCCACACAGCACATCATGCCATACTTTTAGGTTTTCCTTAGCTTCAACTCCACAATCCCCTCATCTCCTGGCAACACAGAGAAATTTTACAGTGGTCACCTTCATGTTTTCAAAACTGTTTACAATTCCCAAAAGTCACCTTGACAACTATGTCCATAGAAAGTCCCTCACCCGGAGATTTCTAACACATTCCCACCTGTTATCATGAACTTAAAGAAGTATTCAGTAAAGGAAGGGCCAGTGGCTTGCCCCCCATTGACCCTATGATTGTGCCATCAATCTCCTCCCAGGACCGACACCTCCCTGCAACTGCATATATCCACTATCCATCACCAAACAAGCTGCCATGAAGGAGTATGTTCAGGAAGTGCTACAACAGGGATACATCCAACCATCTACATCCCCAACCTCAGCAAGCATCTTTTTTTTTGTGGAAAAGAAGGGGGGGGGGGGCTTCACCCCTGCATCAACTACAGAGGTCTAAATCAGATCAGAGTAAAGTATCCTTATCTGCTTCCCCTGGTACCCTCTGCTTTAAAACAGCTAAGGACAGTTTGAGTGTTTACTATACTGGATCTTAGAACTGCACATAATCTAGTAAAAATTTGTGAGGGAGATGAATGGAAGACAGCTTTTAGCATGAATTCTCAGCACTCTGAATACTGTGTAATGCCATATGGACTTTCTTGCACTCCCATTGTCTTCCAGTGTCTCATTAACAACGTCCTAAGGGACATGCTGGGATGTTATGTTATGGCCTACATAGGTGATATCCTGATTTACTCCCAAAATGAAACCACCCACAATAAGCATGTTTGATCAGTGCTAACCTGGCTCCTAGAGAACCACTTATATGTCAAGGCAGAGAAATGTGAATTTCATGTCACTCAGATTTTGTTTCTTGGATACATCATCAGTGTGGAGGGTGTAAGCATGGATGCCAGTAAGGTCTCCACAGTCACTACCTGGCCCACACCCACTACAGTGAAAGAACTGCAACACTTCCTGGGGTTTGCCAATTTTTATTGTTGTTTTATGAGAGGTTTCAGCACTATTGCATCCTCTCACTGCTCTGCTTAAAAAAGGTCCCAAATGTCTCCAATGGAACCAAGCTGCTGCAGAGGCCTTTGAACAACTTACAGCAGCTTTCACGTTAGCTCCCATTCTCAGGCACCCAGATCTGACTAAATCCTTCACTGTGGAAGTTGACATCTCAGAAACAGGAGTCAGAAGGGTGTTACCTCAGTGCTTTGGGGAAAGACCCAAGTTACACCCCATGGCTTTTTTCTCTCAAAACAACTCACCCCAGCTGAGCAAAACTGATATCAAAAAGCAGGAACTTCTAGCCATCAAATTAGCTCTCAAAGAATGGAAACATTGGCTAGAGGGGGCTACACATCTGTTTATAATTCTCACAGACCATAAGAACCTTGAGTACCTAAAAACAGCAGAACCACTGAATCCCTGTCAGGCAAGGTGGGCACTCTTTTTCACCTGGTTCTGATTTTCTATTGCATACCATCCAGGCTCTAGAAACACCAAGGCTGATGCCCTCTCCAAAATCCACAATACCTCTGACCACAACCCAGAGCCCATTCCTATCCTGCTACCTGAATGCTTTGTTCATATCATTACAATGGAAATTAACAAGGAGATAGCACAGGCCCAGCCCCACAATCTTCCTGAAGCTTGTCCTCCTGGTCTCATGTATGTGCCTCCACAGTTTTGAAGTCCTCACCTTAGCAGTCATCACCTGGGCTCACGCATCCCTGGCCACAGGACACCATAGCAGTCAGTGTACCTATCAGCTCATCCAAAATAAGTATTGGTGGGAGAATATGGTCTCAGAGGTGAATGAATTTGTTTCCTCCTGTTTCACTCACACCCAAGCCAAGGTACCCTGGGCTCTGCTCACAGGTAAAGTCTGCCTGCTACCTATACCCCAAAGACCCTGGTCACATATTGCCACTAACTTCATCATGGATCTACCGAAGTCTCAAAGCAATAGTCATTCTGGTAGTGATTGATTACATCTCCAAAGCATTGAAACTCATTCCCCTGCCTGGCCTCCCCAAGCATTTGAGACTGCTGAACTCCTGTTCACTCGTGTTTTCAGATACTATGGAATCCCAGAGGACATAGTTAGTGACCTGGGTACTCAGTTCACCTCCAGGTTTTGGACCAAGTTTATGAACAAATTGGGGGTTTCCATAAGCTTAATCTTGGGGTATCATCTGCAGTCCAACAGCCAAGTGGAACACGCCAACTGGGAGATCAGGTGTTTCCTCAGAGTGTTCTGCATGGAAAACCAAAAGGATTGGGTGCAATACCTTCCCTGGGCAGAATATGCCCAGAACTCCCTGAAACACTTGGCCACCCAGTTAACACCCTTTCAGTTCATCATTGGTTATCAGCCACTAATATTCCTTTGGGACAACTCGCCTACTCAGATCTTAGCAGTAGATTCCTGGTTTTAAAGGAGTGAACAAGTATGGGAAGGAGTTCATCAGAGGTTGGAACTGGTAGCCAGCAAATATAAGTGATATGCAGATAAACACAGAGAGGAAACACCTGTATACTCTCCAGGCAACAGAGTATGGGTGTCTACAAGGAACTTACGAGATCCAAACATCATGCCAAAAACTTCATGCCTGATACATTGGGCCATTTAGGGTCTTCCACAGAATCAATGAGGTATCATACAAATTAGTTCTCCCACCACACTGCTGGATGTTGCCCATGTTCCATATGCCATGCCTTAAGCCTGCCATTCAAGGACCACTAGCAACTAACACACCCACCAGTGAACCTCCATCTCCCTTAGAAGTTGAAGGAAACTCAATATATCAGGTGCACAACATCCCCAACTCCTGGCATAGACAAGGTCAATTAGAGTATCTAGTGAACAGAGCAATGAAGCTGGGTGAATGCTAAGAATATCCTAGACCCACTCCTCACCCAAGAGTTCCACACAGAACACCCTGACAAACCAGCACCCAGAAGAAGAGGTCTCCCCAGAAAGGAGATCGTTCCCAGAGTGAGTGCCTTCGGGGGGGGTTCTGTCAGTAATAGCACCAAAAACCTGAGTTTGGAGCGGCATTCAAACATGGCTGCTCCGGACTACATTTCCAAAGCGCCACAGTGCTCCTCATCTCCTAAATATGAGAAAGTACACCTGTTTCCCCATTTTCCCAGCAGTCATCCTTCTATATCAGCTCAGCACTCACTTTAGTTGCAAAGTATCATTCTGTGTCCTTGTGCCTGATCTTACCAAGCCTTTGATTATGGTTCCTGACTTCCAGTGACTTTGACCCTGCTTTATGTTGTTTCTTTGACCTTGAATTCTCGCCTGACCTCTAAAATACTGTTAGTACATTGACCGACCCTTGCCCAACCCTGACTACGCCTTCTGTTTGCAGATTTGGTTTCTAGTTTGCAATGCACCTGCTCTCCCCTGAGTCTCCATCCATAAGTGCCTGTACCCTGACACAATTCAGATAAACTTGTAGAAATAACATCTAAAAGAACAATGCCAGAGACCTGAAATGCTTTTGAATCTAATAACAGAATACTCAAAATAAAGATCTTCTCCACTTGCCCCTTGCTAAAACTGCTAATTATCAGAGTTATTTTTGCTTAAATGGGGCTAAAATGTGGAACACACTTCTGAGTAGTTTGAGAAACTAAGCATCATTCCTTAAATTCAAGAAGAGTTTCAAATTTCATTTGTGTAGTTAGTTTGGATATATGTATATTCATAGCCTATATTTTTTTTGTTCACATGTGAATATATGTTTATATACCTTTTTTAGGTGCTTGTATATGTTATTTAGTTATATTACAGGCCTACATTTAAACAAGCCTTAGCTAAATCGGATGGCCTGTTTAAATATTGTTGATAAATAAATAAACAGACTTGGGGATAATCCTGGTTTAATTTTTCACTGCTTCACACATCTACAAAACATGTTTCATTTTGTCCAACTACAGGCCTGCATGAGATTTCAACAAAAGGAAGTTACATTTTCAAAAAATAACAAGGACTAAAATCTGCTGTGTTATGCACTACACCTGAACTGTGCTTGCTGCATGAAAATCATTGGTTTATTCTTTGAACACTTATTGTTTATTTGTTGTTACATGCAGTTAATTATTCCACGCCTATCCACATTCTTCTCACTGCTAATTAACCCGGTGGTGCTACTACACTGTATAGAACTATGCTTACAATTGTTCAGAGAGTAGGCCAAAACTTGTATATTTAATACCTTGCAATGCAAATATATGATGTCACTATAGAAAGAAACAAAGTTTTGTAAAGAATACATTTATTTTATATCTTCATATACATGGAAATAAATTGTATTTAAATAACTGTGGCAGTGAGAGTGTGGTCGAGCATTGGCTGTGAATAGCGAGGAGCCAGGTTGAACCAGCAGGTTGCATGTGACGAGTACATCTCTGCATGTTGTGACAAGTTACACCTGTATCTAATTACTGACTATCTATTAACGTGCACCTCTGTGACTTTCAGATAGCCAGTAATACGAGAGAGAGAGAGCTGTGTTCTCCAACGTGTGTGTGTGTGTGTAGAATTCACTGAAAAGTGAGTGTCAAAGATAAAGCACACCTTGAACTGTAGTTCCGGTCTCCAATTTGTCATTTTCCACACATCCAGAGTTGTTACACTGGTGCTGAAACCCAGGAGTGAGGAACAGAATGCCGCCATGGAGACTGAACCAGTCAGGGAGTGCCTCCAGGCACTTGCAAAAAACTTCCAGTGCCAGCACCAAGTACTCATCATGCTGTCCATGGATCAGGAGTAGTGCTTCCAGGCTCTGCTTGAGGCCCAGGTGATGGATCGGCAGGTGATCCAGAGCTTGGTCCAGTCAGTGGGTGCTCCAGTGATCATTCTTGCAGCCAGTGTGTCCATCCAGCTCAGAAAGTTGGGGCTGCAGGACAACCTCAAAGCCTTTATTGAGCTGATTGTGCACATCACTGAGGCAACCTCATGGCCAATCTCACAATGGGTGGCTCACCTATTGTTATTTCTGTCAGGGGAAGCACAGTTTGTGGCTTGGCATCTCCTGGCCACCAGCATGCTGGAGTACCCTGACCTGAAGTAGGCTATACTGCAACAGGTCGGCCTCGGCCAGAGCGTGACATCGAGACCATCATTGACCACGTGACACTGGAGCAGTTTGTCACCTAACTGCCAAGTGAGACATTGACACGGATCCAGTGTCCTCAAGCTGCGTCACTGGAGGAGGCAGTCCGACTAGCAAAGGACCACATGATAGCATTTCCGGGAGCGAGTGCACCTGCATCTTCTCTTCTTCTCTCTCTCTCACTTTCACTGTCTCTTTTTCCCTCTCCTCACCCTTCCCCTACCCCAGCCCCACAGAGACGAGGGCCAATTCCCCCAATACCCACTCCCTACACTTGGGTCTGTCCTCATGTCTCCTCACCCCTTTCTCCACACATGCCTATTCTGCCGCTAACCTCCTCTCTCTCTCCACAGATGAACCTGTCCATGCCCACCAAAATCAGGAGAAAGTCCGGGCAGGTCCAGGCATTGCAGGAAGCCAGGCATTTCCCAGGTTCAGCACTTCCACAAAGGGGTGGGGATTCTGATTCACAATCCTGATGCACCATTGGCTTCCTGTGACTGAGCAGGAATGTATTGAGTCTCTGAGTATTCAAGGGGGTGCACATCAGGCTTTGATGGAGTCTGGTTGTAATTTGACCTCCATGCATCAAAGCCTGATTCAGTGTGGGGCACTAGGAAATGCACAATTGTTGAAGGTGAGGTGTGTACACAGGGATGCTCACAAATATCTGCTAATGCCCATCACTATTCTTTTCCAGGGAGAAAAGCATAATGTGGAGGCAGCAGTTAGCCTGAGCCTCACCTATCCACTTATCCTGGGAACAGATTGGCTGGGGTTTAAAACATTTAATAAAACAGTTACTAGTGGATGGGTCCTGCAGTAGTATGTCATAGGGGAATCCTGCCACAACCTTGGCTGGGAAAGCTGTCCCAGGACTGTCCACATCAGCTCCGCATCATGATGGCATGGAGAGTGAGGAGGGCCCCATCCCTCCTCTGTCTCTGAGAAATCTCTCAGGGGATTTCCCATTGGAACAGATGCATGACGTGTCTCTGAGGCATGGCTTTGACCAAGTAAAAGTAATTGATGGCTGAAAACTCCAGGCAAACCTTGTACTTTCCTTTCTGTATTTTTGTATTATTAAGGATAGGCGATATCGAGTGACACAGGACACTCAGACAAAAGAAGAGATGAGAGTTTTTGCTCCCAAAGAGCTGTAGGGAACTTTTATTCCATGCGGTTCATCGTAATCCTATGGCTGGGCACTTGGGTCAGGACAAAACACTAAATTGTCTTATGGCTCATTTCTATTGGCCAGGGATTCATTCCAATGTCTGTTGGCGGTGTGCGGCTTGTCGTGAATGCCAGCTGGTAAATCCAGCTGCTACACCAAAAGTGCCATTGTGCCCATTACCATTAAGAGAGCCCCTTCAAAAGAATTGGCACGGATCTCATTGGGCCTATTAGATTGATCTGCATGAGGATATCGCTTTGTTTTAGTCATAGTGGATTATGCAACATGATGCCCAGAAGCAGTACATCTCTGTGTGTTGTGTTGTAGAGGCACTTTTCCACATTATCTCCTGAGTTGGGATTCCAAAAGAAATCCTGACTGATCAAGGCACTACTTTCATGTCACACACACTATGCAAATTGTACAAATTATTGAGGACTAAATTGATTTGTACTAGTATTTATCATCTACAAACAGATGTTCTATTCAAATGATTTAACCAAGCACTTAAAAACATGATTCATAAGTTAATTCGTGGGGATGGTAGAAACTGGGATAGGTGGCTGGACTGTTCGTTGTTTGCAATGGGTGAGGTCCCACAAGCCTCCACCAGGTTTTCCCCGTTTGAATTTCTGTATGGGCGCAATGCCTATGGTGTCTTGCATATCATTAAAGAACATTGGGAGGAGGAATCTTCTCAAAGCAAAAATGAAATTCCGTACATTCTTGACCTGAGAGAAAACCTCCATGCACTGAGTCACATAGCCCAGGAGAATTTGTTACAGGCACAAGAATGTCAAGTCCACCTCTACAACAGAGGAATACAGCTAAAGGAAATTGCACCAGAAGATTAAAGTGCTCATTTTACTGCCCCCTGCAAGCTTAAAATTACTCGCCAAGTGGCAATGGCCCTTTGAGGTCACATGGCAAATTAGGGAAGTTGACTATGTGCTCAGGCAGATAGAGGTAACACATCAAATTTACCACTTCAATCTCCTAAAACCATGGAGAGAGGATGTTTCTGTGGCTCTGGCGATGGTGGTTCCGGAGAGAGTAGAGCTCGGACCAGAGGTAAGTCCAAAAATTGTGGCCCAATTCACCCCGGTCTCCCATGGGACCACCTCTCACTACCCCAGAGAGCATAGACTATCAGGTTGTAGGAGGAGTTCTGCAATGTGTTCTCACCCCTCCCTGGTTGCAGTGACCTCACAGAGCATCACATTGGGACTCCCCCAGAGGTGGTGGTGCACAGTTGCCTGTATCGGTTCCCTGAGCACAAGAAAAAATGTGGTTCAGGATGAACTCCAGGCTATGCTGGGTAATTAAGGAGTCATACAGCAACTGGAGCAGTTGGTCCTGTTCTGTATAGATGATAGAAAAGTCAAAAGCAGTATCTAAAGTTGATGCATAGCCAATGCCTTGCATTGATAAACTGCTCAATCAGTTAAGTGTGACATGCTTTCATTCAACACTGGATTTAACAAAGGGATATTGGCAGACAACCTTGACTCCATTATCCTGCGAGAAAATGGCCTTTTCCACTCCATTTGGTTTACACCAATTTGTCACCCTTCCTTTCAGGTTTTTTTTGGCCCCAGCAGTGTTTCCCACAGAAATTTTGGAGACTATGGGGGCAGCCCGGGGGGG
>JAODHV010063794.1:0-15891 GCA_027576555.1 Plicofollis layardi | reverse complement strand
TGTGTGTGTGTGTGTGTGTGTGTGTGTGTGTGTGTGTGTGTGTGTGTGTGTGTGTGTGTGTGTGTGTGTAACAGTGTTTGTGAATGTGCATGTGTGTGTACTTGTGTGTGTGAGTGCATGTGTGTATGTGTGACAAGGGTTCCCTGAGATCTCTCTGTGTCATTCATAAAACAAGATATACAATAAGTATGTTTGAGGTTTATTACATCTTAATAAAGACAAATAACAAAATAAAGAGCCATATCAAGTAATTACAGCATTTAACCTAACTTTGTCGCTACCCATTAGTACTAATGTGATTCACAACAGTGCCCACAGACCCTCTTGGTCTGTTGGGTAAGAATGGCCAAATTGCACATACTGAACCAACTGTAGGCCATATGAAATCCATCTCATCATTAAATCTTGCACTAGAAGAATCTTAACCTTGTTTGAGTGTGTATGTGTGTTTGTGTGTGCATGTGTGAATGTGGGTATGCATGTGTGTGGCACCATTGTAGGGTGGAATTTATGAAATCTTAATAATCAGTTAAGAGAGAAAAATAAAGACTATATGACTGTGACTATGCCCAGGTAGGTAGTAGTGATGGGTCCAATGATACTGATGCATCGATGCGTGTGTCAAACTCGCGAGGTAACACATGTGTCGGCGTCCATGTGCATTTCATGGAGCAATTAACCATTACACAATGCAACAGTTAGAAGCAACTACCACAATTTAAACAGCGCCAAAATATATTAGTTGTGCTCTTGTCCTGCGGACTTCGTGCGTCTTTCGGGAATCGATTTAGGGTAAAGCCAGGAAATTCAACCATCTGTGGTGAAACCTTTAACCCTGGTGTTCCAGTAGTCTGCTGCAAAACACCTCTCGTGCATATTTTGACATGACTAAATGACTAAATGTAGGCCAAACGAAGCAGGGAATTAGCGGAACAGGCTGTTGCCAATTTATCTCCTTCTGGAGCATAAGTCGCGGTCGCGAGAGCTTCAAGGAACACAGTCTGTGTCTTTCAGTGGCTGAAACTTCAAACTTCGCGTATCGGGTTTGGAAAGTCACATGACCGATACAACCAGCGTTTCACCTGGCGTTGGCAAGCCAAACTGTGCGCACCTGTCATGTAGTTATCGACCTATTGAAACCCTGATCATATCCGATCTGCCTTACACTATGTTCCATTACATTAGCCTATTGCATTTAATAACTCAATCTCAAATGGAGAGAAAGGTTTCTGCCACGGGCGAGCACATTTAATCTCCTGTTGGAAAATAATAGCTGTTTAAAAATAGCCTATGTCATTGCTGTTTCATCTCGTTCCTCTCGGAGACATTCAAGACACTGGAAACATAACAAAACTGGGGAACAACGACTTAAATTATACTCCGGAAGTCGTCAAATCCGTGTCAGTTGAATCTTGTCAACTAAACTAAGTCTGCAGGAATTTTAATGTCCAACAGATGTCAGTATTCAATGACACTGTATCGACACGTATCAATACAATGTGCCACTGTGTCGAACCGCGTCATGATGCCCCACTTACCCATCACTATTTGCAAGAGCTTGAGGGAAGGCAGCACGACCTCCCAAAACTAAACAGTGAGAAGCGCCAGCCTGTGATGTAACCAAGTTGCCCAGTTCTTTAACAAAAACAGTAGACATTTTTTTGCCTTAAATCTAGCATATGAATTTCAATTCTTTTAACTTCCATATAGAATATTCATCGTTTTATTCATCATCATGAACTAAACAATTTCTATGAATTTACAAATGCAAAAAAAATGTTATTTATACTTATAAACCTAAAGTCATATTAAAACAAACAAGGACAAACAAGGTCAGTACAACATTCCCACTTCACAAGACGAATGCAAGTGTTCCATTTTGGCAGGCTCCCTGGTGCCAGCTGGTGAACATTTTGGTACATGGCAGCATTCACAAAAAAATAGACAATCATCAATATCGTGGCAAGCACATTAAACTGGTAACATCTGACTGTAGAGGTCCCTATACCATGTGCAACTAGAAAAGCACTCAGAGAGCGCAGACCTCCGTCAAGGCAGCGAAATGTCCACCTAAATGCTGTCCTGGATCCAGAAGGTGATCCGGATCACCACCAAAATCTAATCATCTGTTCCTTGGCCCAATTCTAGTACTTTCTGAAAATTTCATGCAAATCGGTCCATAACTTTTTCCGTAATGTTGCTAACAGACAAACAAACAGACAAACAGACAGACAAACAGACAAACTAACGGAACCGAAAACATAACCTCCTTGACGGAGGTAATAACATCAGTCAGCGTGTATGAAGCCAAACTGGCTAAACTGACAGTTGTCCTCCAGGCCTCTGGACCAGCACAAGCCAAGCACTGCCTCTCACTCCCAGGCCTGCTCTACCCAGCACACCTACATCACTTCAAGGATCGAGGGGGAAACAAATAATACAATGGTAGAACAATAGAAATGGAAATACTAAAAGGAGATGGTAAAATAAACTTTTCTTGAAAGGTGTACAAATAATGATATCCAAAGTTAAAGGTACCGGTAAACTTCATATTCAGGTATATTCAATGGCTGCATTTGAGTCCAAAACTCACTGCCTCTAACTCCCAGGCCTGTTTTACCCAGCGTGTCTGACTCTGGCTGTAATTAAGGCTTGTTGTTACTCTGGAAGTACTGTAGCCTATGCTAGTAGTAAGTTAGTTCAGGTAGTCCAACAAAAAGACCAGTAGTGTCTGCAGCGGGACATTTCAGAATGGTGAGTTTGAAATGTTGTCTGAAATGAATATAGTATAAGTAGCTGTAGCTAGTAAGTAACCACTGAGATGCGCAGATGCTAGCAAGTCACTTAGCATTTGTCAGGCTAAGAAAAAAAACATAATCACAGCATCAGGACTACCCTTCAAATAAACATCAAAATCTATTTTTTTTTGTTTACAAAACGGATAAGTTACAAACTTGTGGCATGGATAAGTTGAAGCGTGGGGATTCACGAGCTTTGCGTCAATTGGACCCCGTTTCTACAAATGGTGAGGAAAATCCCCTACAGCTTGGTGGACACAGCAGTTCATTTCTAACCACTGGAGTGACTAACGGAGGTCAGAGAAACTCATTTTAAGGCTCAAACAGCCTAAAAAGACATTTCATGCCATAGGATCTTTAATCAGGGCAGTGTTTACTATTAGTGTAGATAAGATTTTTTGCAACCTTTGACTCTTAACCTTGACCTTGATGTGTAGGTGCCAAAGGTAATGAGGTTTCGGAGCATGTAGCAGTAACGGGTGATCCTAGTGTCCTGATTGGCTAATGCTCTCTGGAGAGGCTGTTGTGAGGAGATCTGTGCTGAGTCTTTGGATAGCCTCTCTCTCATTCTCCCACACTGCCTCTCTTTCTTTAAGCTGCTGCCTCAGTCGCTCCATCTCTCTGTTTTCCTCCTCCATCTGCCTGTTGAACTCTCCCTCCATCTTCTCCTTGGTGATGCTGATGTTCCTCTGTAGTTGATGCAAGATGATCTTCATGAAGTTTGCTTCTGTTTCAGCCCTGGCGTCTCTCTCAAAGCTCTCTCTCATTCCCTCCATCTCCTCTCTGTGTCTCTCCTCCATCTCTCTCCGATCTCTTTCTCTCTTTTCTCTGACTCTATTCAGCTTAGCCGCCATCTCCTCTCTGAGAGCAGTCTCTCTCTTTAACTCTCTCTCCATCTCTCTTCTCTTTTCCTCATCCCTCTCTTCTTTTAACTTCCTCTCCAGTTCTGTCGTTCTCTCATTTAAATGTCTAATTTCTCCTTCATGCTGCTGAATTTCTCCCTCCATCTTCTTCAGAGAATCCTGCATATTTTTATCCAGCTCCTCTCTCCTCTCCTTCTCCTCTCTCACTTTTCTCTGCTCTACTTCTCGTTCTCTCAGCATCCTTCTCTCTATCTCTCTGGCATGTCTCTCTGCCTCCTGGTAGGTGTCACTGCTGTAGAACATCTCTGTGTTTGCTGACACCATCTCTGCTATCTTCTCTAGCAGCTGTGTGATCTCAGTGTCATCAGGCCTGTCGCTAATGTTGAGAAGGTGACACCTGTTGCCACATTTCTCCACCAGCTGCTGGAGCTCCTGGCTCCCTGTCTGGAGCAACTCCTCCACACTCCTCTTTCCCGGCCCCTCAGCCTGGGTGAAGAGGATCAGTGTGTGTCTCCAACAGCCCTCCCCAAAAATGTCCTCCATCCTCTCCAGCATCCTCCTCTCCTCCCCTTCAGACGGCTCCACTGGAAGCACCAGGAGGAAGGCGTGAGGTCCTGGGGCAGACAGACGGACACAAAGCCCCACGTCCTGTCTCATGTCCTTCTCAGAGAGTCCACTGCAGAACCAGTCTGGAGTCTCCACCACAGTCACCCGTCTGCCAGCCACCTCCCCCTGTCTGCTCTCACTGTGCTGGCTCTCTGTGGATGTGTGTGTGCTGGCCTGCCTCCCCAACTCCTCTGTGCCCAGGATGGTGTTTCCTGCTGCCCTCTTGCCAGCTGCACTCCCCCCCACCAGCACCAGCCTCAGCTCTCCTCCCACTGCAGACACACACGCACAAAAGTGCACAGACACACACACACACACACACACACACACACACACACACACACACAAAATAACATGATTTAAGTGCATTTTAAAAACACATCCCGACTTTCGACTAGCTTTCCAATATGGTCCAGCTGCGTCTGGTCTAAAACGCCGTCCGTCACACAGTACCGCCCCTTACTTCGTCACTATCAACGTCATCATTTGCCCAAGCCTCGCTAGCTATTTCGGACTCGCCAAAGTTTAAACATAATAAGATAGCCTGCTGGAGTACAACTGATGTAAACAAACTAAGAAAATAGAAGAATGTTTGTCCAACGTAATCTTGCTACTTAACTGAACGAACTGGCAGGAAATAATCACCGTGTCCCAACCGGAAATGTGGAATCGCTATGTCCCGCCCCCCAACCCCCCCATAGTAAACTAGAGTCTGTCGGCATCTTTCTCACCCCGCTAAGGAACTGGAATACGGAAGTGTGGGCAGGGGTCCTTAGACGCAATGCATTATGGGGCGTTCACAATAACAAACAACGAAGGCTAACGACAAGTTCAAGATCATGATACTACTGTTGTGTAATACAAAACAAAATCAGACTCTTACCCGACAAGTGCTGAGATTAAACCACGGCATGTAATGTTATCACGTACCAGTGTGAAAAACACATTTTCAAGCAGAGTTTCTGAAATAACTAGATGGCCACGGAAGGATTGGATAGCAGCATTATGAAGGCAAGTTCAACAGTAAAGTAGTACGTTTGTTGACAGCATTTTTTTTTACAAAGGTAAGCTACAATTGTCTCTGTAAATGTGTTTCGGGCAAAATAGTTAAGTTGTATGTGTTATCTTGTACTATTTCTCAATCTTAACGTTAACTCGGGGTTTCACAATAGCTAGCACCAGTCACTGACGATGAACTAAGCATGAAATGACTGGCATTTTATTGGAAATGTGCTTATCTCACCTCGGCTTAAATTATTGCTTTTTACAAACAAATTTTGTACTGCGGTCGAGAGAAAGGGGGACCAGGTCGCCACAAGCTAACATTGGCCAAAGGGCTCAGTTATATAACGATGCACCGTCATTCCCAAGTAAATTAAATAGCATTTTATGCTCAGTTGTCTTTAGGTAAAGGATTACACATACGTGTAAATGTATGCACAAAGCTGTAGCTTTTGAGCTGTTGAAGCACAATACTTCGCTTTCTAAGGCGCCCTGAATGATTATTGCCATTCCCATTGCCATTTGGCACGCTGGGTCAGTCTGAAAGTATGAGCACCTGTCCGTAGCAAAAGTATACCTTGACAAGATTTGATATTTAATTTAACTGGGGTTTTTTGTTTGCTTTTCTAAATAACCAGACGACTCTGCACTGGAGGAGGTGATGGAGGGACATACGACTCATGACTGCGCATGGCTGAGCACAAAGCTGCCTTTTGGACAAACGTGTTTACTTTATATGTGGAATCCTTCTTACTGCGTTACATCATGACCTATTTGTGGAACTGTTTAACATCGTTGTTAGTTCAACATTTTCTTACACACGTAATATGAATGAACGTGTTATTTACAACGAGATCGTTGTTTTGTGTTTATTAGTTTAGCCAGCTTCTTTCAGTTATACAACAATGCTCTGTGGTGAGGAAACTCCGTGTCCCATGAGCCCATGCAATTTACTATAATATAAATATCACGTGTCAGGTGGTGTGAGTGTATTAGAACACATTTGGTCAAGTGAGAGGCACACATGGTGTTGTCTTTCCTACGGATATCCAACATTTTTTTTTGTTTGGAATTCATTTATTTCACCGTACAATTACTGTGTAAATAAGAGTATTATTTCAAGAGCAGGCAATGATGCACATTCGAGTTTATATTTATCATTTTTTCAAAAGGACTTAACAGAAGTTGTAGCCTAATGCATGGTGGATTCTCTTGCTGCTTGTGCAGTTAAAATGAACATGCAACACGTGTACAATGCAAGACAGCGATGGATGGATGAAAAGGCAGGTAAACTCAAATTCTTCTCTTATTTCGGATTGGTGTTGTAGATCTGTCCATGTTTTGGCGGCCAGATGCTTTCAGATCAGTTGGCCTGGCTAGTCTACGAAGCCATGTGGTTGTGCGTGGAGACCGTGCATATCCATGTATAAGCCCGAGCTATTTCGATATACATTGTTTACCCTATGATTCTATCCATCGCTGTGTCAACTGTTATTAAGTGAAAACCTCTTTTAAATTTTATTGGGATTTTGCCATTTGTACATGGCTCATGTAGTGACAACAATAAATGCACATTGCATAGCACCACTTCATTTTGTTGTGGTATTAATTTAATGTGGATTGTCTTGACCAGGCTATATCAACCGTCTAGTGTCGCGTTTTATACAGTTGTGGGCGACGCCAGAGTGATGCATGCTGTGCATCAAGTTTAGCAGTAGGTGGCGACCTTGTCCTATCGATCTACGACTATGGTCTATGCAGAGCAAGGAGATTGTGGCTGAGAAGATCCATCTGTTGTGTCTTCGCCATTTTGTCTTTTTAATGTCTATTCCCTGAAGATGTTAGTTGTGTCTGAGATAAGACATAATGGGGAGATATCGGAATGGTTTTCTACTGTCGTTGTTTGAATGAAAATACCAAGACTACAACGACACGTGAAACACGTTTGAAATGTACAAAGACAGGTTAACACTGAGGGTCAGTGCCTACGTGACCACGGCTAATAGTCTACGTAGCGCACGGATGTCAAGCACAAGCTGGAATATAACGTTTTCAAAACCACTTGAATCGCCTTGTAGTCATGTGTACTTGTAAGCACGGGGAATAGTGTAGCTTTTATTAACAAACAAACTATGGATAGCGATTGATATTGGTGAGTAGTCGGCTAACCAGCACGGTACACGCAGTTGGTGCCGTGCGTGGGAGGTGTAGCCAGAGAGGGCTACATATTTGTGTCATTCGGTAGCCCTTAAAAGGGCCGTTGGTGTTCATGTGGGGAGATGGGTCAGATAAGTGTTTTGAGATGGCCAATTATGTTTTGCATGAACCGTCGGTTACCCTCATTATTAACGTGAACGCCATCCCTGGCGTACACAGGCGAGTCGGTCCTGAGGTTGTCATGCCTCAGGGAACTCATCCCATGCCGTTTCAAGAAGGCGCCCACCTGCCGGTTGATGTTTCGGCGGGTCTTGTTCAGACCCCTAACAAAGCCGCATCTCCCTCTCATCCACCCGCGAGCCCTACGCGGACAGATGTCCGAGAAGACGACCCTGGTGTCTGGAAACATAGCCATCACCTTCGCTAAATCCTTACGGATGTCGCTGAGGAGAGAGGACCCATGTACCAGGCCAAGATCGTTGCTCCCTAAGTGGACAAGAAGGACACTTGGCGCTTCCCTCCTCCCCTTCTCTCGTTGCAAAAGCGGCACAAGCTCAGACCAACGCATTCCGCGTTGGCCAAACCACTCCACCCTGCAAGGAAGGCCCAGGTCGGGGGAGCTGGCTATACTCCTAGCGTGCATCTCCAGCCAGTACACGTAGGAGCTACCTGCAATCCAAATCGTAGGTAACGCCATGGTGGTAAGTGAAAGTGATGAAATGGCGGAAAATTACAATGTACAGATGTATATTTATGAAGGACCATTGCCATTGGTTTAAGCATTACATGGTTTCTGTTGTGTTCTTGTTGTGATTGGGCTAAAATATTAATTTTGTTTTGCGATTGGATAATAGAAATTGCGCCTTTGGGTGCCAGTGTTCTAAATGATTCCCATTGGTGTTGACAACTGGTATAAATACCGTATGAGCCACAAGAATACTCCCCCTGGCTTTTGTTTAAAGCACAGATATCTGCTGCTACAGCAATTCTAAACCTTTGAACTTGAGAACTTTACTGAATATACTTTGGCCTTATTTTCGGTCGTTGATTACATTCGCTGTCTTTGTAGTAACTGTTCTGTTTAGACTGTCCACCTGTTCCGTTTGATCTCCGGTCTAGGTAAGTTTGGCACGCAGGATGAAGTTTGTGTTCACCGTTATTCATAACAGTCATGTTCATTATGTTGTATACAGTTTCACGGGTGCAGGTTTCCGTGACTTTGACTGGATTGAATTTAAACCATGTGCAGTTTGTTTTTAGCTTTAAACTACACTGGCACATAGGCTATGAACCGCTTGTTGTTAGCCGTTAACCGCCATTAGCACCATTTGCGCGCTGAAATTAAGGACTGGTCTCCGGTTGTCCTGTTACATTTAACAAAATTACATGACTTAATTAATCTAATTGAGCGCTTTCATTGTTTTTTTGTAATGTGACCTATGTGAAATGTAGTCCACATAAATGAATCCGTGATGTTACTATGTCATTTGCGCGCTCAAATGTAATGGCCAGTGCAGTTATCAATGGAATTGAGATGACTAACATAAAGTCTTATTTTTATTTGTGACTTTGTGTGTCTCTGTGTGTTTGTTAGTGTTGTTTGTGTTTGTGTCAGAATGGAAGGTTTTGCTCGTTTGTTGGCAATTTTGTTTTATTTAGTGAATGGACATCATAAAGAAGGACTCAGTAGGGCGGACAGGAGTTCGATAAGTAAAGCGGCGAAGCATTATATGGTAGACGAAGGTAAGTTGTACTACATTCGGAATGGTCAGGGACGCCGGCGGCTGGTGATTTTGAGTGAAGAGGAGAGGGTACAAGTAATGAAAGAGTGCCACGACAACCCAGCTACTGGAGGGCACTGTGGTGAACAGGGAACTTTAGCGAAAGTGAGAAGCATGTATTACTGGTTGACCTTGGTAGAAGATGTTGCAGACTGGGTGCAGAAATGTGAGAAGTGTCAGCGTCATGCCCCTTTGCGAAGTGTAGCACCAAAGCTCCACCCAATTAAAGTAGAGGCTCCTTGGGAAGTGGTGGGTGTTGACATTATTGGACCACTTCCAGTAACTGCAAAGGGGTACTGTTATGCCCTAACCATGACGTGTTTGTTTTCGAAGTGGGTGATGGCTAGGCCTCTTAGGAGTAAGACTGCTCCAGAGGTGGCGTTGAAGGTCACCGAGACACTTCTAGCCCAAGGTGGGGCGAGGAAGATAATTACGGACCAGGGACGGGAGTTTGTGAATGAGGTGAGTCTCCCACAGATGTCCATGTACATGTTTCGATACACACATGCCCTATTTTTGCTCTTTGCTGCACTACTTATTCAGTATCACTAAAGTCATATACTAAATTCAATTTCCCTTTCTCCTCTTACAGATTAATAAGTCATTGTTAGAGGTTTTTGGAGTAGGCCATGCTGTGACCTCCGCCTATCACCCCCAATGCAATGGGCAGGTCGAGCGGAGTAATCAGAATATTAAACGGCATTTGGCCAAGTACTGTAATCCGGCGCAGGATGACTGGGATAGATACCTACAGCATGCTGTTCATGCAATTAACACTGCCAAACAGCGGTCAACTAAGGTAAGCCCCTACTTTGCGTTGTATGGAGTGCATCCCTGTAGCCGTGCAGATCCACAGTTGGAGGACTGTGAAATTGCAGAGATTGATGAAGCCACACAGTCTAGACGGGCGGAGATGCTTGCTATTGTTCATGAGAGGGTGCAGGAGAATATAGGGATTGCCCAGGGCAGACAGAAAAAGGACTTTGAGCGCAGGCATGCTGTTAAAGATAGACTAGTTGTTAAGGAGGGAGATGAGGTCCTTATGGCAGCTAATAAGAAAGCTGTCAAAATAGGTTCAGGTTTGAAGGAACGTTGGGTAGGGCCATATAATGTTGAAAAACTCTCCGATAAAGGAGTGGCAACAATTGTTGAATGTGGTGCAGGGTGTGGGAAGATGCGGCATCAAAAGGTAAATGTCCGCCATTTGAAGCCATATCATCGCCATCCAGTTGTAGAGGCCACTGCGTTGGCAAATGCTGATATTGGTAAGTGTGGTTGTTTTAACATGTGTACACTTCTAGGCTCACACAATATGTTGCTTAAAAAATCTTTGGGTAAAATCACTTATGGAAACAAGGGTACGCTAATATAGACTGCATAAAGTGTCTTTTTCTGATCTTTCCAAACAGGTGTCAGACTGGATCATGATTACTGTGGAGTGAAGGACACAGTAGTAGAGCAGGAGGAGCCGCTCATTGTAGAAGAGGAGGCACTCATTGTAGAGGAGGAGGCAGTCATTGTAGAACAGGAGCCAATCATTGTAGAGGAGGAGCCACTCATTGCAGAGGAGGAGGCAGTCATTGTAGAGGAGGAGGAGCCACTCTGCATAGAAAAGGACCTTTACGCAGCGGTAAAGTTGGTAGAGGATAATCGGGACAAGTTTAAGGCGATGGTGATAAAGCCGGCCTTTCTACGCCAGAGTCCCCAGCGGCAGGTTGAGATCAGGGACCTTGTTAAGAATTCTATGTGGGGCGTCCCTGATGAAGTGAGGGAAGACTTTGAATTTGTTTTTTATGATAGGGATGACTTCAACCTATTCTGTAGTTTGTGTAGGGATAATGGGGAGAACTTATGTGTGTTTTCAGTGTTGGAGGAGTAATTTATGTTTTAGTGAAGGAGCCGCATAATTTGACCTGAATGTTCAGCTGTTTTTTGTCTTTGTTTTTTGGTAGGCTTATGGAGACAGGCAGGTGGCGTGTTGTTGTTGTTGTTGTTCTTCTTCTTCTTTTTTCTTCTAAAGACAGATAAGCAGTGCAGTCGTTGGTGGCTTCCGTCGAGGACCTATATGGCGCCGGGGAGTCCCTCGTAGAGCTGCTTGAGGTGGTGGTGTGTTGCTGTTCTTCCTCAGACGTGGGGGGGAGACAGGCAGGCAGGTCTAGCGTTGGAGATTTCCGTCTGGAGGGCCTTTATGGATCCGGGAAAGTACCTCGCAGAACTGCTTGTTGTCACTGTTGTTCATCCTCAGACGTGGGGAAGTAGTGCCGCACCAGGTGTGGGTCTGCAATGCCTCCATCTAGGAATTGTTGGCCCAAACCACAGTGCTAGATTAAACACCTGCACTTAAAGTAGGATACTGGGTTAACCTTGTCATTTTGACACTTTTTAAGAGCAGGTTACACACATTTTCCATTGTGTAAATGTAATCCACCTTTCTATGTGTGACTTGAATACAAAAAGATGCCGATAAATACATATGCAACGATCGAGTGTGATCCAGGCAGGTCCAGCGGTGGAGAGAAAGGGGGACCAGGTCGCCACAACCTAACATTCAGCCACGGGCTCAGTTGGATAACTACATAAGCTGCACCGTCATTCCCTGGTAAGTGAAGTAGCATTTACTTATGTTCAGTTGTGTTTAAACAAAGGATTGCACTTATGTATGTACAGAGCTTCTGCTTTTGTGATGTTGTGGCACAATACTTACTTATTTTACAATACAATACTTAATTTTTCTCTTTCTAAAGCACATTGAATGACAACTATGGTGTATGTCATTATTAATACCATTACCATTTGGCACACTGAGTCCGTTTAAAAGTATGACCACCTACCAGTAACAAAAGTATACCATGACAAGATTTGTTAATGTAACATTTTTTTTCTTCTTCTTTTTGTTAATAACTAGACGGCTCTGCGCTGGAGGAGGTGATGGAGGGACATATGACTCAACCACAACTTCCAGCCCCACACAATGCAGCACCTTTAGACCCAGGTAAACATTGGACTTATGTATGTTATTACTTTACATTAGTTTCACATTACATTTACATTAGTATGTATGTTATTACTTTACATTTTTGTGCAATTATTGGAATACATACAAAACTGTAGACATCATCTAACACAAAGGCCAGTCATTAAGGGATATCACCAGGTGTTTCGTATGCTAATGTGACAATCTAGCAATATTTTTTGACCACTCATCAGCACTAAAAGTATACTGTGACAACTTCATGTTTTTTCCTTATTATTACAACTAGATGGCTCCGCACCAGTGGTAGTGATGGAGGGACACACAACTCTATCTCCAGACGACGGTACATGGAACCTGACACATCAGAGGATGCACACAAGACTTGAATACAAAAAAATGCCGATAAATACAACAAAGTCTACGGACAAAGAAATCTCCAGTACTAGGAATACCCTTCCTAGTACTGGATACATTGACACTGGGCTAGGCCCGAAACTTCTGTTGCTCCCATTGACTGTACATACAATTCTATATGCAGTCAATGGTTGCTCCAGGTCTTTGCCCTCAGACTTTGTTGTATTTAGTCAAGTCCAGAGGAGTTTATTGTCAAAAACCAACCATATAAGCAGATTATATAGTGGATTTGAAATTGCATTTCACAAAACTTCAGATGTGCAACATGGATACAAATATAAATATACATTACACATGAACAATTTCACTAAGCAATATACATGTAGCACAGTAAACCAAATACACATACACAAACATAAACAATGTAACTAATGGAAACATGTAATACACAGTACACAACTTGGCGCAAACACGCTCACACCTATTCCGGCTTCAATTACATGTTTGCATTTTTTTTTTTATTCAAGTCTTGTGTGCGCCTCATCTTGACCCTTGCAGTGATCTCTACTTGTGAGCTGATGCACCAAGGGAAACCGTTTCGCCAAGCCAAGGCACAGACGCCGACCAATGGGGAACACAGTTTCTGTCTTTTCCCCTTTTTGTCTTGGACTTAAAGCATTACATCATGACTTGGTTTTTGAAATGTTTAACATCATTGTTAGTTCACCATTTTCTTACACTCTTAATATTTTAGAATGAATCTGGCGTTGGCCACAATACACAGGCAGATTAAACTTGTTTCCATTGAAGTATGTAGGCTACCAGTAAAGTTGTGTGTATGAAAGAATGTATAAAATGAAATGAAGCCAGGGTTTGCAAGACTTGTTTTCCCCCTTTTTAAATTACACATTCCAGTAATAGATGATCAGAGTTTAAAAGTACTGTAGGGCTACCTATATGTTATTTCAGGTAAATATAAAAGCCATGTGTCTGGGAATTAAAAAAAAGGGTGAAAAGATATCACTGGTGTCCTTGTGTTTTTACTATTATGATGTTAAGAAATTGTCAAGTCAAGCTAAAAGTCAGCTGCTTCTTAGTTTCACTGTTCAGTGTTTGTGAGGGTGACAATGTTAATGTATTAGGCCTAAAGATATTTGTAAATGTTACCAGGTACAATGAAATGCAGCAAGTCAATGTAATTCACCGTCTCTTTTCTTTGAAGCTTGCTTTGCATTTTTTAATTTAATGTTATGTAGTAAAGAATTGACAATTCATTTCGAATTGTTACTATCTGGTACAAAGCAAACGGGCTTGTGGTGCAGTTCAGGTATTTAATTTTTCAGTGTTGCTATAATTTACAGGTAACTTCGTATTTAGAACAACATGTTTTATTATTTAGGCAAGTAAGCTTCGACGGAACCAAGCTCATTTCCCTATTCACTTAGCATCCACATGCATCACTCAGTGAACAATGATTCAGTTTTATCGTATGTTTAAACGCATATACTATGTTTGCTGGTATTTCGGGGTCGAGGTAAGTACATTAATAAGGACATAACGGCAATGACCATTAATATATTACCGTGAATTGAAACGGCTAATTAAAGGCTACACACTGCTGGTAGGTAACTTGTCTTGTGCTACATTTAGCATTACCAGTAAAGCCGGGCGGTATAACAACAAGCCTGACGTAATTCATTTTGGTGTTTTAGAGCTATAAATTTGACATGGTTTGGGTTATTGATTCTTTCCGACTCGCATGGCGTTGTTTTGAATAAAAAACAACCCGTATATCAGCGACATTTACAATATGATTGATTAATAAACAGGTGAAGGAGTATGTCGCCCAGCATTCAAGGACCCTGCCGTATTTACCTCCCACCCTCTTTGATTGACATATACAGTCAATGATTTCAGCCAATCAAACACTTCCGTATTCCAGTTCCTTAGCGGGGTGAGAAAGATGCCGACAGAGTCTTTGCCACAAATACACTGAACTTTCCCACAAAATAAAGCCACTAGCCAGTAATATTATGGCATTGTAATTCTTTCCTGCCAATTCTCGTGAACGAGAGACGGAGATGAACCCATCTTTACAACTACTATTCCAATACAGCATTACCTCTCTTGTCCAAATCCATCAAAATTATAAAACCCATTTTGCTGATTGATACTATTAATTTAGCAGCAATACCATTTACCATAAAAGCTTAATAATAAGTTGCATTAAACAACTAAAAGTAATCCTTTTTTCCGTCATATTAATTTGTTTACTCATGGACCGCTGCTAAGCACCTGGTAACCATAAACAATATATCAATGGACTAGACTAGCAGGCTTCTCGTTCACACAGTGTAAGCAGAAATTCTGATTGAGCTCTAAAATATAAAATAAAGAACCAGTAGGTGCCGCGCCGATTGCAGGACACGGATATATAATATCATTTTAAGAAAATAAGTATGTAAGGATGACAGTATGATCGCTACAAAACTTCTCTTCCATCCATCAATCATTACACAGACATTACGTACGCAATTCAGAGGCTGACTGACGAAGCAAGACGCCAAAGACATTTCAAAACAACATAGTATGGCGATACGAGTAGTTTCGCTAAAACATACTTAGTAACTTAGAGGCCCAGCTTGGTTGTATAACTTGTAGATTTAGCCTAGGCTGCTGCAAATGTTGCTGTAGCTAGCCAACAACAGCTAACCATAGCTAGCTGTCGTTGGCTACTTTGCGTAGGCTATATCCTCCTACAGCCCCCTCAGAGACTGCAACTGCCTTTTGCTTTTCTGACACTTCCGTATGCACCAATCAACACTTCAATGTTTGCACTGAAATACTGTTGCTTGCAAAAAGAATTAAAATAGTTTATACAGCAGATCTTTTCAGATGCATTTGTCTTCTATGATATGATGATGGGTCAATGCCATCGTGAGAACGAGATCTCTTGGCAAATTCTTTCCATTGGCCGATATGGCCAATGTTGGGAACACCCATGGGCATGCTTGCATTAGGGCGGAACCGTAGTCACTGCAGCTGGACCCTTCTCCCAGCTTTTGACAAATCCAGCTTTGACTTGCTGCATTTTACAAAATCATGTCATGGTTCGTGAGCGAGTACACAAAATGTTGTTGCGCTGTATTGTCTGTATGTGCCGCCAATTGACAAAAGGCTCCAGAAATGTGCATATGCCAGCCATGACGTTTGTGTGGAGTTAGGCATTTTCCACACCAAATCAATCTTAGTACATTTGAGCATGACCACACACACACACACACACACACACACACACACACACACACACACACACACACACACACACACACACAAACACCACCACACCCCACCCC
>JAODHV010063725.1:0-10966 GCA_027576555.1 Plicofollis layardi | reverse complement strand
TATAGGCAGTTTGCATATATGGAGAAGGCGATGTCACCTGCATCCTTGATATACTTAACATCTATATGTGGTTGCACGCCAGCACAGTATTTGTATTGATGAGAGTCACAAGATGCTCTTTGTAAATATTTGGGTGCTGTGTTGCTTTTTTAAGAAGTATTGGTCCTCCCAAGTAAAGTAATCAAAATGTGCCACTACATGAACAACAAAACAAGCCACAACCAAGTTTTGGATGGTCTGCTCAATAAAGGAGGCCATGGATAGACGTTCACCCCCTTTTTTCCAACCTTCGTTCCCCCACCTGTATTATAGCTTTGCATACTAGCCCATGATCACTCTTTCAGACTTTCAGAACCATGGCCAGCCTCCATTCATTACGAGGCACTTAGTCATCACTTATACAGTGGCATAAAAAAGTATCTGAAGTATCCCCACCAAACAGAGGGATAACATGGACAGGTCGCTGCATTCTGGATCATTTGTAGTGGTGTTATTGCACAAGCAGGTAGGCCCGCCAGAAGATAGTTGCCAGAAGGGAGATTATGAGTGGCATGCACAATACGCCAGTCAAGGCAAGTTTATTTGTATAGTATATTTCATACACACAGGTAGTTAAATGCTCTTGTGAAAAGGCCATTATACAGTAGTCAGCTCTTCTGGAAACAAAAGCATTTATTAATTTTTCCAGATCCATTTTGGCATACATTTCTTAAATAGAAAACTTATGCGATTAGATGCCCCCCCCCCGGCAAGCATCTAATATGAATTGCAAATAGCAGAAATACAAATATATACACACACTACATCCCTGACTTCAAGATAATAACAGGAAATGGGGAGATGTGTGGGATTCTACACATGGGTGACACATTTGCATATGTACTGTATAAATAGCAGTCTGCTGAAGCATTGCCTTCACAGAAAGTTACTTCACCAAGGACGGAAGGATGATGAATCCTGCAATTGCAGTGCTTTTCCTCACCTTGCTGTGGATGCCCACCTCCTGCAATGGTAAGTCCACAGACATGCATTTGTGTAAGGCCAAAGATTATTATACATTATTATTGTAAGGCCAAAGATTATCATACACATTACACCAATGTGTATGTATACTGTAAATGAAACAATGCATGCTCATTGTATTTTATGCTTTGGCTACATGAACCTTTTGTCATGCCAATAAAGCTCATTGAATTGAGAGAGAGAGAGAGAGAGAGAGAGAGAGAGAGAGACCATGGGTATGTGTACCTAATGAATCAACCGGGTATCAGGTCCCAGTTCTTCCCATGCACTGACAGAGCTTGGCCTGAAGGGGGCATAAAGGTTGACTTTAGTCTGTGTGCTTGTAAAATCAAATAGGGATGTGTGAAGAATCGGTAGGTGTAATACATACATATCGTTTATTACCTCCGTCAAGGAGGTTATGTTTTTGGTTCCGTTAGTTTGTTTGTCTGTTTGTGTGTTTGTTTGTTTGTCTGTCTGTTTGTCTGTTAGCAACATTATGGAAAAAGTTATGGACCGATTTTGATAACATTTTCAGGAAGTACTACAATTAGGCCAAGGACAGATGATTAGATTTTGGTGGTGATCCGGATCACCTACAGCATTTAGGTGGACATTTCGCTGCCTTGACGGAGGTTTGCGCTCTCTGAGTGCTTTTCTAGTATTATTTATGAAATGCACTTGTTGATTGATTGTTTATTGACACACATCAGCTTCACCTTTACAGGAGCACCATTCTTCCGGTGGTCAAACAATTAAATCATTTTACAGATATATGCTCTTTTCTCTATACACTCTTATTCTTTTATATCTTTTCCAAATTGTAACTAAAACAAAATAAAAACTGATAATAAAAGTATATTAACTTGTATTACTTTCACCCTAGCTAAATATTGTTGTGGGAAGGTTCCTGGTTCCCTGAAGCAGATTGATGCAGGTGTGGGCCAGATATTTGGAGTGAACAGCAATGACAACATCTACACACGGTATGGGGATCAATGGGTGCAGTTACCAGGCAAACTGAAACACGTCACTGTGGGGCCGGCAGGAGTCTGGGGAGTTAATGGGAACAACAACATCTTTAAACTTGTTGCTGGCGAGTGGGTGACTGTCCCTGGTAAGAAAAAACTATAGTGTAGTATACAGTAGAACTGGCTAACAAATTGCAGAACTTGTACTTTAATATAACTTAATAATATTGACTATTTAATATTATTTGAAAGAAATAAATGCTTGGTTGGTTTATTTATATATTTTCTGTGCACCAGGGCTCCTGAAGCAGATTGATGCAGGAGGAGATCAATTCATAACGGGAGCAAATCACCACGACGCCATCTTTTGCCTGAATAGGGCATTTACTGTGGGCTTTGAGCGTTCAGGTGATCGTGTAGACTGGAGTCACATTGGTGGTGCCCTGAAGTACTACAGTTGTGGCTCCGTAAACTGCTGGGGAGTCAATGGTGGTGACAATATCTATATTAGGAAGGTAAGACAACAGCAGCATTACATTCATAGGAACATGAACACGTGTTTAAATGACTTTTGAAAGCTGAATTGACTGTCTCTCTGTCTGTCTCTCTGTCTGTCTCTCTCTCTCTCTCTATCTATCTATCTATCTATCTATGCACCCATCCATCCATCCATCCATCCATCTAGGGAGTGACACTCTCTGCGTGTCAGGCGGGGACCTGGCAGCATATTCCTGGACGCCTGTCCATGATAGAGGTGGGAGAAGACGGCTCTGTCTATGGTGTGAATCATGAGGGAAAGATTTTCCGCAGGTTTGTGCACGCTCTTATAATCCACATATGAGCTATTCTACCCTAACCTATAGCCTTTCTCGAGAAACACCACATTTGATGTGGTGAAGGGAAATACCTCATTGGCTAACAAGGTGTCCATTATTCTCTTGTACATGGATACCTACCAACTGATCAGAGGGTGTGAGAAAATGTTCCTCAATAGAACAAAGGCAGACCCACTGTATGAAGTGTATATCATGATTAGCTGGTTTACCAGGCTACGCTACTCATTCAAGCATTTGCTGTCACAAGATAAGAACATATTTATATTTATATTGTCTCACGATTGTAGGGATGGCATATCTACTGCAAAGCCTGAAGGAACAGACTGGACCTTAATTGATCTTTACAGTGGTCAAGTGAAGCATGTGTCCTACAACTTGGGCCATCTCTGGATCATCTTGAAGAATGGTGACATCTACGACTGCACTGGTTAAACCCTGCAGTGTTTTGACCACCACCACCACCCTTTCTGCAGCTTATCTTTTTTTCAGAATAGCTGTTTTCACACTATTGCTTTTAACGAGAACTGTACGTTTAATCTGTGACATCTTATGTTATGGACAGCTACATCAATCTGGTAAATTTCAAACATTATGTAATATCCATGAATGAACTATCTTGAACTTTCATTGCAGAACATACTATTCTAATAGCAGGTTTTTTGGTGAATTAATCAAACTTGTTATTGCTATCTTGATCAATAAAGCATACACAAAAGATGGCTTTGTAATGTGTTCTGTATCTGTGAGGTATGTTACCCACGCTGCCATGAAATATGTCACATATTTTTGCGAGTTGAAAACCACTCGTTTACATACCGTGCAGTCCTTATGGCACCACAGGCGTGTCCCTACATGAGCTCATGAGTAGGGCTACCGATCGATGCGCACCAAATATTGTCCCTGTACACACAAGTGTGGTCCACTGCCACACAAGAGTAACTTCTCAGTCTGGTTGCCGCCTGTGATGGAGTGACCATCACCAGAGATGTGGGCGTGCTCAGACTGTCACGCCAATGAGCCTGGCTCTTTGGTGTAGTGGTCTGAGCCCCAGTTTAGCACCCAGATGGCCTGGGTTCGAGTCCCGGTGGGGCATCTCTACTCCCCTTCGCTACAAATGGTGTCAGAAGTGGGATGGCTACCGTGAGGCCATCGGAGGTGCACCCAGTGTGTATGTGCCATAATTCAGTGTGAGGGACCCCCAGGATTGGTGACCCCGGTGTGAGGGACCCCAGTGATGGGTGAAGCATAGATGATGGGGCACACTGGATGGGTGAAGCATGATGGGCAGTTGCATGAGGGACACCATGAGTGTGTGAAGCGCAAGGGTGCACCTCCCGAAGGGGAAGGCAGTGTGATGGAGTGACCATCACCAGAGATGTGGGCGTGCTCAGACTGTCACACCAACGAGCCTGGCTCTTTGGTGTAGTGGTCTGAGCCCCAGTTTAGCACCCAGATGGCCCGGGTTCGAGTCCCGGTGGGGCATCTCTACTCCCCTTCGCTACACCGCCAAACAAGACAAGGTGAGGGTGGGGTTTGATCCTGCAATCCTCTGATTTTAAGTCTAACACTCTAACCACTAGGCCATGGCTGCCTCTGTAATGGATATACTCAAAATATGTGTCCTACCAGGGCCACCTTTACCGCAATATTTCTCTCTCTGACCAGCAGCCTCTCTGTCTGGCACGGCAGCTGTTTAGCTGCAGACAGGAAAGCTCTACAGAGGGTGGTAAGAACTGCAGAAAAGATCATCAACCCTGTGAGAATGTGGATTCTCCCCCTTTTCACGTTTGTAATTTTATATGAACACTATGGAAGACGCGTGCACATGGAACTTCCCAAAGCGCAACTAGAAGCGCAGTAGATAATTGAATGCCCGGTGATTGGGCTTGGTATGTAAACCCCTAGTAATGTGGGGGTGGGGGAGAGACAGAAGCTGTTGTGTTACCAGCAGGAGCTGACTTCAGGTGTCTCTGTACAGGACTGCTGCAACCAGAAAAAAGCAGTTCCTCGAAGGTACAAAAAGGCTGTATCCCATTTCACCCCTTAGCCCTACCCCTTAACCCTTCCCCTACACTTTTTGTAGGGGTAGGGGTGTCCCAATTCCCGTTGAGGCAGAGGGGTAGGGGTAAGGGATAGGGATACCCCTCCAAATGGAGATTTTCCAGAGGCTCACTCCAAATGTAGGGGTACGAGCTATTTCCAAAAATGTTGAACTTTGATGGTGGCAATGAATCAATCAGCCAATCAGATCGTGATTATGCAAATACAGCACATGGAACTGGCCAATAGATGTCACATTCTGGTTAAGGGCAGACGAATCTCAATGCCCCACCGTCACAGAAAACCCACCGCCGTCCGTCAAACTGACGACCACAATGCATTGTGCATTCGTCTCATTCAAAGTCAGTGGGAACCGTGGACTGACGGTGGGAGTTTGAACGTAAGGTTACACCTACAACATTACTGAATGCAGGATTGAGGATGTACGTGATTGCTGAAGTGGTGTCCCAATTCATCGGGGTTACTTTTCAAGCCCTACCCCTATTTGCTCCATTTGAAGGGGAAAGGGGTAGGGGCAAGGGGTAGGGGTAGGGGTATACATTAATAAATTAGAAATGGCATTGGCCCAAAGTATTGCCTTGTTTGATTTTTCGTTAAGGACTTTGGACATTATTTCTTTCAGTTTGGATTTTTCTTGTGTGTTGCCCTCGTGCACTTTTGTTTTGTATGTGTCTAAGGCCAAAATAAAGCTATATTTTTCTATACCCGTTTGGATTTGACTTTTTACTGTTTTACCCTGCATCTCCACTGCTCCGCATCATCCTGAACAAGAGGTGGCAATCCGCTTCCTCAAATTTGGTGTCGGAAGTGGTTTGTAACGCCTCCAAGACAGACTGGAGTCAGAGGGGAAGCGATATTTGACTCGGCAGGAGATGGCTTACCATCGCCTGAACAAAGAGAGCTGAGAAGCTGCAGAACAGGCAGAGGACCCTGGTGACACCGGAGCAGCTGGGACTTGTAACGGCGGCGTACATGGAGGGTATACAATATTACCTATCTGCTCGCATGTCTAGGGGTTAACTACTCTATTATCATCCTACCGTCTACATCACCATTATTTTAAATGTGTGCGGTTAGCGTGAAGGCAGTATGTGCTAACTAAATGTTTGTGTGTAATGTGCCCAGAGAAAAGCTAGCTCACCTTTAAGGGCCAATGCAATCTCCTCCTCGGTTTCCGACGCCTCGACGCCGGCTGGTACAAGCGCAGGCCTTCGGTGCCGACCAGCTCACTCGTTGTGGTTGTAGTCGTTCAGCGTGTGGAGTTAAATAACTCCTGATAAAATCCTTATAGTCCATAAATCCAAAATTCTCCGGGAAAGAACTTTTTGCAGAGGGAAACAGGCTACTGCGCCAAAGCGTCCTTCAAACACTGGCTCTCAACCATTCGGGCATTCTCAAGGCCAGACGCCATTGAGCAAACGCCAAGCCAGCCACCAGTGTAGCCAAGCACTGCGCGTCATGTGACCTGAGAGAGCTTCCTCATATTACCGCTCACTCTGGTTCAAATACAAGAGTCCATCCATGGTAGCTAGCTCCCTCTGGGGTTATGGAGTGGGAAAATGGTCGTGGGGTGTCTAACTAAACGTGTACTAATCTCATCCTACACAACTCAATAAACCACATCGTAACAGACTGATGCTCAGGGGTCTGACTTTGCGATCCTGCGTCAGGTCCTGGAGAAGCCCTTGCAGAGCCAGGAGCGGGCAGCCATGAAACAAGAACAACGCTGGAGGGGCATCCAGGTGCAGCTTAACCAGCTCCGCGATGATTTCGAGGCAGAGAGGCAACCACCACCTGTTTTTGACAGGTTCAGCTGCAGGTGGTGCTCTCTAATCCACGCTGAGAGATCTGTGAGGCAGTCTGAGATGCGTGCAGAGATTGTGACATCGTCAGGCTGGCTGCAATGACAGATATGTGTATGGGTGACAGGGAAAAGAGGCAGAGAATAGCAGAGGGGGAGCAAAGAAAGGGTAAATCATGCAAAAGAAAGTCATCGGGTACTTCCATTCATTTACACATTGGGTACTTTCCCATGTTTACCCATGTTAATTTTCCATCACCTAGTTGTGTGTACACTGAGGGTGCACTCAGGCCATCTCAGTTGTTCTTAAGATACAATATTATATTTGTCTAACACCTTGCAAATATAGTCTATGGGCGTTTTACCTGTCAATCAATATGAGCAAACGGAATGTTCTAGCTGGCTCGCACGACATTCAACATTGTACTTTTTTCAGTGTGGCCTACCAGGTCAAAGCTTCATAGTAGCTTAAACAATGGGAAGCATCTATTTACATAATGATTCAAACAGACATAATTCTTTTAATATCTCCCTCCTTTTTATCATGAAAATAAAACACAAATACATATCTTCATCTCCTCATGTTGAAGTTTCAAGTTTTGACTTCATTTGCTAGGTTTTACCAACATTTTTGCAGCTGGTCTTCATCCTCCTGGCATTTAAGAAAAGCAGAAACTTGTCAGCTCAACATTATATTATGTTTGAATTTATTGGTTTCTAAACCGTGGCTTTTACACATTGTCCGATACGCCACACAAAACAAAGCAAAAATGAAACAGCAAGGAAAGCTGTATCTTTTAAAGAATTTGCCACCAACAGTCAATTTTAAACGAAGCAAGGAGATCCCAAGACTGATTATCGCATTCCTTGGCCATTGCACCTCTAAACATTTCCATTTGCAGGCAGCTCCTGCTCCAAGGCAGATATCCTAATGGCTGCTGGCACTGTTTGGTATGCAGTATGATTCTGTAGATGATATTTTTGTATTAGTTCAATATTTGTAAGGACATATTTATATTATCTCACGATTGAAGGGATGACATATCAACCAAAAAGCCTGAAGGAACAAGCTGGACCTCCATTGATCTTGCCTCTTTCTCTCTCTCTCTCTCTCTCTCTCTCTCTCTCTCTCTCTCTCTTTCTTCACCAGAGCTTCATTGTCTTGACAAAATGCATTTTATGAAGCATTGGTTGAAAGAGGTTAATAAAAATAATGATTAAACAAGAGCAATCCGAGATTTCTGATCTCCGCCATGCAAGTTCTACCGGATCCAGAATCCGGATCCGGATCCGGATCAGCACCAAATTTTAATGGAGTCGTCCTCGGACCAAGATCTACCGCTGGTATAAATTTGATGAAGATCCGTCCAGTCGTTTCCGAGAAATCCTGTCCACAGACAGACACACAGACAAATAAATAAATAAATAAATAAACAAGAGCAATCCGAGATTTCTGATCTCCGCCATGGTATGACGTGGACACAGACGCAGGTATCCATATCTCGGAAACCACATGACGGATCAGCACCAAAATTTAATGGAGTCGTCCTCGGACCAAGATGTACCGCTGGTATAAATTTCCTGAAGATCCGTCCAGTCGTTTCCGAGACATCCCGTCCACAGACAGACACACACACAGACAAATAAATAAATAAATAAATAAATAAACCGAACCGATCGCATAATCCCCTGGCGGAGATAATAAATAAATAAACCGAACCGATCGCATCCCCTGGCGGAGATAATTAATGAATGAATGAATAAATAAATAAATAAATAAACCAACTCGATCGCATTATCTCCCTGGCGGAGATAAAAAGTTATAATAGTTTAGAATGCCAATACCCGCCTTGGTGCAGTCGCCACAGTGTACCACACTGTAATAACAATAATGATAATCAATTTTATTTTAAAGCACTTTTCAGGATACCCAAGGACACTTTAAAGTGTGAGTGTAAAATTATAGGTTACAACTGAAGTAAAACTAGACTAAATGACACAGGAGCATAGCACCGAATTAGACATAGTAAAAGGTTAATAAAACAAAAACCTCATTCAGCATTATGATAAGAAGGGGTAAAAAGGTTTGTTTTGAGCAAGGTTGCATTGACACAATGAGATTGGGAGGCTGTTCCAAAGTTTGGGGCCAACCACAGTAAAAGACCTATCACCCATAGATAGGAGGTTAGCGGAGGGGGTGGTAAGAAGGATTGTGTCTGTGGAGTGTACATTTCAGGGAGGTAGGTACAGGGTGAGAAGACTAGATTGGTAAGTGGGTACTAGGTTCTGCTGGGCCTTGTAAACACGGAGGAGGATTTGAAATGGATGCAAAATTTAACAGGAAGCAGTGTAATTGATAAAGGACATTCAGCAGGCCCTGAAAGGACGTGCAGTATATTTGGTTCGCTGGGTCTCTGGCCGTACTGTTATGTTCCCAGAAATAATGAGGCACACATCATTCGGTTGCATAGCATCAACAACACTTTATTTTCCCCTCTCCCAAAAACCCCTGCGCCCACTAAGGTAGCCCTTCAGGGTCGATCAAACAGTGCAAACGTCAAGCAATACAAACTGATTAGATTGATGATGTTATGTAGGCACTAACATTATGATCATGCATTATCTGAACACAACTCGACTACAGAGCACTACCGCATATTGCATGCTTCTGAACACAACACATATACATCATTGTCAATGGTACACAACCCCCTCGAAAACTCACATGCACTGGCTGACTGCACTTTCCCAATCATATCCCTTGACCCCTGATCTCCTTCCATCCAGCTGTTGCTGTCGTTGTTGTCCTGATCTCCTTCCATCCAGCTGTTGCTGTCGTTGTTGTCCGGATCTCCTTCCATCCACCTGTTGCTGTTGTTGTTGTTCTACAATAACTAATATTGTGCAGTCTCCTGTAGGGAAATACTGTATTTTACATTTGATACAGTACAATATCTTTTGTACTTCTCTGTAATGGATATACTCTTGAGTGTTTATGATGGACATATGTCCTACCAGGGCCACCTTTACCGCAATATTTAACTATAGACATACAAAATTGGATTACTATATGTGCAATTAACTATAACTCCATACCCACCAGCTTGTTTAGGATTCGTTTTCTTTTCTTTCCCCCCAGTAGGCCTACTTGTGCATGTGCGTGCCTGTATGTGTGTGGCTTGTTGTAGGCTATGTATTTCTGTTCTGCATGTAATTTTATTTATTTTATGGTCATTTCTTTTGTACTGGTATCATCTCCTTACAGTAGGACCTCCTTGAAAACAAGATGTCACATCTCAAATTAAAAGATCCCATTATGTAGGCCTACTTTACGTACCCCACATAAATGTCTGTACTAAAGTGAGTTGATAGTGTATTTCAACTGAATGTAAGAGAAGCTTATCAATCGCACAGACCTTTCTGTCTGTGACAAACATTTAAAAAATGTTTCTTCAAGATGACAAAGGTCATGGGGCGGAACGTTGTGGATAATAAACCTTTGGTATTCCAGCAATCAGCACCTAGATGAACCCCAATGTGCCTCATTTTCCTTTGCTTCATAAATACACATGTGATGCCATATTATGTGGCATTGTTGTAGGGTTTAGGGATGATGAAGAGGTTAGACCCTGCGATCTGACCTTGAATTGTGATCGAGAGAATCAGTGACACACACATACATCCCTGATACCCAGCCCACTGACTTTCTACTGCACTTAAATTCACAACTTGAAACCTATACTTTTACATGTTTTATGACACAAAGATACCAATACTTTGCACCTAAGGCCAGGTGAAGTCATTGACTTCATTATGTAGCCTATGCTTATACATGTCTATCCTAATATAGCACTGGAGTTTGATTAACAATTAACAGTCATTACTGTGAGTTTACCGTTAAACCCATGTTTGACTTTCCATCGTTCTACATAGCGTGTGGAGTATTATTTACTCACATCTATAATCGCCGCCATAGTTTGGTTTTGACTTTGTCTTTCCCATTTTTATCCATGTTAATTTTCCTTCACACTTGTTCTCGAGACACAATAGAGACACAATATCCCCTTGCAAATAAAGTATATGGGTGTTTTTCCTGTCAGTCAATTTGTGCAAGCAGAATGTTCTATCTGGCTTGCACGACATTGGCACATTTATAAGTCATTGACTTCCTTATATCCAAAACAAGTTTGACACTTCAGTTGTTAAAGTGGTGGTTCGGGATTTTTGACATTAAGCCCTGTTTTTGGGTTGTCTGGGATAACTTAGAGCTGTTCTGATCACAATTTTGACATTTG
>JAODHV010063630.1:0-11011 GCA_027576555.1 Plicofollis layardi | reverse complement strand
TTCGTCTCCTGGGTGCTGCAGCCCCGTCAAATTTGCCCAAATAGCCGCGTTTTTTATCATAACTTGTAAAATAGGCGCCTTCATGAATTAATATATGGATCATCGGGAATTACTTTTTATGTTATAAAACATCGCCAAAGATGTCAAAAACGTGTCATCAGCCCTTTAAAGCTTCACTGTAGTTGTTTAAAGGTAAACATTTACATGTCTTGGAATGGCCTAATCAAAGCCCAGACCTCAATCATGCAGTAACAGTGGCAACTGTCCAATCAGGGCCTTAATAGCTGAGCTAGAAAGACCTGTTCACACAATATGTGACTCACACACAAAGACTTCCTTGTAAGATACTCTGGAACTTTATCTCTCACTGATGCTAATCTGATGAGATACATTTTGAAAGACCTGTTCAAACAATATGTGACTCACACACAAAGACTTCCTTGTAAGATACTCTGTAACTTTATCTCTCACTGATGCTAATCTGATGAGATACCATACATATCATGGAATGGCACAAATTGAGCATTTTCTTTGACTTGTTCAAACTCATCTTTGACTTGTTCAATATCATGCTAGCTGAATGGAATATAACTGATATACAACTTAATGCCAGCATGACACACTGCAAAATCTAATCTTTCTTTTCAGGACAAAAACAGTGCTGTAAAAACAAGAACAAACGTTTGTTCATATAGCAAAAAATATCACATCATAAGGCTTTTAATAGCACGTATGTCTGACAATATTATGCTTTACTAAAGTTTACTTGTACAATACCAACACATCTTTAGCACCACATATTAAAACAAACAAACAAAACATCTAAACTAATAAATAAATAAATAAATAAATAAACTGGTTCAATTTGACAACACAGCCAAATGGTGGCCCCCAGGCTACCTGAATGCACTTATCACACTGAAGATAAAACACCTAATGACCTAGTACTTAAGTACTAAACTGCTGCTAATGTGACACACAGTAATGTACGATCACATTATGCAATTCATTTGTGCAGTATGTTTGATTTTCATGTTGCATTTTGTTGGAAAGTAGCCTTATTCAGTTAATTTATCCATCCATCCATTATCTGTAACTGCTTATCCTGTGCAGGGTCATGGGTGTAATGATAAGTTAATGAGTTGTACTTTTTCCCCCGTGCCACAAGAGGGCTGCGGATGTTGTGTACTGCCGGATATGTGTTTGGGTGTGTGTTGAAAGCGTTCAGTAGTTGAATAATGAACATGGCATGGTGTACCTGTACCCTGATTCAGTTATGTTAATAAATTAGTGTAGCCACGAACCCCGGTTTCTTCTATTACATATTAGAAACATTACATGGTACCAGGAGTGGTCATACAGATGTCATGGAAAGTGTGAAGCCGCCTGACCCTTTGAATTGGACTGGAAATGTGGACTGTGAGTGGCAAACGTTCAAGCAACGATTCACGTTGTATCTACAAGCACTGGGACTGGATACAAAGCCAGACGTGCGGAAAATAGCACTGCTTCTCACCGTCGCGGGACCTCAGGCTGTGGAGGTATTCAACATGTTTGTGTTTGCTAACAGGGATGACAATGAAAAGTTTGACAAAGTTGTGGAAAAGTTTGATGAACACTGTTCACCAAAGAAGAACGAGACCTTTGAACGGTATGTGTTTCGATCCTGCATGCAATTGCAGACTGAAAGTTTTGATGCTTTTGTGACAGACTTGAAATTGAAAGCAAGGACATGTAAGTTCGGAGAACTTAAAGATTCAATGATTCGTGACCAAATAGTGTTCAGAATACATGGCAAAAAAGTGAGAGAGAGGTTACTACGAGAGACTGAGTTAACTTTAGTAGATGCTATGAAAATATGTCACGCGAGCAAACTGGCTCAGCAGCATGCAAAAACATTCAGTGCGCAGAAGGATCGGGGAGCGCAACAGTGCCCGTGGCCGCAGTGAATAAGCCAAGGCAGAAACAGAAAAAACAGAGTAAACAACAAAAAGACACGGAGACATTTTCCTGCAAAAGATGTGGCAATCAGCATGCACCTAAACAATGCCCAGCATTTGGCAAAACGTGTAGCAAATGTAAAGGGAAAAATCACTTTGCTAAGCAATGCTTTTCCAAAGGTAAACAGAGTGGAAGTGATCAGATTCACACAGTGGAAGAAACGGAGCTTGCTGATTCGTTCTTTGTCGGCATGGTAGCGCAGGCTGACGATGGCATGGTAGCCCAGCCAAAAGACATTGAACAGTGCACAAATGCAACCTGTGTTGGGAAGGACAAGTGGATTGTGCCACTGGCGATAAATGGTGCAGTCATTCCTCTGAAGTTAGACACAGGGGCAAAGGCCAATTTAATTAGTGAATGTGACATCAGAGCTATGAAGGTGAAACCACGCATCCATCCCAGCTCAGTGAAGCTCAAAGCCTACAATGGACACAACATTGACACAAAAGGCACATGCAAACTAAAAGTGAAAATTAAAGGAAAAGAGCATCACCTTATGTTTGTAGTTGTTCCGGATGGACATGACTCATTATTAGGTGACACTGCATGTGAGAATTTAGGCTTAGTGAGGAGGGTTTACTGCATTAACAATGTTAATAGCCAGACTTGTGTGGAGTCAATAGTAAACCAATACCCAGACATCTTCAAGGGGTTTGGAGTCTTACCATTCACCTATAAGATACAACTGAAGGATGATGCACAGCCAGTCATCCACGCTCCCAGGCACGTTCCAGCTCCCCTATGAGAAAAGCTGAAACAAGAACTGGATAGAATGATGTCACTGGGTGTGATAAAGAAAGTGGAAGAGCCGACGGAATGGGTGAATTCGATGGTATGTGTCAGAAAATTGAATGGAGACCTACGGGTGTGCATGGATCCAAAAGATCTGAATAACAACATACAAAGAGAACATTATCAAATACCTACCAGAGATGAGATAACAAGCGAGATGGCCGGTGCCAAATACTTCAGTAAATTGGATGCTTCGCAGGGCTTCTGGCAGTTAAAACTGCATGAGGACAGTACAAAGTACTGCACTTTCAATACACCGTATGGGCGCTACTGCTTCCAGAGAATGCCTTTTGGCATATGCTCTGCTCCAGAAGTATTCCACAGAATGATGGAGCACATCATAGAGGGCATTGAAGGCGTATGTGTGTATGTTGATGATTTGATCTTATGGGGATCTACACTCGAGCAACACAATGAAAGGCTCATCAAAGTGCTGCAGAGAGTTCAGAAGTACCAGCTGAAGCTGAACAGATCCAAGTGTCAGTTCGGAGTGAAGGAAATCACCTTTCTTGGTGATAAGCTGTCAGCAGCCAGTGTTGAACCAGACAAAAGCAAGATAAAAGCAATACTGGACATGCCAAGACCTGAAGACAAAAAAGGTGTGTTGCGTGTATTAGGCATGATCAATTTCATTGGAAAATTCATTCCAAACTTA
This sequence comes from Plicofollis layardi, assembly GCA_027576555.1. NCBI lineage: Eukaryota > Metazoa > Chordata > Actinopteri > Siluriformes > Ariidae > Plicofollis > Plicofollis layardi. Next base: position 7,563 of record JAODHV010063630.1, on the reverse strand, counting down.
TCGTGCAAGACTGTACACTTAAGAGAGCTACTGCGTGACAGGTGTGAGTTCAAGTGGACATCTGAACATGAGGCAGAATGGTCCCGTCTGAAGACAACTCTCACCACAGAACCAGTGTTGACATTTTTCGATCCATCTAAGAGGATAAAGATATCCATGGACTCATCAAAGTCCATGGAGCATTGGAGCTGTTCTGCTGCAGGCATCTGGAGAAGACTGGAATCCAGTCGCCTATGCGTCGAGAACGCTGACAAGTGCAGAGTGCCGCTATGCTCAAATTGGAAAAGAGTGTTTGGGACTTGTGTACGGTTTCCAGAAGTTCCATGGCTATGTGTATGGCCTACCAAAGTTTGTAGCAGAGACAGACCACAAGCCGTTAATAGCCATCATCAAGAAAAACCTCAGTGAAATGTCACCACGCATTCAAAGGCTCATGATGAAGCTACAACGCTATGATTTTGACCTGATTTACACACCTGGTAAGCACATAGTGCTAGCTGATGCTCTGTCTAGGGCAACCACACAGAGCGAGGAGCATGACGAGTGTTCCACTGAAAATGAAGTGAATCTACATGTGAACTTGATCACTGAGACACTGCCCCTGTCTGACATGAAATCGAGGCTGATCGCTGCTGAAACAAAGAAGGATGTCGTCCTACAGAGAGTCATCAAGCTGATGAATGAAGATTGGCCACGGGGTGAGTGTCAACAGTATTACAACATTAGAGGAGAGCTGAGTTTTGTTAATGGACTGCTGTTGCGAAAGAGCAGAATAGTCATTCCTCAGTCTCTGAGACCAGACATGCTTAAAAGGCTGCACGAAGGTCATCTAGGCATGGAAAAATGCAAGAGAAGGGCTAGAACTTCAATCTACTGGCCAGGCATTAATGCTGATATCAACAGAATGGTGTCAAGATGTGCCACATGTCTAAAACATCAAGCAAAACAGCCAAAAGAGCCATGACAATCACAGAGATACCTGATGAGCCCTGGCAAAAAGTTGGGACTGATTTGTTCTACTTGAATGGAAAGAATTACCTGCTTGTAATCGACTACCTATCCAACTATCCAGAGATGGCACTGCTCCCCAACATGTCAGCAGCCTGTGTGATTAAGCACATGAAATCTATCTTTGCAAGGCATGGGATTCCTCAGATTGTCTACAGTGACAATGGTCCATCCTATAGCTGCAAAGAGTTTCAGGATTTTGCACAAGAATATGACTTTCGTCATGTGACTTCTAGTCCCTTGTATGCTCAATCGAACGGAAAGGCAGAGAAAGGTGTGCATATAGTCAAGCAGCTGCTCAAGAAAGCGCAAGAAAGTCATTCAGACCCATACTTAGCTCTGTTAAGTTATAGAGCTTCACCTCTTGAGCATGGCTTGTCCCCTGCAGAAATTCTTATGGGACGCAGACTATGCACCACACTTCCATACACCTCTGAGCAGAAACAAAAGGAAGTGAAACAAAAACAAAAACATCTTCAAAAGAGACAAAAAGCAAATTATGACAAGTCAACAAAAAGCTTAGTACCACTGGCTAGGCATGACACAGTGAGAATTCATGATTCCAACACCTGGAGCAAGAAAGCAACAGTTCTTGAGGAAGTGAGTCCAAGATCCTACAATGTCAAAACAGAAGATGGTCAAATCCTCAGGAGGAATCGACGGAGTCTACTAAAAACACAAGACACCTGGCAAGAACAGGCAGATGAAGATTCTCAGGGAGATCCAGCCTTCACTGCATCAGCAGAACCACCCTCCCATGATCACCAGAGAGCTGTAGAGACTGACTTGCCAGTGTTAAGAAGATCAGCGCGCACTGTCAGGCACCTGACAGGCTGAATCTATAAGGACTATGAGCTGTATCCTTTTCATTGAAAATTGAGTTCATGTTTAATTTGCTTATTAAGTAATGTCAAGGTTAAAAGAAAAAATGAGTTCATAGTCATATGTGTATGTGTTAAGAGAAAAGTAATAATACACAGATACAGATTGTTAGATAAGATTGCTAGTTATAAGATTGTTGGTGAAATAGTTTGTTTGTGATGATTTCATCTCAAGGAAAAGGGGGATGTAATGATAAGTGAATGAGTTGTACTTTTACCCCCCTGCCGAAAGAGGGCTGCAGATGTTGTGTACCGCCGGATATGTGTCTGTGTTGAAAGCATTCAGTAGATGACTAATGAACATGGCACGGTGTACCTGTACCCTGATTCAGTTATGTTAATAAATTAGTGTAGCCACGAACCCCAGTTTCTTCTATAACATATTAGAAACATCACATGGTACCAGGAGTGGTCCAACAGATGTCATGGAAAGTGTGAAGCCGCCTGACCCTTTGAATTGGACTGGAAATGTGGACTGTGAGTGGCGAACGTTCAAGCAACGATTCACGTTGTATCTACAAGCACTGGGACTGGATACAAAGCCAGACGCGTGGAAAATAGCACTGCTTCTCACCATTGTGGGACCTCAGGCTGTGGAGGTATTCAACACATTTGTGTTTGCTAACAGGGATGACAATGAAAAGTTTGACAAAGTCGGGGAAAAGTTTGATGAACACTGTTCACCAAAGAAGAACGAGACCTTCGAATGGTATGTGTTTCGATCCCGCATGCAATTGCAGACTGAAAGTTTTGATGCTTTTGTGACGGACTTGAAATTGAAAGCAAGGACATGTAACTTCAGAGAACTTAAAGATTCAATGATTCGTGACCAAATAGTGTTCGGAATACATGACAAAAAAGTGAGAGAGAGGTTACTACAAGAGACTGAGCTAACTTTAGCAGATGCTATAAAAATATGTCACACGAGCGAACTGGCTCAGCAGCATGCAAAAACGTTCAGTGCACAGAAGGATCAGGAGAGTGCAACGGTGCCCATGGCCGCGGTGAATAAGCCAAGGCAGAAACAGAAAAAACAGAGTAAACAACAAAAAGACAAGGAGACATTTTCCTGCAAAAGATGTGGCAATCACCATGCACCTAAACAATACCCAGCATTTGGCAAAACATGTAGCAAATGTAAAGGGAAAAATCACTTTGCTAAGCAATGCTTTTCCAAAGGTAAACAGAGTGGAAGTGATTGGATTCACACAGTGGAAGAAACGGAGCTTGCTGATTCATTCTTTGTCGGCATGGTAGCGCAGGCTGACGATGGCATGGTAGCCCAGCCAAAAGGCATTGAACAGTGCACAGATGCAACCTGTGTTGGGAAGGACAAGTGGATTGTGCCACTGGTGATAAATGGTGCAGTCATTCCTCTGAAGTTAGACACAGGGGCAAAGGACAATTTAATTAGTGAATGTGACATCAGAGCTATGAAGGTGAAACCATGCATCCATCCCAGCTCAGTGAAGCTCAAAGCCTACAATGGACACAACATTGACACAAAAGGCACATGCAAACTAAAAGTGAAAATTAAAGGAAAAGAGCATCACCTTATGTTTGTAGTTGTTCCGGATGGACATGACTCATTATTAGGTGACACTGCATGTGAGAATTTAGGCTTAGTGAGGAGGGTTTACTGCATTAACAATGTTAATAGCCAGACTTGTGTGGAGTCAATAGTAAACCAATACCCAGACATCTTCAAGGGGTTTGGAGTCTTACCATTCACCTATAAGATACAACTGAAGGATGATGCACAGCCAGTCATCCACGCTCCCAGGCACGTTCCAGCTCCCCTATGAGAAAAGCTGAAACAAGAACTGGATAGAATGATGTCACTGGGTGTGATAAAGAAAGTGGAAGAGCCGACGGAATGGGTGAATTCGATGGTATGTGTCAGAAAATTGAATGGAGACCTACGGGTGTGCATGGATCCAAAAGATCTGAATAACAACATACAAAGAGAACATTATCAAATACCTACCAGAGATGAGATAACAAGCGAGATGGCCGGTGCCAAATACTTCAGTAAATTGGATGCTTCGCAGGGCTTCTGGCAGTTAAAACTGCATGAGGACAGTACAAAGTACTGCACTTTCAATACACCGTATGGGCGCTACTGCTTCCAGAGAATGCCTTTTGGCATATGCTCTGCTCCAGAAGTATTCCACAGAATGATGGAGCACATCATAGAGGGCATTGAAGGCGTATGTGTGTATGTTGATGATTTGATCTTATGGGGATCTACACTCGAGCAACACAATGAAAGGCTCATCAAAGTGCTGCAGAGAGTTCAGAAGTACCAGCTGAAGCTGAACAGATCCAAGTGTCAGTTCGGAGTGAAGGAAATCACCTTTCTTGGTGATAAGCTGTCAGCAGCCAGTGTTGAACCAGACAAAAGCAAGATAAAAGCAATACTGGACATGCCAAGACCTGAAGACAAAAAAGGTGTGTTGCGTGTATTAGGCATGATCAATTTCATTGGAAAATTCATTCCAAACTTATCGTGCAAGACTGTACACTTAAGAGAGCTACTGCGTGACAGGTGTGAGTTCAAGTGGACATCTGAACATGAGGCAGAATGGTCCCGTCTGAAGACAACTCTCACCACAGAACCAGTGTTGACATTTTTCGATCCATCTAAGAGGATAAAGATATCCATGGACTCATCAAAGTCCATGGAGCATTGGAGCTGTTCTGCTGCAGGCATCTGGAGAAGACTGGAATCCAGTCGCCTATGCGTCGAGAACGCTGACAAGTGCAGAGTGCCGCTATGCTCAAATTGGAAAAGAGTGTTTGGGACTTGTGTACGGTTTCCAGAAGTTCCATGGCTATGTGTATGGCCTACCAAAGTTTGTAGCAGAGACAGACCACAAGCCGTTAATAGCCATCATCAAGAAAAACCTCAGTGAAATGTCACCACGCATTCAAAGGCTCATGATGAAGCTACAACGCTATGATTTTGACCTGATTTACACACCTGGTAAGCACATAGTGCTAGCTGATGCTCTGTCTAGGGCAACCACACAGAGCGAGGAGCATGACGAGTGTTCCACTGAAAATGAAGTGAATCTACATGTGAACTTGATCACTGAGACACTGCCCCTGTCTGACATGAAATCGAGGCTGATCGCTGCTGAAACAAAGAAGGATGTCGTCCTACAGAGAGTCATCAAGCTGATGAATGAAGATTGGCCACGGGGTGAGTGTCAACAGTATTACAACATTAGAGGAGAGCTGAGTTTTGTTAATGGACTGCTGTTGCGAAAGAGCAGAATAGTCATTCCTCAGTCTCTGAGACCAGACATGCTTAAAAGGCTGCACGAAGGTCATCTAGGCATGGAAAAATGCAAGAGAAGGGCTAGAACTTCAATCTACTGGCCAGGCATTAATGCTGATATCAACAGAATGGTGTCAAGATGTGCCACATGTCTAAAACATCAAGCAAAACAGCCAAAAGAGCCATGACAATCACAGAGATACCTGATGAGCCCTGGCAAAAAGTTGGGACTGATTTGTTCTACTTGAATGGAAAGAATTACCTGCTTGTAATCGACTACCTATCCAACTATCCAGAGATGGCACTGCTCCCCAACATGTCAGCAGCCTGTGTGATTAAGCACATGAAATCTATCTTTGCAAGGCATGGGATTCCTCAGATTGTCTACAGTGACAATGGTCCATCCTATAGCTGCAAAGAGTTTCAGGATTTTGCACAAGAATATGACTTTCGTCATGTGACTTCTAGTCCCTTGTATGCTCAATCGAACGGAAAGGCAGAGAAAGGTGTGCATATAGTCAAGCAGCTGCTCAAGAAAGCGCAAGAAAGTCATTCAGACCCATACTTAGCTCTGTTAAGTTATAGAGCTTCACCTCTTGAGCATGGCTTGTCCCCTGCAGAAATTCTTATGGGACGCAGACTATGCACCACACTTCCATACACCTCTGAGCAGAAACAAAAGGAAGTGAAACAAAAACAAAAACATCTTCAAAAGAGACAAAAAGCAAATTATGACAAGTCAACAAAAAGCTTAGTACCACTGGCTAGGCATGACACAGTGAGAATTCATGATTCCAACACCTGGAGCAAGAAAGCAACAGTTCTTGAGGAAGTGAGTCCAAGATCCTACAATGTCAAAACAGAAGATGGTCAAATCCTCAGGAGGAATCGACGGAGTCTACTAAAAACACAAGACACCTGGCAAGAACAGGCAGATGAAGATTCTCAGGGAGATCCAGCCTTCACTGCATCAGCAGAACCACCCTCCCATGATCACCAGAGAGCTGTAGAGACTGACTTGCCAGTGTTAAGAAGATCAGCGCGCACTGTCAGGCACCTGACAGGCTGAATCTATAAGGACTATGAGCTGTATCCTTTTCATTGAAAATTGAGTTCATGTTTAATTTGCTTATTAAGTAATGTCAAGGTTAAAAGAAAAAATGAGTTCATAGTCATATGTGTATGTGTTAAAAGAAAAGTAATAATACACAGATACAGATTGCTAGATAAGATTGCTAGTTATAAGATTGCTGGTGAAATAGTTTGTTTGTGATGATTTCATCTCAAGAAAAAGGGGGTTGTAATGATAAGTTAATGAGTTGTACTTTTACCCCCCTGCCACAAGAGGGCTGCGGATGTTGTGTACCCTCGGATATGTGTCTATGTGTGTGTGTTAAAAGCATTCAGTAGATGAATAATGAACATGGCACGGTGTACCTGTACCCTGATTCAGTTATGTTAATAAATTAGTGTAGCCATGAACCCCGGTTTCTTCTATAACATATTAGAAACATTACAGGTTGGGGCTCCTTTACCATGAATTACTGCATCAATGCAGTGTGGCATGGAAGTGATCAGCCTGTGGCACTGCTGAGGTGTTACTGAAGCCCAGGTTGCTTTAATAGTGGCCCTCAGCTCGTCTGTATTTTTAGGTCGGGTGTTTCTCATCTTCCTCTTGACAATACCCCATAGATTCTCTATAGAGTTCAGATCAGGTGAGTTGGCTAGCCAATCATGCACAGTAATCTGATGGTCAGCAAACCATTGGCAGTAGTTTTGGCACTATGGGCAGGTGCTAAATCCTGCTGGAAAAGAAAATTGGCATCGCCATAAAACTTGCCAGCAGATGGAAGCATGAAATGCTCTAAAATCTCCTGGTAGATGGCTGCATTGACTTTGGACTTCTTAAAGCACAGTGGACCAACACCAGCAGATGTCATTGCACCCCAAATCACAGACTGTGGAAACTTCACACTGGACTTCAAACACCTTGAATTCTGTGCCTCTCCACTCTTCCTCCAGACTCTCAGACCTTGATTTCCAAATGAAATGCAAACTTTACTTTCATCTGAAAAGAGAACTTTAGACCACTGAGCAACAGTCCAGTTCTTTCTCTCCTTAGCCCATGCAAGACACTTCTGATGTTGTCTCTGGTTCAAGAGTGGCCTGATATTAGGAATGTTACATGTAACCACTTTACTGAAGAAGTCTGTGCATGGTGGCTCTTGATGCACTGACACCAGCCTCAGTCCACTCCTTGTGAAACTCTCCCACGTTCTTGAATTGACTTTTCTTGACAATCCTCTCAAGGCTCCAGTCATCCCTGTTGCTTGTGCACCTTTTCCAGCCAGCCTTTTCAGCAATGACCTTCTGTGGCTTACCCTCCTTGTG
>JAODHV010063236.1:0-16207 GCA_027576555.1 Plicofollis layardi | reverse complement strand
GAGATTGCAGATCAAGTCAGAGAGGACATTGGTCAAGAACTGGATAGGATAACATTCTTCACAGACAGTAAGGTGGTGTTGGGTTACATAAATAATACATCTCAGCGATTCTGTGTATGTGAATAACCGCGTACAAAGAATCCATCAGTCAGGTCACTCGAGTCAGTGGAGATATGTGTCCACCGAAAACAATCCAGCCGACCATGCCACAGCTAACCAGCTGCAAAGTTCCAGTTGGCTGACGGGACCAAAGTTTTTGCTGAACCCGGAGAATTCAACATTGGACGCTCACTTTGAACTGATTGATCCAGACTCAGATGTGGAGTTTCGTCCTGAGGTTACAGCTTTCCTGACAAAGGTCCCAGGAACACAGCTGGACACAGAGCGCTTTGAAAGGTTTTCATCCTGGAGCAGACTGATAAGAACTGTAGCACAGCTGAAGCAAGTTGCACAGAGTTTCCAAAGGCCATTGCAAGATTCACAATGTGTTGGTTGGCATTTCTGTGGAAAAGGCATGACAATCATGGAACTCACAACAGCAGAACACGTTATCATCAAGGCTTTGCAGCATGAGGTGTATGCAGAAGAAGTTAAGTGTATTCAGCAAAGTCAAGATTTACCTTCACACAGTCCTCTGAAGAAACTCCACCCTGTAATGGACAAAGAAGGTTTGTTGCGTGTAGGAAGCCGCATCACTCACTCAGTCTTACCTGTAGATGAGATTCACCCGATCCTGATTCCTGGTAGGCACCATGTTGCCACATTGCTCGTCCGTCACCACCATGACAGAGTCCAACATCAAGGAAGGCACTTCACAGAAGGTGCTGTGCATGCAAGTGGCCTATGGATAATAGGAGCTAAGAGAACCATCAACAGTCTTATCTTCAAGTGTGTGACATGCAGGAAACTATGTGACAAATTGGAACAGCAGCAAATGGCAGACCTACCCCAAGAGCGATTGCAACAAGAACCCCCATTTACTTACGTAGGTCTGGACGTCTTCGGTCCGTGGGAGGTCGTCACACGTCGAACACGAGGAGGCAATTCCAACAGCAAGAGATGGGCAGTATTGTTCACATGCATGTCCACAAGGGCTGTTCACATAGAAGTGATTGAGTCCATGAGTGCTTCGAGCTGTATAAACGCCCTTCGCAGATTCTTCTCAGTTAGAGGACCTGTGAAACAGCTGTGGTCAGACCGTGGAACCAACTTTGTTGGGGCTAACACACAGTTGAAGTTGGGAACGGGCCCTGACGAGGACAGTGTAGAGAACTATCTTCGCACCCAAAGGTGTACTTGGATCTTTAATCCCCCACATGCCTCTAACATGGGCGGACGTTGGGAGCGTATGATCAGAACAGCATGACGTATCCGTGATTCAATGTTACTCCAAGCTGGAAAGTCAAAGGTCACTCATGAGGTGTTGTGCACTCTGATATCAGAGGTTATGGCTATTATCAACTCTAGGCCACTCGTTCTGGTTTTCTCAGATCCTGAGGCACCTCTGATACTTACTCCAACTATACTGCTTATGCAGAAGATTGGCATACCACCTGCTCCACCAGGAAACTTTGCAAAGGCTGACGTCCTGAAACATCAGTGGAAGAGAGTTCAGGCTTTGGCAGAGACTTTCTGGGCCAGATGGAGGCAAGAGTACTTGAGCATGCTTCAGGTCAGACAGAAGTGGCACGTCAAGAAGCCGAACCTCAAGGAAGGAGACATAGTGTTGTTGAAAGGCAAACAAGCCAGAAGAAATGAGTGGACGAAGGGAAGAGTCATGAAGGCCATCCCAAGCGCCAGTGGACTAGTGAGGAAGGCTGAAGTGAAGGATGTGTCCCCCCAGCCCCCCCAAGACTTACCTGAGACCCATCTCTGAAGTGGTCTTACTCCTGGAGTCGGAGGTGGTTTAGGTAGAGATGTGGCACTCTAAAGGTGCCAGGCAGGGAGTGTAATGTAAGGGGAAGGGAAAATGTATTTTGAAAAACAGGACTCTTAAGTAGAATATTTTGTTGTTTGACCTGTGACCTCTAGTTCCTGTTAAGGCAGCCATTTTGGTTTAAATAGTAAAGGAGACACATGTAATGACACAGCAGATGGAAGTTCATGTTCAGCCTACATATCTAATCCTGGTGTTTTCATGTGGCAAACCCAGTAAGTTTATTAATGAACTTGTAAGAAAGAGAAAAGAGATGTTAGATATCTTTTGTAACTTTCTGTGATTTTGTTCATTAGAAGCATACTTACCTGAAAGGCTAAGGATTAGCGTAACTTGTAGAAGAAAGATTATTTAATTATTTGTAACATTTTCTATTTACTTGTGTAATTTGAATTTATTGCAGTTTTACCTTTTCTTCATTAAATTGTCCAAATACGACACTCTGCCTGTTTCTTGGGGAAGATAATGAGGAAATGAGTTTAACTTGCTGTTTCATGCTAGATGAGAACAGTATAGTAAAATGGGTGCCCCTTAGCAGAAGACAGCGTGGGATAAATGTGCTCAGGCAACAGTTACAGTCAAAGCAACAACAAAGATGCAAGGTGAAAAAGACCATTTTGATGAAAGATCCCACTCTTCGAGCTCTCGCTGTTCCACATGCTCATGGCCAAGTGTTAGCCTGGCAGCTACAAGGGCACGAGCAGAAGCGGAGGCAGCAAAGACTAGAGTGTCATTTAGCAGAAAGGAAATGGAAATTAAGTTGGAGAAGGCTCAACTGGAGGCAGAATTAGAAGCGCTCAACCAGTTGAGAGAAGCAGAAGCAGCTGTTGCCAAAGCAGTTATGATGGAAGCTGCTGTCATTGAATATGGCTCTGATGGAAGCTTGGAAGAGTTTAAAGTGCTGCCAAAGGTTGGAAGTGCTCATGAGAAAGTCAGTGAATATGTAGTAAAGCATATGCAGATGGCGAATAGCCACCCAGAGGAGGATGAATTAGACTTGAGCCAACAGTCTCGACAGCCATCCACTTACCCTGGATGAGGTGTATGGCTCTCCTGGTCCACCGCAACAGAGGAATTGTCTAGACCAGGGGATCCAGCAACACTTTGGCTTGCGTCATGTGCATTGTGGCCGCTCTTGGTCGCGTGGGCCAGGTGGCCAGCAAGAGGTTTTGGAGCCCAGCGTTCAAGGTCTTCAGCCAGTCGATAGGTTGAACAGTCAAAGAGAACAGGTGACAAGTCATTACTCACCAAACTCTTCACCCAGCCATGATGTAAGTAGCAGTACATCAGATCTGGCCAAGTTTCTGATAAGAAGTCAACTAGTATCAGGTGGTTTAATCAAATTTGATGACCACCCTGAAAACTACCTCAGCTGGAGGTCAACATTTACAAGTGTTGTGAACAACTTGGATCTTTCAGCCCATGAACAGATTGACCTGCTCATAAAGTGGTTAGGTCCAGAATCAAGCCAGTTAGCTTGCAGGATAAAATCAGCTAATATCAGACATCCATCAGTGGGTCTTAATTTGATTTGGACAAGGCTGTACGAATGCTATGGTGCTCCTGAAGCAATAGAGAAGGCTCTGTTTGCTAAATTGGATAATTTTCCAAAGATCACCAACAGAGACAATCAAAAGCTCAGAGAACTCAGTGACTTGCTGTTCGAGCTAGAAGCTGCAAAGGCAGATGATTATCTAAGTGGATTAACTTATCTGGATACAGCACGAGGAGTTGGTCCCATCACAGAGAAGTTATCATTCCATCTATAAGAAAAATGGATAAGGTTTGGGTCCAAATACAAGGACGACAACAAGGTGCCTTTCCTACCATTCTCAGTCTTCTCTCAGTTTGTGAGAAGAGAGGCTAAAACAAGGAACAATCCAAGTTTCAATGCATTCTGTTATATAGCATCTACCTCAAAAAAGGAAAAGAATGGAAATCTAAGAAACCAAGTTACTGTGCATAAAACCAGTGTGTGTGCAGAATCCAGTGATAATGCGAAGAAGCAAAGTGAGGATCCAAGCACATGTCCAATCCATAAAAAACCTCATCCGCTTAAAAAATGTAAGAGTTTCAGGGCAATGCTATTTGAAGACAGGAAGAAACTGCTTAAAGAGAGGCATATGTTTCCACTGTTGTGCTTCAGTCTTCCACCTGGCTAAGGATTGTGAAGCTCAAATAAAATGTGCAGAGTGTGACAGTGAGAGACACGTAGCCACTCTCCATCCCAGACCAGCAAAAAAGGAGTCAGCAAAGATGCAGACCCCCACCAAAGATCATGGCAGGGAGCCAGAGAACGTACCTGAAGATGGGTCAAGCACAGCCATGACAACTGCATGTACACAGGTGTGTGGCAAGGGCTTCAGTGGAAAGTCATGCTCCAAGCTATGCCTGGTTAATGTATACCCTCAAGGCTATCGTTCAGAGAACAAGAGGATGTATGTGATCTTAGATGATCAAAGCAATGTATCATTAGCCAAGACAGAGTTCTTTGAGTTTTTCCACATACAAGGACCATCAGTTCCATATATCTTAACATGTGCAGGAGCTGTTAACATGTCTGGAAGAAGAGCCCATGATTATGTCATTGAGCCACTAACAGGTGAACTTAGCATTCCTCTACCAACTCTGATAGAGTGCAATAATGTGCCAAACTCAAGAGAAGAAATCCCCACTCCAGAAGCAGCATTTCATCATAGTCACATGCAAGCCATGGCTAAAGAAATACCTGCTCTGGATAACTCTGCAGACATCTGGCTTCTCTTGGGCTGAGACATACTCCAGGTCCACAAAGTACGTCAGCAGTACAACAGGCCACAGAACGCTCCATTTGCCCAGAAGCATGACCTTGGGTGGGTCATTGTTGGTGATGTATGTCTCAGTGGAGTTCACTCACCAAAGACAGTAAACACTTTCAAAACGTTTTATGGAAAAAATGGACGTCCCAGCTACATGCAACCCTGCAACAACGCTGTTAAGGTCAAAGACGACTTCAGTTGGCGTTGTAATCAAGACAGCTGTCTATCTTGGTCATGTGCTCCAGTGCAGCAAGGTGACTATCTAGGCAAAGCAGTCTTTCAAAGGTCTGAGAGAGACAATCAATTAGCACCTTCAGTTGATGACTTGTCTTTCCTACAGATAATGGATAAGGGGTTTGTCAGAGATTGTGGCAGCTGGACGGCACCATTGCCATTTCAGAATCCAAGAAGGCATCTGCCCAACAGGCAGTATGCGTATGCCCACTTCAAGTCTCTGCAGCGTTCGTTCCAGAAGAGACCCTGCATGAAAGACGATTTCATGGAGTTCATGCACGAGATCCTGGAAAAACAACCACACTGAAAGGGTGCCATCACTAGAGGAGGGAAAGGAAGTGTGGTACCTTCCCATGTTTGGGGTATACCACCCACGGAAACCCGGGAAAATTCAGGTAGTATTTAACTCAAGTGCCAGCTTTGAAGGAGTGTAGTTGAATGAAGTCTTGCTTCAAGGGCCAAACCTCAACAATGGACTCTTGGGAGTGCTTATGAGGTTTAGGAGAGACCCTGTTGCCATCATTGCAGACATCAAGCAGATGTTCTACTGTTTTCTAGTTCAGGAAGAACACAGAGATGTCTTACGTTTTCTGTGGTTCAAGGACAACAACCCTGAAAATGAAGTGGTGGATTATCACATGAGAGTCCATGTATTTGGGAATAGTCCATCCCCGGCAGTAGCAACGTATGGGTTAAGACAATCGGAAGGTGAGGAGGACTTTGGCAAAGACGTGTGTCAGTTCATTAAGACAGACTTTTACGTGGATGATGCCCTCAGGTCCTTCACAACTGAAGCCAAAGCAATTGATGCCTTGAAGAGAGCCCAGAAGTTGCTGGAACATTACAACATAAAGCTTCATAAGATCGCCTCTAATAGGGCACAAGTCATGGATGCTTTCCCTAAAAAGGACCATGCCAAGCGCATTGAAACCCTGGATCTAGCAGTTGATGACTTACCTGTTCAGCATAGTTTAGGTGTGGCCTGGAACATGATGGAGGATAAATTCACCTTCAACATTCTTGAATCCCAGAAACCCTTCACGCGCAGAGGTGTTTTGTCAACGATAAACAGCCTGTTTGATCCATTGGGCTTTCTGGCGCTGGTGACGGTCCAAGGCAGACTCCTCCTACAAGAGCTAGTGTCTCAAAGTACAGACTGGGACACACCCCTGCCTAATGAGAAGCTAATCAAATGTCAAAGATGGCAGAATTCTCTGCAAGAGCTGAACGAGTTGACCATCCCACGTACCTTTGCCTCGTTTCCATTAACAAGGGCCAAGGCCACAGAACAGTGTATATTCTCAGATGCCTCAGTAAAGGCCATTGCAGCAGTAGCTTACCTTAAGGTGGAATCTGAAGAAGGTCTCAAAGATGTTAGCTTCGTCTTTGGTAAGGCAAAACTCGTACCTCTAGCAGAACTCACCATACCTAGATTAGAGCTGTGTGCAGCAGTGTTGGCCATAGAGATTGCAGATCAAGTCAGAGAGGACATTGGTCAAGAACTGGATAGGATAACATTCTTCACAGACAGTAAGGTGGTTTGGGGCTACATAAATAATACATCTCGGTGATTCTATATGTTTGTGAATAATTGTCTACAAAGAATCCGTCAGTCAAGTCACCCGAGTCAGTGGAGATGTGTGTCCACCGAAAACAATCCAGCCAACCATGCCACAAGGTCGGCTAACCAGCTGCAAAGTTCCAGTTGGCTGACTGGACCAAAGTTTTTGCTGAACCCGGAGAATTCAACATTGGATGCTCACTTTGAACTGATTGAGCCAGACTCAGATGTGGAGCTTCGTCCTGAGGTTACAGCTTTCCTGACAAAGGTCCCAGGAACACAGCTAGACACGGAGCGCTTTGAAAGGTTTTCATCCTGGAGCAGACTGATAAGAGCTGCAGCACGGCTGAAGCACATTGCACAGAGTTTCCAAAGGCCATTGCAAGATCCACAATGTGTTGGTTGGCATTTCTGTGGAAAAGGCATGACAAGCACGGAACTCACAACAGCAGAACATGTCATCATCAAGGCTGTGCAGCATGAGGTGTATGCAGAAGAAGTTAAGTGCATTCAGCAGAGTCAAGATTTACCTTCACACAGTTCTCTGAAGAAACTCCACCCTGTAATGGACAAAGAAGGTTTGTTATGTGTAGGAGGCTGCATCACTCACTCAGACTTACCTGTAGATGAGATTCACCTGATCCTGATTCCTGGTAGGCACCATGTTGCCACATTGCTCGTCCGTCACCACCATGGCAGAGTCCAACATCAAGGAAGGCACTTCACAGAAGGTGCTGTGTGTGCAAGTGGCCTATGGATAATAGGAGCTAAGAGAACCATCAACAGTCTTATCTTCAAGTGTGTGATGTAGGAAACTACGTGGCAAATTGGAACAGCAGCAAATGGCAGACCTACCCCAAGAGCGATTGCAACAAGAACCCCCATTTACTTACGTAGGTCTGGACGTCTTCGGTCCGTGGGAGGTCGTCACACGTCGAACACGAGGAGGCAATTCCAACAGCAAGAGATGGGCAGTATTGTTCACATGCATGTCCACAAGGGCTGTTCACATAGAAGTGATTGAGTCCATGAGTGCTTCGAGCTGTATAAACGCCCTTCGCAGATTCTTCTCAGTTAGAGGACCTGTGAAACAGCTGTGGTCAGACCGTGGAACCAACTTTGTTGGGGCTAACACACAGTTGAAGTTGGGAACGGGCCCTGACGAGGACAGTGTAGAGAACTATCTTCGCACCCAAAGGTGTACTTGGATCTTTAATCCCCCACATGCCTCTAACATGGGCGGACGTTGGGAGCGTATGATCAGAACAGCATGACGTATCCGTGATTCAATGTTACTCCAAGCTGGAAAGTCAAAGGTCACTCATGAGGTGTTGTGCACTCTGATATCAGAGGTTATGGCTATTATCAACTCTAGGCCACTCGTTCTGGTTTTCTCAGATCCTGAGGCACCTCTGATACTTACTCCAACTATACTGCTTATGCAGAAGATTGGCATACCACCTGCTCCACCAGGAAACTTTGCAAAGGCTGACGTCCTGAAACATCAGTGGAAGAGAGTTCAGGCTTTGGCAGAGACTTTCTGGGCCAGATGGAGGCAAGAGTACTTGAGCATGCTTCAGGTCAGACAGAAGTGGCACGTCAAGAAGCCGAACCTCAAGGAAGGAGACATAGTGTTGTTGAAAGGCAAACAAGCCAGAAGAAATGAGTGGACGAAGGGAAGAGTCATGAAGGCCATCCCAAGCGCCAGTGGACTAGTGAGGAAGGCTGAAGTGAAGGATGTGTCCCCCCAGCCCCCCCAAGACTTACCTGAGACCCATCTCTGAAGTGGTCTTACTCCTGGAGTCGGAGGTGGTTTAGGTAGAGATGTGGCACTCTAAAGGTGCCAGGCAGGGAGTGTAATGTAAGGGGAAGGGAAAATGTATTTTGAAAAACAGGACTCTTAAGTAGAATATTTTGTTGTTTGACCTGTGACCTCTAGTTCCTGTTAAGGCAGCCATTTTGGTTTAAATAGTAAAGGAGACACATGTAATGACACAGCAGATGGAAGTTCATGTTCAGCCTACATATCTAATCCTGGTGTTTTCATGTGGCAAACCCAGTAAGTTTATTAATGAACTTGTAAGAAAGAGAAAAGAGATGTTAGATATCTTTTGTAACTTTCTGTGATTTTGTTCATTAGAAGCATACTTACCTGAAAGGCTAAGGATTAGCGTAACTTGTAGAAGAAAGATTATTTAATTATTTGTAACATTTTCTATTTACTTGTGTAATTTGAATTTATTGCAGTTTTACCTTTTCTTCATTAAATTGTCCAAATACGACACTCTGCCTGTTTCTTGGGGAAGATAATGAGGAAATGAGTTTAACTTGCTGTTTCATGCTAGATGAGAACAGTATAGTAAAATGGGTGCCCCTTAGCAGAAGACAGCGTGGGATAAATGTGCTCAGGCAACAGTTACAGTCAAAGCAACAACAAAGATGCAAGGTGAAAAAGACCATTTTGATGAAAGATCCCACTCTTCGAGCTCTCGCTGTTCCACATGCTCATGGCCAAGTGTTAGCCTGGCAGCTACAAGGGCACGAGCAGAAGCGGAGGCAGCAAAGACTAGAGTGTCATTTAGCAGAAAGGAAATGGAAATTAAGTTGGAGAAGGCTCAACTGGAGGCAGAATTAGAAGCGCTCAACCAGTTGAGAGAAGCAGAAGCAGCTGTTGCCAAAGCAGTTATGATGGAAGCTGCTGTCATTGAATATGGCTCTGATGGAAGCTTGGAAGAGTTTAAAGTGCTGCCAAAGGTTGGAAGTGCTCATGAGAAAGTCAGTGAATATGTAGTAAAGCATATGCAGATGGCGAATAGCCACCCAGAGGAGGATGAATTAGACTTGAGCCAACAGTCTCGACAGCCATCCACTTACCCTGGATGAGGTGTATGGCTCTCCTGGTCCACCGCAACAGAGGAATTGTCTAGACCAGGGGATCCAGCAACACTTTGGCTTGCGTCATGTGCATTGTGGCCGCTCTTGGTCGCGTGGGCCAGGTGGCCAGCAAGAGGTTTTGGAGCCCAGCGTTCAAGGTCTTCAGCCAGTCGATAGGTTGAACAGTCAAAGAGAACAGGTGACAAGTCATTACTCACCAAACTCTTCACCCAGCCATGATGTAAGTAGCAGTACATCAGATCTGGCCAAGTTTCTGATAAGAAGTCAACTAGTATCAGGTGGTTTAATCAAATTTGATGACCACCCTGAAAACTACCTCAGCTGGAGGTCAACATTTACAAGTGTTGTGAACAACTTGGATCTTTCAGCCCATGAACAGATTGACCTGCTCATAAAGTGGTTAGGTCCAGAATCAAGCCAGTTAGCTTGCAGGATAAAATCAGCTAATATCAGACATCCATCAGTGGGTCTTAATTTGATTTGGACAAGGCTGTACGAATGCTATGGTGCTCCTGAAGCAATAGAGAAGGCTCTGTTTGCTAAATTGGATAATTTTCCAAAGATCACCAACAGAGACAATCAAAAGCTCAGAGAACTCAGTGACTTGCTGTTCGAGCTAGAAGCTGCAAAGGCAGATGATTATCTAAGTGGATTAACTTATCTGGATACAGCACGAGGAGTTGGTCCCATCACAGAGAAGTTATCATTCCATCTATAAGAAAAATGGATAAGGTTTGGGTCCAAATACAAGGACGACAACAAGGTGCCTTTCCTACCATTCTCAGTCTTCTCTCAGTTTGTGAGAAGAGAGGCTAAAACAAGGAACAATCCAAGTTTCAATGCATTCTGTTATATAGCATCTACCTCAAAAAAGGAAAAGAATGGAAATCTAAGAAACCAAGTTACTGTGCATAAAACCAGTGTGTGTGCAGAATCCAGTGATAATGCGAAGAAGCAAAGTGAGGATCCAAGCACATGTCCAATCCATAAAAAACCTCATCCGCTTAAAAAATGTAAGAGTTTCAGGGCAATGCTATTTGAAGACAGGAAGAAACTGCTTAAAGAGAGGCATATGTTTCCACTGTTGTGCTTCAGTCTTCCACCTGGCTAAGGATTGTGAAGCTCAAATAAAATGTGCAGAGTGTGACAGTGAGAGACACGTAGCCACTCTCCATCCCAGACCAGCAAAAAAGGAGTCAGCAAAGATGCAGACCCCCACCAAAGATCATGGCAGGGAGCCAGAGAACGTACCTGAAGATGGGTCAAGCACAGCCATGACAACTGCATGTACACAGGTGTGTGGCAAGGGCTTCAGTGGAAAGTCATGCTCCAAGCTATGCCTGGTTAATGTATACCCTCAAGGCTATCGTTCAGAGAACAAGAGGATGTATGTGATCTTAGATGATCAAAGCAATGTATCATTAGCCAAGACAGAGTTCTTTGAGTTTTTCCACATACAAGGACCATCAGTTCCATATATCTTAACATGTGCAGGAGCTGTTAACATGTCTGGAAGAAGAGCCCATGATTATGTCATTGAGCCACTAACAGGTGAACTTAGCATTCCTCTACCAACTCTGATAGAGTGCAATAATGTGCCAAACTCAAGAGAAGAAATCCCCACTCCAGAAGCAGCATTTCATCATAGTCACATGCAAGCCATGGCTAAAGAAATACCTGCTCTGGATAACTCTGCAGACATCTGGCTTCTCTTGGGCTGAGACATACTCCAGGTCCACAAAGTACGTCAGCAGTACAACAGGCCACAGAACGCTCCATTTGCCCAGAAGCATGACCTTGGGTGGGTCATTGTTGGTGATGTATGTCTCAGTGGAGTTCACTCACCAAAGACAGTAAACACTTTCAAAACGTTTTATGGAAAAAATGGACGTCCCAGCTACATGCAACCCTGCAACAACGCTGTTAAGGTCAAAGACGACTTCAGTTGGCGTTGTAATCAAGACAGCTGTCTATCTTGGTCATGTGCTCCAGTGCAGCAAGGTGACTATCTAGGCAAAGCAGTCTTTCAAAGGTCTGAGAGAGACAATCAATTAGCACCTTCAGTTGATGACTTGTCTTTCCTACAGATAATGGATAAGGGGTTTGTCAGAGATTGTGGCAGCTGGACGGCACCATTGCCATTTCAGAATCCAAGAAGGCATCTGCCCAACAGGCAGTATGCGTATGCCCACTTCAAGTCTCTGCAGCGTTCGTTCCAGAAGAGACCCTGCATGAAAGACGATTTCATGGAGTTCATGCACGAGATCCTGGAAAAACAACCACACTGAAAGGGTGCCATCACTAGAGGAGGGAAAGGAAGTGTGGTACCTTCCCATGTTTGGGGTATACCACCCACGGAAACCCGGGAAAATTCAGGTAGTATTTAACTCAAGTGCCAGCTTTGAAGGAGTGTAGTTGAATGAAGTCTTGCTTCAAGGGCCAAACCTCAACAATGGACTCTTGGGAGTGCTTATGAGGTTTAGGAGAGACCCTGTTGCCATCATTGCAGACATCAAGCAGATGTTCTACTGTTTTCTAGTTCAGGAAGAACACAGAGATGTCTTACGTTTTCTGTGGTTCAAGGACAACAACCCTGAAAATGAAGTGGTGGATTATCACATGAGAGTCCATGTATTTGGGAATAGTCCATCCCCGGCAGTAGCAACGTATGGGTTAAGACAATCGGAAGGTGAGGAGGACTTTGGCAAAGACGTGTGTCAGTTCATTAAGACAGACTTTTACGTGGATGATGCCCTCAGGTCCTTCACAACTGAAGCCAAAGCAATTGATGCCTTGAAGAGAGCCCAGAAGTTGCTGGAACATTACAACATAAAGCTTCATAAGATCGCCTCTAATAGGGCACAAGTCATGGATGCTTTCCCTAAAAAGGACCATGCCAAGCGCATTGAAACCCTGGATCTAGCAGTTGATGACTTACCTGTTCAGCATAGTTTAGGTGTGGCCTGGAACATGATGGAGGATAAATTCACCTTCAACATTCTTGAATCCCAGAAACCCTTCACGCGCAGAGGTGTTTTGTCAACGATAAACAGCCTGTTTGATCCATTGGGCTTTCTGGCGCTGGTGACGGTCCAAGGCAGACTCCTCCTACAAGAGCTAGTGTCTCAAAGTACAGACTGGGACACACCCCTGCCTAATGAGAAGCTAATCAAATGTCAAAGATGGCAGAATTCTCTGCAAGAGCTGAACGAGTTGACCATCCCACGTACCTTTGCCTCGTTTCCATTAACAAGGGCCAAGGCCACAGAACAGTGTATATTCTCAGATGCCTCAGTAAAGGCCATTGCAGCAGTAGCTTACCTTAAGGTGGAATCTGAAGAAGGTCTCAAAGATGTTAGCTTCGTCTTTGGTAAGGCAAAACTCGTACCTCTAGCAGAACTCACCATACCTAGATTAGAGCTGTGTGCAGCAGTGTTGGCCATAGAGATTGCAGATCAAGTCAGAGAGGACATTGGTCAAGAACTGGATAGGATAACATTCTTCACAGACAGTAAGGTGGTGTTGGGTTACATAAATAATACATCTCGGTGATTCTATGTGTTTGTGAATAACCACGTACAAAGAATCTGTCAGTCAAGTCACCCAAGTCAGTGGAGATATGTGTCCACCGGAAACAATCCAGCTGACCATGCCACAAGGTGTTTGTCAGCTAACCAGCTGCAAAGTTCCAATTGGCTGACTGGACCAAAGTTTTTGCTGAACCCGGAGAATTCAACATTGGAGGCTCACTTTGAACTGATTGATCCAGACTCAGATGTGGAGCTTCATCCTGAGGTTACAGCTTCCCTGACAAAGGTCCCAGGAACACAGCTGGACACAGAGTGCTTTGAAAGGTTTTCATCCTGGAGCAGACTGATAAAAGCTGTAGCACAGCTGAAGCATGTTGCACAGAGTTTCCAAAGGCCATTGCAAGATCCACAATGTGTTGGTTGGCATTTCTGTGGAAAAGGCATGACAATCACGGAACTCACAACAGAAGAACACATTATCATCAAGGCTGTGCAGCATGAGGTGTATGCAGAAGAAGTTAAGTGTATTCAGCAGAGTCAAGATTTACCTTCACACAGTCCTCTGAAGGAACTCCACCCTGTAATGGACAAAGAAGGTTTGTTACGTGTAGGAGGCTGCATCACTCATTCAGACTTACCTGTAGATGAGATTTACCCAATCCTGATTCCTGGTAGGCACCATGTTGCCACATTGCTCATCCGTCACCACCATGATAGAGTTCAACATCAGGGAAGGCACTTCACAGAAGGTGCTGTGCGTGCAAGTGGCCTATGGATAATAGGAGCTAAGAGAACCATCAAAAGTCTTATCTTCAAGTGTGTGACATGCAGGAAACTACGTGGCAAATTGGAACAGCAGCAAATGGCAGACCTACCCCAAGAGTGATTGTAACAAGAACCCCCATTTACTTACGTAGGTCTGGACATCTTCGGTCCATGGGAGGTCGTCACACACCGAACACGAGGAGGCAGTTCCAACAGCAAAAAATGGGCAGTATTGTTCATATGCATGTCCACAAGGGCTGTTCACATAGAAGTGATTGAGTCCATGAGTGCTTCAAGCTGTAGAAACACCCTTCGCAGATTCTTCTCAATTAGAGGACCTGTGAAACAGTTGTGGTCAGACCGTGGAACCAACTTTGTTGGGCCCAACACACAGTTGAAGTTGGGAACGGGTCTTGATGAGGACAGCGTAAAGAACTACCTTCGCACCCAAAGGTGTACTTGGATCTTTAATCCCCCACATGCTTCTAACATGGGTGGAAGTTGAGAGCGTATGATCAGAACAGCACGACGCATCCTCGATTCAATGTTACTCCAAGCTGGAAGGTCAAAGGTCACTCATGAGGTGTTGTGCACTTTGATGTCAGAGGTTATGGCTATTATCAACTCTAGGCCACTCGTTCCGGTTTCCTCAGATCCTGAGGCACCTCTGATACTTACTCCAGCTATACTGCTTGCGCAGAAGATTGGCATACCACCTGCTCCACCAGGAAACTTTGCAGAGGCTGACGTCCTGAAACATCAGTGGAAGAGAGTTCAGGCTTTGGCAGAGACTTTCTGGGCCAGGTGGAGGCAAGAGTACTTGAGCATGCTTCAGGTCAGACAGAAGTGGCACACAAAGAAGCTGAACCTCAAGGAAGGAGACATAGTGTTGTTGAAAGACAAACAAGCCAGAAGAAATGAGTGGACAAAGGGAAGAGTCATGAAGGCCATCCCAAGCGCCAATGGACTAGTGAGGAAGGTTGAAGTGAAAGATGTGTCCCACCAGCCCCCCAAGACTTACCTGAGACCCGTCTCTGAAGTGGTCTTACTCCTGGAGTCAGAGGTGGTTTAGGTAGAGATGTGGCACTCTAAAGGTGTCAGGTGGGGAGTGTAATGTAGGGGAAGGGAAAATGTATTTTGAAAAACAAGACTCTTAAGTTGAATATTTTGTTGTTTGACCTGTGAGCTCTAGTTCCTGTTAAGGCAGCCATTTTGGTTTAAATAGTAAAGGAGACCCATGTAATGATACAGCAGATGGAAGTTCATGTTCAGCCTGCACAGCTAATCCTGGTGTTTTCGTGCGGCAAACCCAGTAAGTTTATTAATGAACTTGCAAGAAAGAGAAAAGAGATGTTAGATATATTTTGTAACTTTCTGTGATTTTGTTCATTAGAAGCATACTTACCTGAAGGGCTAAGGATTAGCGTAACTTGTGGAAGAAAGATTATTTAATTATTTTTAACATTTTGTATTTACTTGTGTAATTTGAATTTATTGCAGTTTTACCTTTTCTTCATTAAATTGTCCAAATACGACACTCCGCCTGTTTCTTGGGGAAGATAATGAGGAAACGAGTTTAACTTGCTGTTTCATGCTAGATGAGAACAGTACAGTAAAATGGGTGTCCCTTAGCAGAAGACAGCGTGGGATAAAGGTGCTCAGACAGCAGTTACAGTCAAAGCAGCGACAAAGATGCAAGGTGAAAAAGACCATTTTGATGATGGATCCCACTCTTCGAGCTCTCGCTGTTCCACACGCTCATCGCTAAGTGTTAGCCTGGCAGCTACAAGGGCACGAGCAGAAGCGGAGGCAGCGAAGGCTAGAGTGTCATTTAGCAGAAAGGAAATGGAGATTAAGTTGGAGAAGGCTCGACTGGAGGCAGAGTTAGAAGTGCTCAACCAGTTGAGAGAAGCAGAAGCAGCTGTTGCCAAAGCAGTTATTATGGAAGCTGCTGTCATTGAATATGGTTCTGATGGAAGCTTGGAAGAGTTTAAAGTGCTGCCAAAGGTTGGAAATGCTCATGAGAAAGTCAGTGAATATGTAGTAAAGCATACGCAGATGGCGAATAGCCACCCAGAGGAGGATGAATTAGATTTGAGCCAACAGTCTCGACAGCCATCCAATCTACTTACCCTGGATGAGGTGTATGGCTCTCCTGGTCTACCACAGCAGAGGAATTGTCCAGACCAGGGGATCCAGCAACATTTCAGCCCACATCATGTGCATTGTGGCCACTCTTGGTCACGTGGGCCAGGCGGCCAGCGGGAGGTCTCAGAGCCCGGGGTTCGGGGTCTTCGGCCGGTCGATGGGTTGAGCGGTCAAGGAGAGCGGGTGGCAAGTCATTACTCACCCAGCTCTTCACCCAGCCATGATGTAAGTAGCAGTAAGTTCTCCCACTTAAAAAGATGAGAGAGGCCTGTAATTTTCATCATAGGTACACTTCAACTATGAGAGACAGAATGGGGGGAAAGAATCCAGGAAATCACAT
>JAODHV010063124.1:0-11238 GCA_027576555.1 Plicofollis layardi | reverse complement strand
TGCATGCCTCTCATTCATTCCCTGGTAGAGTGAATGTAGAAATACTCCCTGCATTAGCCTACCATCGTACTGAAACCCTGATGTTTGCTTAGACGCAAAGAGTAAGCACTGCTTCAATCCCATTAATCTGTACATAAATTGTTGTGGACCTTCTCTGTCAAGCTGTTTTGCATTACTCAACTCCTGAAACAATTCAGTACTGCTTTTGTCTTTAATGTGTGCTCTGAGAAAACTCTTGAGCTCAGCTACGGTTAGGCTTTGTTTGGTAGTAAGCATGTCTCTAAATGTGCCAGGTTTAATTAACTTGAACACTGTCCTAATAATCTCAGCCTCTGTAAACCCTTCAGCCAACCCTTCATCAATTTGTTTAGACAAATGGTTAAAATTGAAATCTGAATCAAAATCAGAAATTTGACCTCCATGAATTTTATACTCTCTGCGAGGTAGCATTGCTGCCATCTCTGTCAGTTTAACTAGACCAGGTATCTTCTCAGCAATTGTTGGTGTTGGTGTCGTCTTTGTCTTTACTGATGCTACAGACTCAGTCTCTACAACCACCCAAGCAATTGCCTTCTCAGGTGCTTGGTCTTCTCCACGAACAGGCTCCTGACCCCCTTGCAGATCATCGATGAGGTCACGAAAGGCAAGCAGGGCAGCCATCCCTTGGTCCTCGAGAGCCTTCAGTCCTTCACTTCTCAAAAAGTCCTGAAGAAAGTCGAAGAATTCCACTGCCGTCGCGTCCCTGCTGGGCATCTCTCCTTCCACCTCATCTGTGCATGATTGTGCAAGTCTATACAGGATGTCTGTACTGGAGGTGCTGGTCAGCTGATGCAGTTGTTGCTGAATTTCCCATCGCAGTTCCCGTAGCGTTGCCATCTCTGAATATTGGCTCCAGGGATGGCGAGTCCCGCAATTCTGTGATGATCAACACCTGTTGACGAGATGATGATCCCGGACGAGCCCCCAAAATTGTTGCCTCCCTAACTGTCAAGCTAGGGAAGTGCTGATTCCTCCTGTGGTAGGAATATAAAAGACACATGCGTTCTTCAGATGTTCACTTCACAGGAAGAACTTTTATTCTTTTCTTGGTATTTGATAACACTTAAATGACTTCATGAAGCATTTAAACTGTTATTTACATCATATGATTCCTTTAAATTGCTCCAAACTCATTTAATCACATCGTTCTTACATAGTCACATATAACTCATTAAATCTTCCACATTGAACTTCAACATAATACATGAAAACCGTCAGTCATTATCATCCATGTCTCCATTACATTAGACCATTAGACACTGTTAGATAAAGTATTTTGAACTCAAGCGGCATCTTATTTCCCAGATTCATTAAGAAGTGAAGCATAAGCTTTAAGAAAATGTAGCTGATGCAAACAGAAAGTTCGTCAGTAAATGTAGATGATACAACAGAAGGTTCGTCATAACTCAGGCTTAGCATAACGGCATTACCCATACAGCCACTGGCTAGCATAGCTAGCATATGCCTCAATTCAGTCACATTACCTCAACTTCGAATATTTACTCAATAACAAACTGAAAATACCAATTATATGCTCAGACCTGCCAGTCACACATTTAACATGCAACAACTCACATAAATTCCCATAATTAGGCTTGTTTACTAACCTGTGGTAGGAATATAAAAGACACACGCATTCTTCAGATGTTCACTTCACAGGAAGAACTTTTATTCTCCCTCTTCGTGCGTTTCAAAGCTATTCCCTACCACTCAAGCGCTTTGCGCCCCCTTGTGGAGAGGTCGTTAATACTATTGTACTGACCCACAAGAATGTTAAATGAACACCATTAAATGTAAATGAAAGAAAATAAGGGGTGCCTTGTTTTTGAAATATTATTATTTTTAGCCCCCCTACACTCTCCCCTCCTTAAAAGAATGTCTCCTGACAATTGCCTTTTTCAATGCACTAAAGCTAAACAATTTGGGCAATACAACTGTGGCTGAAAGAAGGGAGCGACAGGGACAATGTTTGGGGTAACTGCAAAGGGGTAACTGGGTAACAGAGAGTTCGCAGTTACACCCCAATGTGTATATGATGGTTGTCCCAGAGCATCATAAGTGAGCCTTTCAGTTGGTCGGCCCTGTCGCTGAGATCTTCTCAACCCGACTTCATTTGCATTCTCAGTCTCTTCCACTTGATTAACCCTCTCCTCAACCACCTCAGTGCATTGTGGTACCTCCAACCTATCCTGAATCATCTCAGGTTCTGGCATGTCAGGTTCAAACTCATTGGCTGACTCATTCAGTTCTTGCTGATCTTGAGGATTCAATAGTGGAATGGCTGGTACTTGGGACTGTGACCCTGCGGGCCTGTGGCAAGGGTTTCTGCTCCGGAGATCATATTTGTGGTAAGTGTACTCCTCCTCCTCATCTGAGCTCTCTGTAACTGGCAAACCAATGTCCTTTTCTGATCTGTTCTTTCTTTTCTGTCTTGTCAGTTCTGTTGTGGGTAGGTCTGCCTCAAGGGGTAGGTCATTGACTGGCAACAGCATGTTTCGATGGAGTATGCGCGGCGGCTTATTACCCCTCTCTGGCTGCACTTTGTAAACAGGCCCATCTCCCATCCTTTCCACAACACGATGCACTACATCCTCCCAGTATGCACGCAATTTACCAGGGCCACCTCTCTCTGAGCAATTTTTCACTAGTACTCTGTCACCTGGTTGAAGACGCACTCCTCTCACTTTTTTGTCATACTGGTTCTTCCCTTTAGTTGAAAACTTCTGACTGTTGTCAGCAGCAATTTGGTAAGCTGCTCGCATCCTGTCCGCCCACTTCTGTGCGAATGACTGGTGGCTGTGTGTCTCAGTGTCTCATCTCGGATCGAGGAGGAGGTCAATTGGTAATCTGGGGTTTCTGCCATAGAGTAAGAAAAAAGGAGAGTATCCAGTGGCATCATGCCTTGTGCAGTTGTAGGCGTGCACAATGTGAGGTAGATGGTCTTTCCATTCACTCTTCTTCTCTTCCTGCAGGGTGCGCAACATTTGGAGCAGCGTGCGATTCAGCCTTTCCACTGGATTGCATTGTGGATGATAAGGAGTTGTTCGAGAATGGGAAATTCCCGCCAGCTGTTGTAGTCTTTCGAACAGCCTATTCTCAAACTCACGTCCTTGGTCATGATGAAGTTTTTCTGGGTAACCAAAACGAGGAATGAAGTCCTGAAATATCTTTTCAGCTGCTGTCTTGCCAGATTTGTTCCTCGTTGGGTATGCCTGCGCAAAGCGTGTGAAATGGTCGACCAACACCAGGATATACTCATATCCTCCTTTACTTGGCTCCAGGTGTAAATAATCAATGGAGACCAACTCGAATGGTGCACTGGTGGTAATAGACCCCATTGGAGCTCTTTGTGGGACGCTGGGATGTTTTTGTTTAATGCAAGCACATCTCTTTGTCACATAATCCTCAATGTCTTGCTTCATGTAGGGCCAAAAAAATCTTTCCCGAGCAAGATGAATTACCTTTTCGGCACCTATATGTCCCATGTCGTTATGTAAACTCTGCAACACTAGAGGCTTCAGATGTTCAGGAAGGACAAGTTGCCTGTGCTGTTCAGTTTTCCGGTAGAGTATTCCCTTATCCACTTCCAGTTTGTTCCACTCATACAGTAATCTCCGAGTCTGTCTCCCCATCCTTTTCTTGTCTGTTTTCTCCGGAGTCCCTCTATTCAGTTTCAAGGACACAAGTTCTTTTATGGCCGGATCATTTTGTTGTGCAGCTCTGATGTCTTCAGGGCTGATGATGTTGGCACCACCTGTTGGGACAGTGTTGTCAATGTCCTTGGCCAGTTGCAGTGCAGCAACCCAGGGCACATCATTCTCTTGCACAGCCCTGCATCCTTGCCATACTGCAGACACCACCTCAGGTGGCACAACCTCTGTATGTTTTCTCATTCCATCCTCAAGGCTGACTGGATACCTGGACAACATATCAGCATCTGAATTCATTTTCCCTGGCCTGTATTTAATGTCGAAGCAGAAATCAGCCAACTCCCCAACCCATCTGTGATCCACCGCGTTTAACCTGGCTGTAGTTAAGATGTATGTCAGTGGGTTATTATCGGTATATACTGTGAATGACGGCGCATAATAGAGATAGTCACGAAACTTATCGCAGACAGCCCATTTGAGTGCAAGAAACTCAAGTTTTCCAGAGTGGAGGTGGTAGTTCCTCTCAGCCGGCGTTAATGTCCGGGACCCATAAGCAATTACCCGCAACTTGTTATCCTGGTGTTGATATAACACTGCTCCCAGACCTTCATTTGAAGCATCAGTGTGTAACACAAATGGTAGATCGAAATTTGGATAAGCAAGGATGGGAGGATTGGTCAGGGTCTCCACAATTTTTGACAATACACTCTGGTGTTCGGCGGTCCATGTAATGGGTGTACGTGAAGGAAGCTGACCCAGGTTTCCCTTTCTACCTTGACCTTTCTCACCTCTGGCCTGAGATCTGCTGGTGTCAGTCATGCGATCTGGGGTTTGAAGGAGGTTAAACAGTGGCCTTGCCAATCGTGAAAAGTCCTGAATGAATGACCTGTAGTACGTGAGGAATCCGAGTAGTGTCCGCAACTGCCCAACTGTGCGTGGGGTTTTCTCTTTCAGGGCAATAACTGCTTCCACATCTTTTTGATCAATTTCAATCCCCTCCCCTGACACGATTCGGCCAATGTAACGGATTTTCCTCTTAAACAGTTCACATTTTGTTGGTCGAAGTTTGATCCCATGTTTTCTCATCCTACAGAGGACTTCTCTCACATGGTCCACATGTTCCTGGAAGGTCTTTGAGTAACACAGTACATCATCTAAATATGGTGCACAACATTCATCTCTAATCCCTTCTAGCACTCCCTCCATGCATCACTGAAATGCTGCGGGGGCATTTGTAAGTCCAAATGGTATTCGCACCCATTCATACAGCCCCCAGGGGGTGCTGAAAGCTGTTCTATGCTGTGACTCCTCACTCACAAAACCCTGATGATAGGCACTTCCCTGATCTAAGATTGAGAACCATGAATTACCTCCCAGACTATCTAATAGATCCTGGATTCGGGGCAATGGATGGCGATCAGGTATGGTCTTTCGGTTCAGGGCCCGGAAGTCTACACATAAACGCAAGCTGTGGTCTTTCTTGCGTACACAGACCACGGGTGAGCTGTTAGCTGACACAGACTTTTTGATCCACCCCCTGTCCAGAAGATTTTGCACGTATTCCTTTACTTCTTTGTATAGAGGTTTTGGAATAGAGTTGTAACTTTTTTGGACTGGCACTTCATCAATTGTGTTGATTTTCAGTTTTAAATCAGGAATGCAGCCAATATCTCCCTCTTCAGAAGCAAATACATCCGATTCGTCATAAAGCATTTGGCGTACCACTACTTGCTCATTTTCAGGAAGCTGGTCTAAATTTACTGGGGGATGCCATTTCCCTTCACTGGTCTGTTTGTTATTTTTGTCTTGGTGGTCAATAACACTTGTTTGTGTTGAACACACAAGGGCATCACCAGCCTGACTGGTAGGTGAGTGGTTACTTGATCGAATATTACAGGGCTCATAATCGATGAACTCAGCAATCACACCCAGAGCTGTTCTGGGGGGGCAATAAATATCATGCTGCGAGACATTCTGAATTGGAATCTTCACTGTTTTAGAGGAACCGGCTGGTACGTTGACAATAGCGGGGAACAATTCTAGTCCCTCTGGTAAACTATTCTCCAACTCTGGCTCAAACAGCATTGCCCCTCCTTCTGGAAATGCTCTGAGGCGACATTTCAGATCACATATCTGGCCACTGTAAATAGTGAAGCCCTTCTTCCCAGTTTTGACTACTGGGTTTTCTGGTTCATCATAGCATGACAAACTGTTGAGAGCTGACATGAGGGTTTCGACAGCATGTTTTTGGATACTCATTGCCTCAGACAGTAAGTCCAAAAGCATTGTGCAGTTTGGTTGTCCCCCATTTCGCTTTATAATTGTCTCAATGACGTTAAATCCAATCAGTGGGCCAGTGGTACAGTGTTTGCTCACAAGCATTGGCACATGTATTGCTACGCTTCCATGTTTTTCACTTTTAATCTCAACCAGAATGTCCATCCAGCCATCAAATGGCACATACGTGCCGTTGGCTGCTGTGACTTCGAGTGGGCCATCCAATGGTAAGCTTTCAAGGGGGTGAATTTCAGCATCTGGCAAGGCTTGACTCACCCACTGTTTCGCTACCATGCTCACCTGTGCTCCACTATCAAGTAATGCCTTCACCTTCACCTCATTCAAATGACAATCTAACATACATCTCCCACCTATTAGCTTGGCCACCAGTTTGCCTTTTGTTGTGATGTCTCGCTGGTGTGACTGAGACACTGGCGATGATTTCTCATCGCAACATAGGTTTACACTGACCTGGGACTCTTCACTCACCCAGGTCACTGGTGGTCCCTCCCCAGTGCCCGGCGTTGGTTTCCCGACTGGTTATTTTTTCGGAGACACCCGATGGCTCTGTGTCCTTCGCCGCCACAGCGGAAGCAATGTGTGCAGTTGTCATTGCTTTGTGTTACACACTGCTGACATTTCCCCCTAACATCTGATTTGGGGGATGGTTTTGCATGTGTTGGGGTGGTGGCAAGATTATCTGGAGTTTTGTTAAAGGCTTTCTCTAGGCTTTTCGTCAAAGATGACACTTGCGCTGTCAGCTCATGTATTGCAGTGCGATTTGCTTGAAGTTCTGATTGCATCTGAACATCTTTCTGTTGCCCACTATCTTGTTGTACCGCATTGAGGTTGGCATTTTTTTGTTTGTTTGTGTGACCCAGACGATTCTGCCTCTCTGTGTCTTCACTTACTGAACGGGTTATGGTTTCTAAGATGAAATCATCAGTGACCATTGTATTTGAGATGAGTGGCCTGATATCTTGTCTGACATGTGCATGCCTCTCATTCATTCCCTGGTAGAGTGAATGTAGAAATACTCCCTGCACTAGCGTACCATCGTACTGAAACCCTGACGTTTGCTTAGACGCAAAGAGTAAGCGCTGCTTCAATCCCATTAATCTGTACATAAATTGTTGTGGACCTTCTCTGTCGAGCTGTTTTGCATTACTCAACTCCTGAAACAATTCAGTACTGCTTTTGTCTCTAATGCAGGGCTCTAGACTAACTTTTTGCACTGGTTGCACTGGTG
Source organism: Plicofollis layardi (assembly GCA_027576555.1). NCBI lineage: Eukaryota > Metazoa > Chordata > Actinopteri > Siluriformes > Ariidae > Plicofollis > Plicofollis layardi. Next base: position 4,023 of record JAODHV010063124.1, on the reverse strand, counting down.
CGCCCAACTTTTTTTCTTGGGTGCACCAGCACAAAAGTTAGGTGCACCCAAATTTCCGGACACATTCCATCGCAATTTACGAGGGTTTTTTGTGTGTTTTTTTTATTTACATTATTATTATTTTTACTGTTATTGTAAATAGCTGCCGGTCTATGTCCATTGGTAAATAATTGGCTAACAGTATGTTCCAACATAGTTCTTTATTTCAAAAAATAACTTAACTGAACAGTTACAACAGTAACATATTGAAAAAACTATTTAAAAGTGCTTCATGCTTAATGTAACTTAAAATATCTGATGAAAGGAATGTAAAAAAAGGAATCCAAAAATGTATTCAAAATTAAAAGTGCAAAAACTGAAAAATATCATGCTCAAATTGTCTTATGGACTATCTGATGGCCAACTGGTGTAGTTTGGCCTCCTTGTCCTTTTGGCCTGGCTAAACCAGTTTGCCACACTGTCTGTGGCATCGAAATCGGCCAGACTTGGCCCCTCAACGCTGATCCTGATCAGGTCCTCCACTGTATCTGCATGGAGGGATGCCCTGTTGTCCGATTTTATCCGCTTTTGTGCAGAGAACCCTCTTTCACACACAGCAGCAGAGATGGGGAGGACTAACATAATGTGAACAAGATGCAGGATATTCTGGGGGGAAAAATACATGCAAGAGATGTAATTTAAGCACTGAGTGTTGGATAGCACCAACAGAATTGCAAGAAAGGACATTAACAAACAACTGACCTTGTACTCTGAGCAGTAAGGCTCTCTGGTCAACATCAGTTCCCAAAGGCTGAGGTATGATTTGTCCTTGAACATCCTGGCAATTAACAGTTTCAAGCCTACAAACTCTTCTTTTGCAAGCTCAGTGTCTACACCAGATCTGAAAAAGAAGTGTTACACAGGTAATCAATATTATATTAACATGTTATCTACAATCCGCACACATACTGTATTATTGTTGTTATTCACTAACTACCTTCTCAGGACTGTGGAGAAGTGATCCAAAAGAAATCCAAGGTCATCTGCACCATGGTCCACTAAGTCCTCTTGGTTCTCTGGCCAGCTATCGTGGTTGAAAATGCTAAAGCATTTGACAGCCTTTGCTGTGTCAGGCTCAGAATCACTCTCCCCTATTATGAGAACAGAACAAATACATATGAGAAACATTTATACATATGAGAAACATTTATACATATTTACACATTTTATAATCTAGTACTAGTATTATCTTCATATACTTATAAATCAGGTGGCACTTGCCTAGTAGGCTAGAGAATCTTGCTTTCACATGTTCCACAGTGGATTTGATTGTTGCATCCATCACTTTGTGAAGCTTGGTCCCGGCAACACCGTCTCCCAGCTTTGAGGCCTGCCCTTTGAGTGTGACTGTCTGTGTATTTGGTACAAGCGATAGAGGTATTAAGAATATTTGTACAAATAGACTGTTCTCTATTTAAATGGGAGGGAAAACCATTCCATACCTGGAATTTGTAGATGGTCATTTCCTCCTCCCCCTGTTGCTGCCTCCTCTGCAGGCTCATGTCAGCCAGGAACTCTGACAGGTTTCCACCAGGCTTGGGTCTCACAGCCATTGCCTCTGTAGTCACCAGTAGTTTTTCAAGGCCAGAAACTGCCTGTTTAGATACAACAGTGTATTAGTTACACAGCCAAAGATGACCACAAATACAACTTAGGTTTACACCTGTCACTTCATCCTCCCTTACCTGTGGAAGAATGATGTCATTCTTCTGAAGCAGGAGGCTGAACACACTAATGCCACTGAACACATCTCTGATGAAATGGCAAAAAGCAACAAATGTGGCATCTTCCATTGATTTCTTGACCTGCATCATACAACAATAAAAATAAAACAATAAACAACAATAAAACAATCATGACCTCAATTCCTAAAATAATCAAAGACAAGTGGCTTTCATGCAAGAAATATTCTGAAAGAATTGCACTGACCTTTGCAGCCCGGCCTGCAATGTCTGCATTGCCAGAGGATCCTGCCAAGTGATCCATATGATAGTACACAGCAGTGAACTGTCCTGGTTTCAGAAAGGTCTCCAGGGCCCTAGAAACATGTGGGAGCCACCTCGTCCCCTTCACCCCACTAGGCATCAACACGTTCACCCCCAAGTCGGCTCCAATGGCCCGGAGTTCCCTCCTTGATTTTGGGCTGAAATGATACGTCTTCCAAATTAAATGAAGAAGGTCGTACAGCTGCCCTATCATCGGATTCTCCCTCTGCACAGAGAGCATTGCCAATTCCAATCTGAAACCACAGTCAAATGTTAAATATAAATAAAAATCCTCTGTGAAAGAAAATAAGTCACAGTGAATTTAGAACCGTCAATCATACAATTTCTTTTATCTTACCTGTGAGGCATACAATGGAAAGGCACAATGTGGCCACCTGCCTCTTGCTGCAGCAGGGCTATGACGCCCCCCTTCCTGCCCAAATTCACAGCTGCACCATCAGCACCCAGACCAATCACTTTGTCCAACCAGTTACTGCACTGGTCCCCAAGAGCAGCAAATGCTTTTTTTGAGGCAGCATACATTCCTAAAAGAAATAAAAAATATTTACTTTTCTTTTACATTTTGTAACTTTACTTTCTTTTACATTTTGAATTAATTTGTATTTATGTTCAATTTAAATGATACGATAAAATAGGCACATTATTGACAGTCTAAATGGCATGCTTACCTTGGGCATGGGCATGCTCCACCTCGATGTGCCCAATAAGAATGTTGACAGGTCTTCCTCTCCGCAAGACACGGGCGTAAACAATAACGCACTCTTTTGTGGAAATGTCGGTATCTCCGTCTATTAGGAAGGATATGTAGGCGCTATTTGCGACTTCCACAGACGTCTTCTGTTTTAGAGTATCTCCTATGATCCCAATAAATTGGGCACACGCCACATCATTGCTGTAGGTTGGATTTACATCGAGGCCGTTTTTTTTATGGAGAATGATTTCAGACCTGAACTTAGTGAATGGAATCTCTTCCTTGGCGATGTTGTAAGCGATATTAAACTTTATCATCATTGCTGCCTCCTCCGAGGTCCTGTTTGATGCTGCTTGCCTTTGAAAGGCAGCAGGGAGAGGGGGCGTTTGGGCAGTGCATTTATCTCGGCATGTCGTGTGTTTTATTGAGGCACCATGCTTTTTCAACGTTTCAATTCGAAATGTTTGACAGCCAGTGGCCAACGAACTGTTACCAGCCATCGCCGGTCCGCACTCTTTGCAGTAGATGCAGTGCATCACGTTTTCGCCCTTATCATATCGGAGCCAAGGAAACTGACCTAGCCACTCTTTCCGAAAGGAGTACACTTTCGCCTTTTTAGCTACGAGCTGTGGCTCATTGTTTGGCTCATTCGAACATGATGGCATTGGCTCCGGGTTTGGCTCATTCGAACATGATGGCATTGGCTCCGTGTCAGAGCACTGCGGAGCTTCAGATTGTTCTGGTCTTAACTTCACGAAGAAGTGATCCAAGGTTCTTTTCATTTTGACTCGCCTAACTTTTACCTAGCACGGGCGCCGCATGTTCTCTCCTCACTAGAGCTATTTACTTTTCCGTTCTCTTTCTAACTTGCAGCAGGGAAGACATGACACGCATGCGCACGAGACACACACACAAACGCGCACGACACACGCACACACACACACACACACTGGACGACGGCCAACCAGATGAAGGTTCCGCCCTTTCTTAATTCTGATTTGTTTAACCCACGGTATGGTCGCAGACAGAATTCAATAGACTTCAGAGTTGCATGTTTTTCTCCCCGAAAGCAAAGAAAGTGGATCTAATCTGGATCCACTTTCTTTGCCGAAAGGCTGGTCGCACCGGTGCGACCTCCGTTTTTTTTTAGTCGCACTATTGGGAAAGTAGGTCGCATATGCGACCAAATTGGTCGCACTCTAGAGCCCTGCTTCATGTCCTCTTTCACTACATCCATAAACCTCCTCCTTGGTCTTCCTCTAGGCCTCCTGCCTGGCAGTTCAAAAC
>JAODHV010063096.1:0-11243 GCA_027576555.1 Plicofollis layardi | reverse complement strand
CTCGCGCTACAATTAACTGCACAAGCGCAGCCACAACAGTTACAAGCTCAGAACGCAGGGATGGCCAGCAGGGGGGGTTACCTCCCAATACAATGCAAGTCCTTCACAACAGCCGCCCCCAAACTGGTCACGAATCCAGTTTGTCCTCATCTGAAGGACGCGGCGGGACTATGTCCATGTCTGGGACCGCAGGCAGTGGGATGAGTCGGGCAACAGGCCTGATGTATTGCCTGTTATTGACGTCGACCTCGGCTGTCCGGATGCGGCCATCGGCTCCAGGAAGCACCTTGGTAATCCGGCCCACAGGCCAGAGGGCTCTGGGCAGCGAGGGGTCCACAACCATGACGATGTCTCCAGGCTGATGAGCTGGCGTGTCCTTATGCCACTTAGCCCGGGTCTGGAGTGTTGGGAGGTAGTGTCGAATGAAATGTGCCCAGAACTGATCAGCGAGGATTTGAGAGTGTTTCCACCTCTTCCTGCTTAGGAGCTCCGACTCCTCGTAAACGGCTTGTGGCAGAGACGGGTCTAGCCGCCCCATCAGCAACAAGTTTGGGGTTACGGGGTCTGCATCTGCAACATCGCTGGACGCATATCCGAGTGGTTTGGAATTTAAGATTCCCTCCACTTCAATCAGTACGGTGATCAATACTTCTTCCGGTATGGCATGGGGTTGTACGGTGGCGTACAGGGCAGCTTTAACTGATCTTATTTCTCTCTCCCAAATGCCACCGAAGTGAGGTGAGCTAGGGGGGTTGAACCTGAAGTTGATCTGATGCTTGGACAACTGGTCTTTCAGGTCAGGGTGCAATGCCTGGAAGGCTTCACGGAGCTCTCGATCCCCGCCTCTGAAATTGGTGCCCTGATCTGATAAGATTTCTGATGGCTTCCCCCTTCTGGCAATAAATCGACGTAAGGCCATTAGAAATGCGTCAGAGTCCAGACTTGTGAGAATGTCAATGTGAACTGCCTTTGTTGTCAAGCACTTAAACAGTATCCCCCACCTTTTCTCTGAACGCCGTCCAACTTTGATTGTGAATGGCCCGAAACAGTCAACTCCTGTGGAGTAAAAGGGGGGCTTGAACAATCGCAGTCTGGCTTCAGGGAGGTCTGCCATCAGGGGGACTCTGGGCTGCGCCCTCCACCTCTTGCATTCTGGACAGGAGTGTTGATGCCGTTTAACAGCCTCGCGGCCGTGTAATATCCAGAATCTCCTTCTAATCTCAGCAAATAGGCGGGATGAGCCAGGATGTCTTAGGTCTTCATCCACATCATGCACTACAAGTTTCGTAACCTTGTGTGCTGGGTCTAAGACCACTGGATGGACTGTTTCTGGTTCCAGCTCTTGACTGCGGCGAAGACGTCCTCCAACTCTTATCAGTCCAGTAGCCTGGTCCAATTCTGGAGCAAGTGTGAGCAACTTACTGGTAGAGGCCAAGGGTTTACCCGCAGATAGGAGGGCGTACTCTTCTCCAAAGCTGTCCAGCTGCGCTCGTTGGAGTATTTCCATCTCTATTGCCCTATGGTCTTCTGCTGTTGGACCACCTTGACCTGCGGCCGCCCCATGGCGAGAAAGTGCAACTGCATGGACCAGATCTCGGAATGAGGAGAACTGGTCGAAGTCAGGGAGGGCTGGATGCGCAGCGGTAGTAATTAGGTTACAGAACACTGTTTTCCGTGTCTCTGCTTCGTCGTCTGCTGCAGCCTCTGAAGGCTTGGTGGGCCAAAACTCAGGTGACTGCATCAGGAATGGTGGCCCATCCTTCCATCTGCCATCTTCCGCTAATTCCATCAAGGTCTTACCACGAGTGATGTCATCTGCCGGGTTGTTACAGGAGTCAACATAGTGCCATGAGCATTCATTAGTCAATTCCTGAATCTCAGCCACTCTTGTGCCAACAAAAACTTTAAACCTGCAAGACTCCGACTGAATCCAGGTCAGAACAGTTGTGGAGTCTGACCAGAGGCAGACATTATGGAGAGGCAAGGTCAGTTCCCTTTGAAGTAGAGCGGCTACCTGGGCTCCTGTCAGAGCTGCACAGAGTTCCAAGCGTGGCATGGACTGTTGTTTCTTCGGAGCAACTCTGGAACGTGCAGTAAGGAATGACATCTCCACATGTCCGTCGCGACCCTCAGAGCGCAGGTAAGCAACAGCGCCATAGGCACGCTCGGAGGCATCACAGAAGATGTGAATTGATCTGGTACAAGCCTCTCTGTCCATCTGCGGGCTCACATAGCAACGTGGCAGGGATATCTGGGGCAGTTGCTGTAACTCTTCTTGCCACTCGGTCCAGATCAGTATGGCGTCATTGGGCAGTGCGGGGTCATCCCAGTCCCTTGCTTTGTTCCACAGGCACTGGACTAAGACTTTGGCCCTTGTGGTGAAGGGAATGATGAACCCCAGTGGGTCGTAGAGGCTAGCTAGCACCCGATAGATGTTCCTCATAGTTGGTGCTTCGTGGCCCAGCAGACGACATTTATAGCCGAGGGTGTCGGAACAGCAGAACCACCGGAGACCCAATGCTAACTCCTGAGGATCAGTCTCGGTGGCATTCAACCACAACTCGTTGCTTTCTGACCTCAAGTCTTTGGGAAGGTGGCTGATGGTCTCAGGTGTGTTGCTGGCCCACTGACGCAGCTGAAATCCTCCCTCTGCCAGAAGAGACTGCAGTTTATCCACCAGTAGTTTCGCTTCGTCCACAGTTTGCACGCTTCGGAGGCAGTTGTCCACATAGAAACATCTTTCCACAGCTACACGGACGTCTTCCTCAGGCTCGCAGTGGTCGCTCACGTGTTTCAGCAGGGCAAATGTGGCGCAGCACGGACTACATGTAGTCCCAAATGGCAGAACCTGCCACTCGTATATGCTGAGGGGGGTGTCCTTCTGCAAATCCCTCCACAGGAACCGAAGCAGCGCTTTGTCTTGGGGCAGCAACCTCACTTGGTGGAACATTCCCTTTATATCGCCACTGATGGCAATGGAATGTTCGCGAAATCTCAGGAGCACACCGAGCAGGCTAGAGGTCAAGGTTGGGCCAGGGAGAAGTAGGTCATTCAAATTGGCTCTATCGTGCGTGAAGGAGCAATTGAATACAATGCGGTTCTTCCCATTGTGAGCTACCATATGGTGAGGGATAAACCATGACTCACCATTACTGCTCAACCCTTCCTCCTTGACTTTCACGATGTACCCTGCTCGCTCCAGCTTCTCAATCTCCTCTCTATAGGCAGCCGCCCGCTCTGGGTCCCTTGCCAAGCGTCGCTCAGTGTTGCGCAATAGGGGGAGTACTGCCTCCTTATGAGCTTGCAGCTTGGGCATATTCTTGACTCTCAGCAGCGGCGTGGCATAGCGCTGTGTCCCCTCCACATCTACTCGCACAGTTTTCTGCTCCAGCATAGCAATGGCATCCTTATCTTGGCGTGACCGAGTCACAAGCTTCTCGCTCCTGTATGGGAGTACATCTAATTGCCAAAGCTTTTCAACATGCTGTAACAGCTCAGCCGATGGTGAAAAGGTGGACACATGCAAACATTGGCTTGACTGGAGCTGCTGTTGCACTAACTTGGTTGGCCCCTGCAGTGTCCATCCAAGCTTGGTCTTCACTGCAGCTGGTCCACCAGGGGGACCTAGTCGCACCGGCTCAACTGGTGTGATCAGCTCTGGATAATCTGAGCCAATCAGGAGGACTGGGTGAACACGGTTAAGGTCTTTGAGAGGTAGCCCTTGGAGGTATTTGTACTTCTGCTGCAGCGCCTTCACGGGATGGGTATGCTCGGCTAGGCCTAATTGCTCTGCTGTGAAGGCTCCACGTATCTTGAATACCTTGTTGGGCTGGTAGACAGGGGATATGGAGAAGGATACTGAATGACCCTGTATGACTTTCACCTCCTGGCGCACTGTTCTCAAAGCGAGACCTTCTGGTGTGCCGTGCAACTTCAGTGTTCGAGCAGCTGTAGCAAGTAGAATCGTTCGCTCAGAGCCATCGTCCAAAATGGCGTATGCCTCCATGCTCTCCTTTCCATTGCGCAAAATTACTCTGCTCACCTTCAGCATCACTGGACTACAGCCCGACCGTCTATCGAGGTAGAACACATCACTTGGCTTACTGACTGCACTGTTGCTCTCATCAGAGGGTGGCCTTGCATTGACATCATGGAGAACCTCCAGATGCCTCCCTTTACACTTCTTACAGGTGGTCTTGAGGCGACACTGAGAGGCCTGGTGGCCACGCCCACATCGCCAGCACTTCTTGTTTGTCTTTATCCAACTGCTTTTCTGTTCAGTGGTCAGCTGGCCAAAGTTGGCGCACTGACTCAAGTAATGCTGATCATTAGAACAGTAAGGGCAGTAGGCCTGTCTCTCAGCTTGCTTGCTGCTTGATGCTTGGGGTTTATCACTCACAGCGGTGCTGCATTGCTGTTCGGCCCCATGCAAAACACTGGTAGCCCTGTAGGACTTTGGTTCCCTGCGCTTCTCCTTCTTGTGGTCATCAGCGGCCCCAATAACGCTGAGTGTCTCGAACACAGTCTCCTGCATTTTCAGCTCGAAATCTAGCCACTCAGCGAAATGTTGCAGGGTGGGTATGCGTATTTCCTTGGGGTACAGGTAACGCTTAAACTGGGCTCTCAGGTCTTGTGGCAGCTTCAGCAGCAATCTTGTTACGTGAGACCCACATTGCATCTCTACATGACCACTGTCACCTAGTTGGTCAAGCATCCCATGCAAAGCCCGGACCCGAAGTGCAAACCTCTTGAATGCGCCAGTGTCATTAGCACGGATGTTGGGGGAATCCATCATTTCAGCGATATGGCGAAGGGCTAATTGGTGAGGCTGTCCATAGTGGTCCGTGAGGGATGCCATAGTGTCGGAATATGGCTTCTTGGAGTTGGTATAAGAATCTGCAATTAGCAGAGCTTCTTCAAATTTCAAATGATCCACCAATATTTGATATTTAAAGCGCTCTGTTGCGTCATCAGGCAATAGGTTATCAAGTGCTGTCTTAAGCCTATTGAACTCTCTGGGGTCAGGTTTCGAGAAATGGGGGATCTTGGGCTTTGGCCCACGGTACACCCGCTCTTGCTGATAGCCTCTGGGGTGCTGAGCTTGATGTAGAGGCTCAACCTGTTCTCTGTACGATGACACATTGCTGACTGCATCCCATTCAGAACCGGGGTCTGGTTGAGTGTACTCTGGTGTGACAGGTTGGTGGCACTGTGGTGGCATTCCCTTCCTCTGCATGTGCTCTGTGAGCTCATTTACCACATTACTGTAGTTCCTTGATGGGTGAGTAGGCTGAGCAGGCCCAACGACTGGCAGTTGTGGTCGCGGAGGGAAGCATAGCTCCTCTTTCACAGCACCATATGGCCTAGCAGGATGCTGTGATGGTGGTAAGGGAGGTACATCTGTCTTCTCTTCTTTAATCGCTCTAGCGGGTACACCTGAGTACTGTGTCTGTAATGGTGGTGGTGGAGGCGGCCACGGTAAGCCTACATCTCTTATGAACGGTTGCGGGGGAGCATAATGGTCCACAGCAGGTGGGGGAGGAGGCGGAGGAGGCAGCGTGTCATATGGTTGAAGGAAAGCAGCGTGGTCCACATCAGGTGGGGGAGGAGGAGGCAGCTTATCGAATTCTGATGCTCTGGTGTTTATTTGTCGCTGCATCTGAATAACTGTGTTATGTAGCTTCTGATTATCCAGTTGGAGCTGTCTGAGCGCATCCAATATTACCGATGTAGAGTCTGGCGCTGGTGCAGCAGGGTAAGCTGGGGTGCTTTGGTACAGTGGTCTGAATAGCCCGGGCTGGCTTGGACTTCTTGCTGCAGCACCTGCATAATCAGACTGCTGTGTGGGTAAGTAAGGAGCAAGAGGGTCCATCTCGGCTGCCCTCTCCGCGCCTCTGTCTTGACCTCCAGCTACTTGATTAGGGGAAGGAGGATAATGCCCATAATTTGGATGCTGAACATCATAGTCATCAAACCAAGCTGGTGGCCTCCTCTCACGCCTGGGCCTGACATCAGGTGGATGGTTGGATTGATCACTGTACATCATTAACTCCTTTTCACGGCAACTTCTCCTCCCGGGTTTCGGCACCATATGTTTTGTCTTAAGCTGATTAGAAATATTTAGAAATCACCGTGGGGCATCTTATTAAAATGCAACTTGATGTACACAGATCCAGGTTTATTGTTTCTTGTGATTGGGTTGGTAATACAGATGATTATGGTTCTGGTTGTTGTTATGGTTGTGCTTGTGTTGTGGATGTGGTTTCTACAGAATTAAACAGAGCAAAGGGTGTCCTTAATAACATAAGCTATACATAAATAATGACTATGGTATTGGCATGGTTAACTATGAACTAGCACACACACAGGAATTAGCTCACAGGACACTACTGCATGACACAACTAATATACATCTTAATCAACACAGATATACTATTATATACGCACACTATGCCGTGGCAGACAACAAATTACTAAATCAAAGCCCTTTCTCCATTTCACACGGCAGGATAGGTTCCATTAACCATACACGCGGCTATCGCGGTAACCGCGAACCCGCATTGAACGCCATTATAACTAAACTTCGGCGAAACACATGCAGACATCATCCACAACATTACTCACTGTAATCATTATAAGTCACAAATAAACTATTAGGATTAAACTTACGGTATTTGAACACACAAACTCTTCAAATAATCACTACTGTCCAGAAACACGATGAACTCCCCTCTGTCCTTCTGCTGACTCACCCACTGCACCACTGAACATGTCTGAACATGCACCCGCTGTGGCTCGCGCTACAATTAACTGCACAAGCGCAGCCACAACAGTTACAAGCTCAGAACGCAGGGATGGCCAGCAGGGGGGGGGGTTACCTCCCAATACAATGCAAGTCCTTCACAACAGCACCAGTGACATTTCTTCACTGATTTCCTCAAGTATTTCGGACAATGACACGAATAACAATAATTAATTATAATAAACAAGCATTACCAGATCAACTGGTTACACACAAGTGAACAATATTAATGGAATTGTTTTAGTTAGTCATTACCGAGGCGCTTTTGACAACACTAAATCAAAGACGCCCAACAAACATCAAGCCACTTGGCTGCATCAGCAATTATGTTCATGCCCAAAGGAACTCAAAATAACATCACGCTTAAGTTGGGGAAGCCATAAAAAGTGTTTTCTTACCCTCTGAATTTCTCTTTTGCGGGCTGCTGACAGTGTTGTCTCGTTTGTCTTGTCTGCTTTTTGGCTGAAGATTGTGGGAACCACATCTGGATTCAGTGCTGGCTTGTACGGTATTCCTAATGCCCGGTGCATCAGAGTTGTTTGAGTGAAACAATTTTCTTCAATATATTCCAAGCACACCAGCTGCAAATGTGCTGTTTTTGCACCCGAAGGACCATTCCAGTCAGCCCGTGAGAGGTCTGTCCCTGTGCGGAAAATGGCATTTATCCATTACCTTCTTACCTTTTTGTCCTTTGGGAATTGATGCAGGGGGATTTTTTTTCACTTCTGCCATTGTTGTCTCCAGTAATGTTCACATGAATCCTCTTTCTGCGTTGCCGCGGGGGTTGGACTGTTGACCACGGTAATTACGGTAGGTTAGCCTGGTGACGTCTTGATGAGGATGTTTTTCATGAATGAGTCGAGAGCATGTTAAGTGTGCTAACAGGTGTTTATGCTACCAGGAACGTGTAAAAACTCACTCACTTGCCTCTTCAACAGATTTAGGTAAGTTAGATCATATGCAGATCTGTTTGTAGGTAGTCTAGCAAGGTTACAGTCCACAGAATGAGGCTGTCTTGGCAGCACTACTTTTACCAGGGATATAAATATGAAAAGTTACCTCCCCCATTCAGTCACATAGGAGTACATCAGCTGTTCACTCTACCCTCACTGTTTATCAGTGACCTCAGTATTATCCTTCCCCCTCCACTTTTTTGTTAGAGAAATGGAATTTAAATTTTTTTCATATAAACTTTTAATGAAATAATCTTCAGCCAGCAGCAGCTTCAAGTCTTGCTCGTTATGCGGAGCTTCCGTGTTTTGCGCCCAAATGATGTCAGAGCATTGCTGGAAACGATCGGGGGGATTTTTCTGATTGGTTAAAATATTTTCAATGGTGGCATCCACGAAATCGTCCATTCTGCATAGAAACTGACTTTTGGAGATGGATATCTTAGTTGTGTGAGCTTCTTATTTTTAATTATTCACATGAATCGTTAGTTTGTATCATCTGTCTTCATAACCTGTATTTTAAAAATGGGTTTTCTTTTTGTTTAAACTCAGTGTGTGTATTTACCAAGAGTTGATTTTTACGCCTGTCGTATTTTCTGTCTTCTCCACCAGCTCCCCGCTTTCATCAATGGTTTTCGGGACCAACGCTCTCTTCACCAAACCTGCCCAGTCTTTAGCGCCCATGTTGGTGGTCTTCATTTTAAACCAGTACGGCTATGAGGAAATGAAGAATGCCTATGAGGACATGAAGGACAGCTACGTTATAGATCAGCGGTAAACATCATAATAATATTGCGTTAAAGCGAATGAACTGAAATGAGAATGAAGCTGAAGTGTGGTGTGTTTCAAACCTCATTCCTTCTAGATATAAATATAAAAATGATACTAAAGCAAAGCTCAAGAGCTAGTTTTCCTCCGGGGCAGAAATATGCACAACCACAAGGAAAAATTAGCCACTGAGAATAAATAAGATGGGAAACGAGTGTGTTCTTTTCTTTAATCGAGCGTGAGTGTTCACTTAGAGCAGGACCAGGTTACATGTACAACTATGGAACAAAGTAAGAGACCATTTTTAATGGTGATCATCATTGCTCACATTCCTTTCAGGGGCAGGACAGGGGTGCGTCTGTTGAAAAGATGATGAGGTGCATCTCAACACATGATGAATGATCTGATGCTTTAGTTTACAAGATCGTTTTAAAGCAGCCTGTGATTCGTAATGATACGATGTAGAGCTGTTTCAATATGATTCACCGTTATGTAAACAGTTTATTTTAATTAGAGGGAAAAAAGTTATATCTGAGGAGTAGGATGCCACGCCTACTTCAAAAGCACTTGCTGAAGATGAATGAATGAATGTGGTTTCTCCAAACTGGGCACGTTGAAAAAGATTGAGTCTCAATGGCTTCATGTGGTCTGAAATGTAAACGTAAACTGACACAGTGACGTCCAGCACCCTCTAGTGATTTACAACATCATTATACAATTACGTAAGCAACTATACTCCTATATTCAAATAATCTCTTTCTCTCTGTCTCAGTGCACTGGAAACGCTCCACAGCACCATGTTCTACCTGATCTGCTTGGTGCCGTTGTGCATCGCCACTCTGCAGTTTGTCTTCTGGACGCCATTCTCGATCAGAGACAGTCACACAACTGACTCAAAGTACGTAGAGGGATGATTTCATGGAGACCCTCCACTGTTTCAGACAATATTATTACAATCAATATATATTCTTTAAAGATTTAAAGAATGTAAAGGTTTTGGGAGAGTATGGTGTTTTTTTTAATTCTTATTAGTGGGGTATTGAAATACTAGAACTACTGACACAATAATACTAATACATTTGAAAATGGCAATTTTTCCCATCCATGTTGTGACTTTTACAACAAAAAAGCAACAAAAGAAATTTGTATGCTGCTGGTGGTGGTGGTGGTGATGGTACAGGAGCTCATAAAGGAGGTGGTGCCAGTAATTTTGAAACCTGTCTTTTGGAGAGGGAATAAAACAATGCCAAAAACATGTGCTAGGAACTAAAAAAAAACAAAACAAAACAAAAAAACCATACAGTTGTGCTGGAAATTTTGTGAATGCTCTTGATTTCCGCATAAATATGACCTAAACATCATTAGATTTTAAAATTTAAATAAAAACAGAATGCAATTATTTTCCAGTCCTACATTTTGACCTACATTCAACTGAATACAATACAAAAACAAGTTGTTTAATGTTCAAACTGATAAACTTGTTTTTTGTAAACACATATTCTGTGTTAAATAAACTTATTTTAACAACACTCAGTAAACATTGGGGAACTGAGGACACAAATAGCTGAAATTTTGAACATGAAATTTTTTCCCATTCTTGCTTGATGTGTGTGATTTCAATTGCACAACATTCCGGGGTCTTCATTGTCATATTTTGTGCTTCATAATGCACCACACATTTTCAATGGAAAGCAGGCAGTCAGGCCAGTTTAGCACCTGCACTCTTTTACTATGAAACGACTCAGAAGTGCTTATACATTCATTTATGTATAATAAATGATTGATAATCAGGTGTGAGTGGGGGCCCTGTTTTATTTAAAAAACATGGATCTATCAAAGTCTGATCTTCACAACACATTAAAAAAAAATCAGTTTGCTCTTTTTACGCACCAATGAGTAACCTTACTGCAGATGAAAACTGTTTGTGATGTAGGATGTAGGGTTATTTTTTTTTTTAAACAAATCTTAACATTGATGTATGATCTCCAGTTTCTACTGTGCAGTGTAAGATTGTTTACAAAAGAATGAATGTTTTTGAATGTTTTTTCTACACACAATGGGCCTCATTTATCAAGTTGAATATTATGTAAATATATTTGTAGCCAAGCAAATGAAAAATTCCTGTACTCACTTGTGGGTGTGACAAAGACTAGTGGTTACTGTGTATATAATGCTAACAAGTTAAACACTGAAAATGTGCTGCTTGATTTACTTTATACTAGCTTCGGTCTCAGATTCGATTAGATTAGCGAAGAGAGCTAACTGTACTAGCTGCGTACACACACCAAAGCTAGTAAAGATCTCCATTACTTCCTTCCTAGCTCTCCATAATTTCTGTATATACATTTAACAAAAAGATGAAGATGAAACTACAGTTATATCTAAGTTGTGAGTGAGGAACTGAAGAAACCTCCAGACCACACACCATTTGACACTCAGTTCAAATGTCACCTGCTTTATGTAGCACACATTTATACTGTACATGTACAGTATTTACTAGGCCGAGCTTAGCAAGCGTTAGTGTTTGTGTGTAGCTGATTCTCTACAGTGGCTGAGCTGCGTTACTGGCAAATTTAGCACTTAAAGTGCATATCACGGGTAAATTCAGGAGCAAGATCAATGTAATTCTCCTATTTTATATTAAATTTTGGTCAAATATCTGTAACATTCTGCATTCTCTGCAATTTTTTTACCTTGCGCAATACCAGAAAAATTCAGTTGAA
>JAODHV010063093.1:0-11246 GCA_027576555.1 Plicofollis layardi | reverse complement strand
CTACATTTTACTGTTCCATGGTCGGATGACCCATCAAAGTAAGTGTACGTTTAATTTCTTCTGACGACGCTGTTGTGTTGGAGACTGCCAGTTGCGCTCGCTAAACCAGACTACGTGCAGTAGAATGTTGTTTGCTGTCATGATTGTATTCACCGAAGGATGTTTACACATCTCTTATTTTGCTTAAGTTGTGTCATGACATAAGTAGGCCTGCATTGTGAAACCCGATGTGAGCGATCTCTATAAGAATCTCTAAGAATAAGAATATCTATCATTTCACTCATTTTTGCATCTAGATGTACGAAAGGGCTATTTGGCAATGGGTATCTTTTTAACGTACATTTACTTCACAGGCTAGTTTACAACTTGTTTACTGGTGTGTTGCGTGATGCCACGTTTGTGCCCTCGATTGTAAGTCGCTTTGGGTTTAAAAAGCGTCTGCCAAATGCAATGTAATGTAGCATAATGACCTGGCTACATTTTACTTTTCCAGGGTCGGATGACCCATCAAAGTGTATGCTTAATTTCTTCTGACGACACTGTTGTCTCAGGTATCGTGTCTTTCCCTACTACAGCTTACCCATCGTCATTCATTTTTTTTCTGTATAAACTCAGTGTAGTCAGAGGAGCAGTAGGCTTTAGTGTTGGGACGCTGAACATTCCGCCGGCTGAGGGAATTTTCGTCTCTGCTGCCAGATAGGACTCTTCACACCTGTAAAAAAGCCTGTGTGTTCACGCCCCCCCCCTCCCCCTCATTTCAATGTAACATGTAAACATTCATGCAGTGTACTGTAGATAATGGATCCACAGTGACCACTAAGAATTTTTTTAAACAAAATTGTATTAAGGAAACTACACGTATTACTAGTAACTACAAGGCTACTGGACCAATGTATTCTTCTACCAAGATTATCTTGGGAGGGTTAAGTTGTAGAATGGATATAGTTAATGAGAAACTTTGTTTATTACATTATACACTGTTGCTGAAATTCCATGACTACATGCTAAATTGTCAAATTCCAATGAATGGAAAACCTTCTATTGAAATTCCATGACCCGTGGGAACCTTGATTCTAACAAGACATTACGTACAATAGAGGGATTGCAATTTCCCAACCTCCAAATAAAATTCTAAACTGAAACCTGAACCACATACTCATACTTAAATGTACTATACAGAGAGAGAGAAGAACATTCAGAAACAACTGTTCTTGTTATTGTTTATTGTCTGCCAAATGCTATGTTGTGACAAATTAGGACCGGCCAAACTCTCCTCCGAACTTGACGGCCTTACCCATGACCTCCCTAAACTCCTCAGCAGTGCTGAGATGAGCCACGGGCAGTGTAATTGCACGGGCACAGGCATTCACAAGAGGAAAGCAAATTTCATGGTCTCCATAACGTAAGTGGCAGTCGTGTTCAAACTCCACTATTATTTTGAAGCCATCTCTTTGGGAAGAGGTGATGGGAAGATGTTTCTGGCCAGTCATCCACTGGCAGAACTGTCCCACATCACAGCCGTCATCACGTTCTGGAAAAAAGAAAATAATTAAAAAGGTTATGGGGCCACTATACATATTAAAAGAAATGACATTGATTAATTATTTTCACGACTAGGCCCGTGGACACATTTGGCTGTGGATAACAATTTAACTTGTTCTTTTAAATGCAAAAAAGATTAACATGAGATGACATTAGCAGAGTGCAGAATTCACAGCACCTTTCATCATAACTTGCTGTATTTCTCCATCAATGGATCACAGTATCAAACATATTTTTCCAACATGTCGGCATGTCTGTGTATTCTGACCAATATTCTTGTATGTGTATCTTTTCAACGACGTAAATACTTGGAAATAAAGAGATGACAGTCTGAATTCTTGCATCAAACACATCTTTTGATCTTACACCCAAATGCCTTGGTGTGACTATACTTTTGGAGGGGACTTTGTACCCTTACTTACCTTGGTCTTCCAACTCCTGGATGTAATCCTGTAGGAAATTCACGATGTCACACTCACGCTGCCTTTTTGCTGTGCCCCTTTCGCTTAACATGGGCATCAGGGACGCCACCACAAAGTCTGCGTCAATCTAATTGTACATAAACAGAAGAGAAGCAGAGCTGTATTAAGTACAAGTAGAAGTACTCCAACAAATCTAATGTAATGCCAATAGTGTTTTAACTACATGGTTTCGACTTGCTCTTAGTGTTGTAATTACATCTGTAATAGTACTTCGTCTTTATACAACTCTGTCGTGAGCCACATTTTGAAGTCACAATTCCATTCACTTCTCCTCAATGTGTAATAACAATTATGGGAAATGCATGGACTCTTACACTTTCACATTACAAGTTCTCCTTGGTTATTACCAATTCAATGTTCTATTTCATACACAATCACATGTATTGCTTACCTTTGTACAGAGCTCCTGCACAAACAGCGGCTGGCACAGCTCTTTCTCCTGACGCACCGCTTCCATTAAGCCAAATAGGGCCATGCCAGAGGATAGCTGAAGGAGAATAGGGCACAGCCTCAGGGTCCCATGCAGGACTACAGCCCTGCAAAAGTAAATAAGTTTGAAAGCAGTAAGTCACCCCTCATTCTGAGCCTTGATCAACTTCGCAAGTGGCTTGCCGCCCCATCAGACACTTGAATGACAGGTGTTACAGCAGATGGGAGCTCGACAAAAATGACTGTAGTAATAAATTGGTTCTAAAATAAACTGGCATTGCACTGAGCACAGCTAAATGCCAAGTATTCTGGTTTCAAACAAAAGTGTCAGTGTTCGGTTTTAAATAAGTACTGGAATATTCAGTTTGCAATCCAAATATCCCCAGAACACATCCACATTCAGAATGAATAGCATTTACCTCACAATCTCTTCTTTCTTATCTTCAGTGATGAGCCCTGTATAGCCACAGGAGATGATCTGTTCGGACATTTCCCAAAGACCAGAAGAATCTGCGTCATGGATCTGTACAAAAATACCCCCCCCCCCAAAAAAAAAAAAACAAATAAATAAACTGGACGTTTTTGGGAGGCATTCCAAAATTCCTTCACAACTACTGCTGCTCATCAACGGATGTATAAAATGGTATGTTACCTGTTGCAGAAGGGTCCGCAGTTCCACGTCTGCCACACTGTCTTCTGTGAGATCAGTAAAATTTATCTCACCAGTTGCAATGTAATCGTAGCACCATTTCATTAGAAAGTTTGGGAGTGGTCCCCCTTGGACTATAGAGACGGCAAAGATCTCCCCGATTGTCCTGCAATGGTTCAAAGGCATTTATTTGTATTAGAAATCACATTCAATATGCAAACGACAGTACGTGAGGAGAACCCAAATCAAAGCAGATGTTTTGAAAGACAACATGACTACATGCATGTGCAAGGTCAAAAATGTCTAGCAGATGGAGTCAAGAGGGGTTGAGGCCAGAAAACCGTACATAATATCCACATAAAAACACTACATATAAGAGCCCCCACACAGAAGAAAGATAACAGTGAAATACATTTTTTTTGTCCCAAAAAACGAAGGCACCTACTTGAAGTTTTTGTTGTCCACGTCTGTATTGGAGTACTTTGGGACTTTCCCACGGTTCTCTCCCTCAAAAAAACGGCTTTCCAGACCGGCAAGCATTTCTATTGAAGTAGAACAGAAGAGCTATAGCCACTTCAGAGACAGAAATAGACAGTTGGAGGGAAAAGACCAGTAACCTAAAATTTATGGTATATAAAAATAATGTCAGCACATACCTGTTAAAAACTCGCTCCTCAGGGCACCATTGTCAATTCCAGCCTCACCGAGGAAAGTCACCCGGAGAGGGTTTCTGGGTGTTGCCTTCTTCTGTCGTTGCCACTGTTTAAGCCCACGCTCCACCAGGGCCTCCCTTGTCACCGCAATGGAAAAGGTTGTTGAGTTGTCCACATTTGCCTCCAGTCCTTTTAGGATGTCATTGAGGTCTTTAGGTCTTAAAGGCCTAAAAAGGTAAAAAGATAAAATAGCAGCCATTTCCATGTGAAGAACAAATACAATCCAGATTAAAGTAAGTTGCGGCACTTATCGACACATATTTTGTCAATAAAAACACAATTTGGTCATAAAGGTCCAAGTACCGTTCAGACTGCTCTGCTCTCCTACCGCTGCCCTTTGACATGGATGGCTCATCAGGATGGCTGTGTAAAGAAATAGGAAAAAAAGTGAAATGTTCATGTCAACAGCAAATACGTATATGATAATGCGTCACAGAATGACATTTGTAAAGTGAGTTAAGTTGTGTAGCCAACAAGAGAAGAAAAAAAAAAAGCGGTCAAAGTACCATTCAGACAGTTCGTCTTGTTTTGTCAAATCTGGGACATCAGGGTGGCTGTCAAGACAAATTGAAACAAAAGTAAACAAAAACTTTACACATTCCCATGGTCGTAATCACACACACTTGGCATGACATACGTTACACATAGCAAACATGCCTGTCGCCACAAGTGCTGGCGTGGGCCTCTATAAATGCTTTGTCCATCCACTGCTGGCATATTGGACAACATGTCTGAAAATTAAACAGCAAAAATACGTAGGTCAAGTTTGTTCCAAACGATGCATTCATATAACGTTCATATGGACTGATGAACCAAGAAAGACAAATTGCATCCAAATCTCCTTACTTTCACATCGGTTGTGTTGGTGTCCGACAACACTGTTATGTCCTATTAATGTAAGAAACAGCGCAGTGATTACAAATCGATACATACATACATACATACATACACATACACACATACATATATTGTATCTGAAATATTTTTGTTTTTCAGATGTCTTACCTCCTCAGCCATCACACACGTTTCGACATGTAAGCTTAGCAGCTGAAGAGGAACATGGTCATTGCATGTTACACATTTAGCCTTTGGCATCCCAGAGAACTCCGGGGCATCAAATGGAAGGGGTGCTGTATTCAGCCTGTGCTGAATGGGCATGATGTATAGGCAGCCCTTGCCTCCCCAGGCCCTGTGCAGTCCAGCCCCTGTGTATCCGGTCTCATCAGGGGAGATGAGGTTGAGGCGGCGCTGACCAGAACCACCTATACACAAAGAAATAGCCATCACTTCACAAATGGTAAAATATGCATGCACACTAGTGGGGTGGCTTTTGACATAAACATCACTGTGAGAAAGCAGACAAAAGCTAGAATCTTTTGCTTCCATGGGATTATTACTTGGGAAATGGGGAAATCTACATATACTTTCAAACCACATTTGCCAAAACGATTGTTTTTTCTCTATAAATAACTATCCAGGTGAAGGTATGAGGCACCCTTTTGTTCCTGTAAGGTCAATGGTCTGCTGGGGCAGTCAACACAAAGGTGTGTCTACCGAAGGAAGGGACCTCTGTGAGAGAATCCAGAAAAAATACAAATAAAAATAAAACTATTGCTTGCCCATGGCTTTATGAAACATCCATGCACCCTCCAGGTCCTGCATCTTGGGGTATGCTGCACATAGTATGTCGGTAATCTGTGAAATTAAAAAAATAAGTAAGTACACATAAAAAAGACTAAATGAATCTTAAATCAAACAAAATCAGATGAAAAACAACCTCCTTATGTGAAGCAGTTTCTGGAATGGAGATGGACCTTCTCCCCAACCCTGCCAGCAGAAGGACCATCTCCACTGAGGGCTTTGGTGTCTTCTCTGTTGTGCCATCCAGAAGGAAAAACTGTATTTGCACAATTTTCCCAGCAGTGTGCTTTTTGGGGCGGTTTTTAAACAGCCCAGGGAAAGCCCTAAGACAAATGTCAGTAGCGAAATGTATTCAATATATCAGTTCAAGTCAGTGCATTGCACTACAAAGGGTATAGTTTCAGTTAAAGAGAAAGACAACATGATTACACTTTATCTATATCAATATCCAAACCTGGACATGTTTTGCTGGACACATGATCCAGAGGTGGATGCTGCCACCATGGTCTGTTGCACTGTGGCCCCTGTTGCTACCCTGGTCTGCACCGCTGACCCAGAAGTTGACCCAGAGGCTGCTGGGGTCTGACCTGCCCCTTGGTATCTGCCCTGCACCTGTCCCTGTACTTCAATACATATATTTTCAATTCATTGGTCATAACATTGTCCTTACAATGTTAAACAGTGTATATGTAAGTAACACACTTGCCATCAGCATATAATTGTAATGACTGCACATATGGTTCAAAGGAATCGTTTCCCAAAGTCGAACCAAATTGTCAAAAAAAAAGTTCGATGTTCATTGTGTATCATACATACTTGTCCCATCTTGTAAAGATTCTCTTATCATTGCCATGACGTCCATGGCCATCTTGCGTAAATCATCCTAAAGTGATGCAAAGAAAAGTGACTATGGTTTTCAGTTGAATAATGTCAAGAGCAAGGAAATACTTCCTTGTCTGATAATCATGGACATGCCTATTGCACATAATCACAATTACTTGAAAATTGTTTCAGTTTGTTGCCAGAGCAACCTCAAATTATAATGTGTTACAAATTACAATTACACCTTACAAATCCGATTTACTGTCCATCATGGAAAAGCAGTGTTTACCTGATTCTTGTCAGCCATTGCAAAAATGGTCTACCTACGAAGAGAGAGCATATGGTTTGATATATTTCGAGGTTAACAGCGTGCTTGGCGCCAACGTAGCACGCGCCTTCCTATACCGAGCAAGCAACATGCTAGACATTACAAACTTGATTTCACGTTTCCCCAATAACCCCTCGAAAGCTTAAGGTAACATTTACATGCTACGACTGAACCGTAGTTATGGGATTTACAAGTAGTTTAGTTACCATTTTGTTAAATTCGAGTCTTCTTACTTTTGTCTAGCCGTGTGAAATGGCTATGGCATTGACTGGCCATGGCTATGTAAATGCATTTAACATAAAGTGTCCATGGCTATGTAAAGGCATTTGCAAGGTCATCGGTACCGACTTGAGAGATCTCAATTTAACAACGTATAATAATGTACTAAGACACAATACATACACATGTTAAAATTCGTAAACTACTCAGATTACTTCAGGTGCTCACCTTTCCGTTATCCAGAGTACTCTGAGCAAGAAGCGAGTTGCTGGCTGGCTACCATGCAAAGATGCTCACGCGCCTCAACTACTGGTGATTAAGCAAAAGGGGTGGGACCGTGCAGGGTTGCCAGATTGAGCGGTTTATGATATCCATTTCTTATACGTCATCATAGCCATACCAAAGTAAACTGTCTCTGGCCATACAAACCAGTGGAGTTTTCTTAAGTTGGGCGGGGTTTAGTCAAAGCCAGTCTGTATATACTGTACAAAATGGTCTCTCCTCTCTAGTTTAGTGCCTCCAGGCTTTTTTTAGATGCGTCGCACGCAAGTGCACGCATCTCTATAATAGGCTTTGTCCGTCCGTCCGTCCGTCGGTCCATCGGTCCGTCCGTCCGTGACGCTTTTCTCAATTGTAATTCCCTCCATTGTCCTCAAGGCGGCAAAGTTGAGTAACAAAAGGTGTAGAACCACTGGCATAGACGGACGCATCTGTTGTCCGCCTGTCGGACTTGTTAAAGCAATTTTTGGACTGGAAATAATGAGCTCTATCTGGCAATCCACTGCGGCGTTCTTCGTAAAGTGTGGTCTGAATGTAGTCAGCACTTCCACATTACTTCCAGATTTCCCCTTTTGTTGCTCTGTTGGTTAGTTTTATTATTGTCTTAATTTTCATGAAAAGTAAGGTGTTGCACACTCTGAATTTGTGACATGAGATTTCGGTGATAACGTGCCTTTCCTCTTGTCCAGTACTTCCAAAGTAATGTAATGAATACATTAAGATGGGTTCCCATAAGTTAACAGGTAATCTGAAGGTTTTTGTTTTCCATTAGGAGGCCGGAAAGCCTCATCCTCAGACTTCGGTTGAAAAACACACAATTCAGTTTTGTTTGTCCATTGCCAAAGACATGTATTGTGGGAAAAAAGTGTAGGCTATAGTCATTTTCTTATTGGCTTAGCCGCCGTAACACAAAGAACAATAATAAGAAACAAAGCAACAGGTCCTACATGACTACATAAGGTCCTATGCACTAAAAAGTCCATTGACCACTGCCAAATAAATACTCTCGGCAAAGGAGATACAAATCCCTTGTGGGAGTTTCTGCGTTGGTCTGGGTGATAAGGGTCTGAACTTCATCCATTTGTTCCTCTGACACTGGACACTCAATTTGAGGCACACGGATTACACCTTCAACTTCAACACTGTGATCCATGGCCAGATCCCAGTCGACATCTGGCTCCTCAATGTCCTGGCACAGCAACAACAGCATAAAATTATTAGCCCATCTTTTCTGTTGCACAACACTTTGTCATTTTCGTGTAAACACAATTAACACATACCTCAATGTCTTCTGGCTGGCCGATGCCTGTACTCAAACCGAGACGCCACAACTGTTCGGGGGTCCTGTTGTTTTCTGAGCGTAGCGGGTGATGATTCCAGCCGTCCACAAAAGCATCAAGGTCTTTCCGCAGTTGTGGAAGGCACACAAGATGGACACAGAAAAGGTCCCCTGTTGAATTCACGATGGATAATGTGTCAATATTTGAAATTGATCTTAGACACCAAACTACAGGTTAAAAAACATTTGTTATCTACCACTACACCCCTTATGCCCATCACTACAATCTGAGTTCAAGAGATATTGTCTCCAACCTGTTGATGACACATCGAGTAACTGGTCGTGTTCTAGGTCCTGAAGCATTCCGTAGTATTTTGAGATAACACAGGTCCTTACGTCCCTCCACAGACGTTCAATTCTGTGGCAAGTATAATTTTGTTAATAGTGTATTCTAAGGATGTTAAAACAAGAATCTTTCAGATTATCAGGTTGTAGCTACAAAGACAAACCTTTGATTGTGGACACTTTTTCCAGCCATGAAACTTCCCCGGTCAGTGCCACGCACCATGAACATGTACCTGGCAATTTCGACATTTTCTGATCCTTGATCACCCCTTACCCTGTGTTGGACAGCAGACAAAAGAAAAGAAAATTTCAAAATTTTACAAGTTATGTCAGATTGCAACCAGCACTTCTGATACAATGTCATGTAAAATAACTGGCATCGTTTTACCATACTGTACAACATGGGTCACTAATACACTGTCAGGTCTCACTGTCTATTGATTGGTTAAATTGCTGATGTATAGTATGTATATTTAGTATTTATGTTTTACAACTGGAGTCTAGTGAAACGAAATTTCAAATCCTCTGTGTAATGCAATTACCGTATAAAGATAGTATTTGACAAAGTCCACTTTACTTGACTTGACTAAATATTTAAAGAAAACAATGTTTACCTGGAGGGGATTCCATATTTTTCTGTAGCCTGCTTGAAGGCAGCCAACGCTGTGGAAGCCAGGTTGTTGTTGGCAGCATTGAGGCACATGACCTATTCCAATTGCAAAAGTTGTGATCAGGGAAGGTGTGTGGTTGAACCATTTCTACTTTCAAACAGCAAAATAGTACACACATAGCCCATCTGCAATGGCTTACCTTCCTGGAGTAACCATCCACTGCCCCAAACAGCATGATGTTGTACCTTTGAGTGAAGCATAAAGAAACTAATTACACCAGACATAGAGTTTCTTGGTTTCACCAGGAAAATCACCAGTAAATAGCATTCTTGTTATTTTGGAAACAAATACACCATGGTGACAATGTGCAATAAGTTTAACGTCAATATTGTACCCTCCCTGAACCTAAACTGACAACATAAGATGAGATCCCCAACAAGATAATCCCAAACCTACATCCTAATCATTCGAGTGGTACAG
Organism: Plicofollis layardi; assembly: GCA_027576555.1. Taxonomy (NCBI): domain Eukaryota; kingdom Metazoa; phylum Chordata; class Actinopteri; order Siluriformes; family Ariidae; genus Plicofollis; species Plicofollis layardi. The sequence continues at coordinate 1,427 of JAODHV010063093.1, read as the reverse complement.
TGTTGACTATAATAACAACCAGGGGTGGGGGTGGGGTTAATGCTTGGAGATTGTGTCCATAGTGTATTTGTCTCCAGAATAACAGAAACACTCACTTAAAAAAATCAAGAGATCTGTGATTTCAAGATGGGGCTAATAATGTTGGCCTGAAGTGTAAATGTTTAACATTTGTAAACCATGCCATTGGTATTAACAAGTAGGCCATTAACCTTATCAACTTGTGGTTTGTGTCCACATGCCACAGGGAAAGGGGGCCCCTCACATGGTATGTCCTTCGCACAACGCATCCCAGACCGGCTAAGCGTGAGATGATGCCCAGGGCGTCAACACGGTGCAGTGATGCAGCTACTCTCCTCCTTTGGACTTTCACTCCCATGGACCTTAACCGCCCCCTAACCATGCGGTAGCCTGCATTTGGCATCTCATTTTTTATGCCCTGCACAACATTATCTAGGGTGTCGTCATCCATGTCATGAAACCGCCGAGCCGAAAGTCCAAACTCTCGCATTCTTCGGAATATGGTTTTGTTGGACACACCTAGCATTCTGGCTATGGTAGGAACCGGAAGATCTGTTTCCAGACAGTCTTCCAAGCACTCCCTATCAATATTGTACCTGGGGCGCCCCATACCCCCGTACACTCTTTCTGCACTGACACGGTCATGTGTGTCGTCTTCAAGATGCTCCCACACCGCCTTGAAAAACTCCTCTAGGGCCTGAATTATGTGAGCTGGAATTCTGACGTGCCTAGACAGTGCACGACACAAATACAACTCCTGCCTGCACACAAAGTCAAAATAATCCAGGTCCATCGGCTGTCTCACAAGGCCCTGTTCCATCTTCTCCAGCAACCGCAACAGCATTTGTCTTCTCAATGCATCCTGAGAAGAGGCAATTAAGAAGCAAATTAAGTAGGCCTATGCACTTGCATAAGGTACAATAAAGAGGGGAATCAAAATAAATCTGTTGTATAAAGGGAAATGATACAAAGGGAACTGGTGCTGTTGATGCAAATCTGCCATTGTGGTCTGAAAGCTGCTGAAAGCACACATACTATGCAATGGGGAAATAAGCTAAGAACTGTTACGCATGAAACAAAAAAAAATAGACAAGGCATGCCAAAACAAGACACAACAAATATATGTATGTCAAGGCTGGATAGCTATAATGTTCATATTTTGTTGAGTAGGGCTACAGCTGAGGGGATAAAGGATTTCTTGTATCCTAAATTATGCGCTAGTGATAGCCGATATTGTAGCGCCGACCTGATGGAAACAGTTGAAGGAGTGATTTAGCTTAGGCTAGTAATAACATGATGTGTGCTACAGCAAAGCTGAAAATTCTAGCAGAGCAGAATAGTTTGCCTACCTCATTTGAGTCCACCATCATCAGGCTTCTTCGGTGATAATAATATTAGAAAATCGGGCG
>JAODHV010062891.1:0-11324 GCA_027576555.1 Plicofollis layardi | reverse complement strand
CTTATCATTATTGAGCAAACATTGGACTGGTGCGTTAGCAAATGTCATGTTATAGAAAGAAACACGCAAGACTACTTTATTATGCTGTGGACATTTATTGTGCTTAAGTAGGGGTGCAAACTTGAGTGAAAAAGAAATGTTTTTGAGCATAAAATGATTATCGTTTGGGCGGTTGATGTTTGTTGCAGTTTTCGGTTTGGCAGCATCTGTCCATCAGTAAAAGGGTGCTGGCAGGAAATGATGTAGTATTTATTTGGTTCTGGGCCTAATTGGGCTAGTTCATCCTGGTTGTGGCCATGGGAATGACAGAGATGGCCTTGATCAAACCACTTCTGTATTGTGTCTTTTCATGTGCTATTAGGATGGAATGTCTTTGTATTTATTTAGTAAATCTGCTTGTTTGCACGTATAAGAACTTGTGCTTTTGTCTCAGAGTCTCTTTTTTATGTGCTAATTGATTATGTGTTAACTGTTGTTTGTAAATGGTGCTGGCCACCTGCTATATGTTTAGTCTCATGTCTGGGGTCTTGATGGTTATATTGCATGTGAGCACTGAGGCTCTGTGAGCGTTACAATTAATCCTCTGCATTTTAGAGGTTAGCAGATTCTGAATTTGGCAGTATTTTGTATGTTTCCTGATTTTTGAATTTTTCTGAATTTTGATTCTTTTTTTTCTTTTTGTAATTTTACTGATTGATTTGAATTTTGCTTATGAACACTTATGGTTTATTTTTTTAAGCTTGATATTAAATTATATTGTCCATTCTCGCACTGACTCTGATTTTTTTTTGTGGCCAAATCCACTCCCGCTCAACAGTGTCCACTCAACTACAGTACCTTCACAACTGGTGTCAGAAGTGGGATGGCCATTAGAGGGCAGTAGTAAGGTTTTTTTTGCATTGGTGAATTTTCTGCGTTTCTCTCCTATGCCGTCATTAGCTTGCCCTGTTGTGGATGCTATGCCACCAGAGAAACCCACCAACATGGAGAAGAAATCTGGCCCTCAGGAGACTGGGGCCATGGGCGATGAAGATGGTACTGAACCAGAATTGGCCCGTGTGGCTGAAGATACTTCCCTGCAGGAGCTGCGGGACATATTCTGTACCCACATGGCATGGCAGCAGGCACGAGATGCTCAGCTGGAGCAAGAAGCAGCATGTCAGGAGACTTGGTGGAAGATGTTGCAATGTCAATTTAGCCTCCTACAGCAGGAGGTATACGTCAGAACTACACCAGACCCTGGGGCTGCTGCTAATGCCGCTGGTGGATTTGAGGCACCAGAGAGAACGTCAGCCATGAATAGCCATCTGTCACCACTAGCTGGTGCACCTTGGGCCAGTAGCCAAGCTAGAGCTCAGATAGAGAGGGAACCTAGACTGCAACATCTGAGTGAGACTGACAACGTTGAACACTATTTAGTGATGTTTGAAAGAATTGCGGTGGCATGTCAGTAGCCGACAACTGACTGGGCAGTTAGACTAGCGCCCCTCCTGACAGGCAAGGCTAGAGCTGCTTATGTCAATATGGACCAGGATGATGCCCTCAGTTATGCACTGTTGAAAGAGGCCATCTTGGAGAAATATGATATCAATCAGGAGATTTACCAGCTGCAGTTCCGAACAACAGAGATGGGCAAAGAGGAGACCCCAAAAGAGCTGTACATCCGTCTACGTGATCTGTACCAGAGATGGGTTCAGCCACAACGCCACACCAAAGAGGAGATTGGGGAGACGATCATTCTAGAACAATTCCTGCATTTGGTCTCTCCAGAACTTCAGGTGTGGATTAAGGAACATAACCCTACATCTGCTGTTGATGCTGCTGCTCTGGCGGATGTCTTTGTGGCAGCCCGAAGGAAAACCCAGCCTTGGACGTATGCTCAGTGGAGAGTGGTTAGAGATTCCAACAGACCCCCCCCCCCCAGCAGCCTCTACTTCCCAAGAAGACCAGCACTGAGGGTAAGTCTGTGGCTGATAGGAGTGGTCCATTTAAACAGAGCCCTGTATTGAAGACTAGTGGCCCCAAACCATCTGTGTGTTATCAGTGCAGACAGGAAGGTCACATAAAACCAAAATGTGCCAATAATCCATCTAATCAATCGTATATGTACAGTACCTAGGTCTAGTTCCCCAAAGAAGCTTGTAGCTCTCCATTGTCATACTGTAGTCCTGAATGGGCAGGAGGTTAGGGCACTGGTAGATACTGGCAGTATGCAGTCCTTAGTGTCTTCTGACTTGGTCCCCATACAGCTAAGGAACTATTCTGTGATAACCCAACTGAAGTGTGTTCATGGAGAGGAGCAAATGTATCCAACCACTAGTGTGTATGTGCAGGTTTTGGGACAGACTTACTTACTTGAGGTTGGGGTGGTGGATATCTTGTCATATCAGATGATTTTGGGCCAGGACTTTCCCCTTTTGCTTGATTTAGTACCTGGGGGTGGTGAGTGTAATATGACAGTGACAAGGGCCATGGCCAAGAAGAGTGAGGAAGTACCACTTTCTGTATTGCCTTTTTATAATGCAGACATTGAAGCTCAGCCTGGGAAGACCAGGAAGACAAAAGGACAGAGGAGATGGGGGAAGTTTCAGTTTGGGGTGGCTTAGGGTCAAGAGGAGGTTTGTCCAGAGCTGTTGGAGGTCCTTTTGGAGATTCCTCAAGATATGGGCTTAATACAGCAGCAGGACTCAGACATTGGCCCCTTATATCAGCAGGCTCAGTCAGAGCAGCTCAGTAGTGATAGGGGAGAGACTTCTAGACAGGGGTTTGCCATTAAGAATGGGGTGCTGTTTAAAGTGGGAGGGGCAGAGGCAAGGATGGTGGTCCCTCAGAAAGTTAGGGGGGTAGTCCTTGACCTAGGCCATTTTATTCCATGGGCATGCCATTTGGGCAGACAGAAGACAATGTCCCGAGTCAGTTGTTATTTTTATTGGCCAAATATGGCCAAAGACGTTGCTGAGTTTTGTCAAACATGTCCAGAATGCCAGAAGACCACCAGCAGATGTCCCCCAAAGGTCCCCTTAGAGCCTCTTCCTGTAGTAAGGGCACCTTTTGAGCAGTTGGGGATGGATGTGGTAGGTCCCCTTGAACACAGTAAAGCGGGGAACAGGTTTATGTTGGTCATCACAGATTACGCCACTAGGTACCCTGAGGTTTTTGATTTGAAAGCAGTGAAGGCTAGAACTGTAGCCATCTGTCTTGTACAGTTGTTTTCAAGGGTGGGGTTTCCTAGGGCTATAATTACTGATCAGGGGTCCAACTTTATGTCCAAGCTCCTTAAGCAGGCTTACTGGTTGTTAGGGATAAAGGGCATATGGACTACACCCTATCATCTGCAGACCAATGGTCTGACCGAGCGGTTTAACCAGACTCTCAAGCACATGTTACAGAAGTTTGTCAGTGAAACCAGTGCAGACCGGGACAACTGGCTCCCCTATCTTCTTTTCGCATACTGTGAGGTCCCTCAAGCTTCAACTGGATTTTCACCTTTTGAGTTGTTGTATGGCCATAACGTGCAGGGACCCCTGGCATTATTAAAAGAGACTTGGATGCGAGATGAGGATCTGCCACAGCCACAGAACATCTTCTTGTATGTTTTGCAGATGAGAAACAGGCTGAAGAGTATGGCAGAACTGGCGCAACAGAACCTCGAACAGGCCCAGCTGTGCCAAAAGTCCTATTATGACCAGAGAGCCCATTCTCGGAGTTTTGCAGAAGGTGACAAAGTGCTGGTGATGTTGCCAAGTGAGTCAAGCAAATTGCTGGCAAAATGGCAAGGCCCTTTTCAGGTCACTCACAAGCTGGGGTCTACAACTTATGAGGTCACTAAGCTGGGGAAGAAGCACCCAAGATGGGTCTTCCACGTCAACCTTCTGAAACAGTGGTGGGAAAGACCAAGTTTGGCTGCTGAGGTGTTTATGATCCAACATGTGCCAGAGGAGGATGAGGGGGAGAAGCAGTATCTACCTTTACCAACAGAGGGTGCTCTTGACCTCAGCCATCTCTCCCATGCTCAGCGAGTGGACATTAACCATCTCTGCGGCCCAGCCCGGTTTAAGGAGCAGCCAGGGCACACCACACTGGTAACCCACCACATCACCCTGTGTGAGAGTGCAGCACCTTGACGCATGAGGTACTGCATCCCTGAATGGCTATTTGCTGGATTGAGGAAGGAGGTTGATCAGATGCTGGCCATGGGTATCATTGAAAGATCAAAGAGTGAATGGTGCAGTCCAGTAGTGTTGATACCCAAGAAAGATGGGACCCTCCAGTTCTGCATTGACTTCAGGTACCTAAATTCTGTCTCTAAATTCGACTCGTATGCAACCCCCCAAATTGATGACCCCACTGACTCTTTAGGACATGCAAATTGGGTAACCACCTTGGACCTTGCAAAAGGTTATTGGCAGGTACCCCTTAGTGATGCTGCCAAGGAGCTGACTGTGTTCCGGACACCCTGGTGTAACCCATGTTAAAATATGACAAAAATAAAAATAAATATTTTAAAAGCTGCATAAATAAGTTTAAAAGTTAAAAGTGATCCATTTAATGTAAATGAATTCATCAGAGTTAATTAAAAATGTTAACATAACAATAATTTAATGTTTAAGATTAAAAGTATGCTGACAGAAAATTCATGTCGCTGCCCCTTTACAGCCTCGGTCACAACCAGCCGTACATGCTCCTACAGCCAGTCTATGTGCAAAAAACGCAAGAAACGCACGGAGGGCACACGTGAAACGCACGGAGGACGCACGTGTGATGTGCTGATTTTCGAGCTGTAGACTGGCAGCAGACCGGCCGCAGAGGTTCTTTGTCATGTCAAACTCTACGGGTGCTTACGGTTTTTTCAGGCTGCAAGACAAACTTATGGCCAATGCGCGTCTTTCTCCATGAACAAAAAAAACACCGATTTGGGAAATGCCAAAAATCGCATGGCCAACAAATCGTACGTCCTGTTGTGACCTAGGCTTAAAGGACTTGTGGCACTAGATGCAGCACCTCAGTTGCATGAGACCTGAGGGAGAGAGCAGAGGAGACATCGGAGAAAACGAGCGGTGATTAATAAGCAGAAAAAGGAGTGAAAAGTTGATTTTGAGGTTGAAAAACATAACTTACCTAGTCAGGAACTGACAGGGATTTTATGAGAGTTAAGCCACACCAGTTTTGATCAGGTTTTTTCGCTTGGTTTGAAGTTCGGTCGGAGCGGGAATTGGTCTGCAGTGTGCAGGCATGCACATGCACAGGTGGGATTCAAGATGGCGAGCCAGACCCAGACCTTCAACTCATCTTCTCCATCGCATTAGTGAAGGGATCTTCCACGTATGGTGACTCACTGCCAGAGTGGTAGGTGTATCAGGAGTTGAACTGAACTGAGAACTGATTGAATTATTATTTTTGGATTGAATTGAACTTAACACTTGAACTCACATTTGGACTTGAACTTGAATTGAAAGTGTCATACTTTTATTTTCATATTGAGTTTATATTTGTGAATGTGATTTGAAATGATTGTGGTCCACTTTGATTTGATTGTGTAATTGAAGGTATTCTCTTACCAGAAAAAAAGAGTTAACTCAGGAAGAAAAATAGGAATTCTAAAATAGGTGCAACCTAGGAAAAAGAGACTGGTCTAACTAACTTAGATTAGCTTTACTAAAATAAACTAGGTGAACTAAAGAACAAAAAGAAAGAGTGAAATACCTTTTCATTTATTGTACTTACCTCAATATTGGGAACCTGCAGGGTATTTTTGTTTTGTGTACTGTATTTTATATGTGTGCTTTTTGCATTCAGTAAATTGCCAGCCTTTTGTATTTAAAGCAACAGTCTCTGGTGTAATTATTTTTGCTCCCCACTCCTTAGAACCTAGAACTGGTCCAGTGGTGGAGTAAGTGGTGTGATACCAGTGCTACACGTTCAAATTCTGTAAAGCTGCTTTGTGACAATGTTTATTGGTAAAAGCGCTATACAAATAAACTTGACTTGACACCAAGTAGAGGCGGAGTTGGTCAGAAGATCCAAATAGACAGCCAGGCCAAAAGAGATGTTCACCTATGGCATGCTGGGACAGCCATCTTACCAGCAGTGGAATGCAGGGGTACACTCACTACTGCCAAGCTACCCTCTCCCAAGTTATCTTGGTGCTGTTCCCCTCCCATACTTCACACCTCCACACCCTTACTAATACAACTGCTTCACTCAGGCATGTTGACAAGTTACAGACTCAAGTACACTTCTCACATATAGCAAATGTCAGGAGACATTCAAAAAAAGCAAGGGAGCATGTAAAGAGTTAAAACTGTATACAAGAATAAATAATGGTATTACAAGACATTACAGTTCATTATGGGACTGGGCACAGTTCATGATTAAATAAGTTAATAGTGTTTAAAAACAGACACCCATATATAATTTTTATTGTATCCTAAGCAGTGAGTAAAGACCAATTTCATTGTGCTATACTTGTTACACTCATGATACTAAAACCGGTCACTAGATGGCACATTATGTGGCGTGATATAGAATATCACACAAACACACACGGAGGAAGAATAAATTCTCCTGCTGTGAAGTTAACACCAGCTGAACGTGTTTAGCTGTTGTTAACTTCTATTCTGTATCACAGGTTGGTAAATATCCCTTAAAAATAGTGCGCATGCTAGATTTTAAGAGTGGAACATGCACCTTATAAGGTTGCTTGTATAGGTTGGTCAATGAAACATTTGAGAGAATACAGCAACAACTAAAGGCGAAGTACAGAGCAAAGGATAAGGAAGTAAACTCAAGTATTAGAGCAGGTCAAAGCTCTTGGATGGATAACCAGATGAACATGGCCCAAAGAGCAGCGGACAATGGCAATATGAAGACCTTGTTTGAGATCACCAAGAACATCTGTAATGACAAGCGTCACAGCAATGCCACAGTCAAGGATAAACATAACATCTTAACCGAGGAAAACAGATAACTAGAAAGGTGGAAGGAGCACTTCGAGGAAGTTCTCAACTGAGATCCACCTGAGAACCCCATAGAAATTAATAGAAATTTAACACCAGCGATTGAAAGCATTAGTATAGAACCGATCAGCTTAGAGGAAGTAAGACTTGGAATTGCAGCTCTTAAGGATGGAAAGTCAGGTGGTGTAGACAACATTGTAGCCAAGCTCTTAAAGGCAGATTTACAAGCATCTTCAATGAAGTTACATGAGATCATTAAAATCGTATGGGATAAAGAGAAGATTCTGGACCAATGGCTTAAAGGATTGATTGTAAAGATACCAAAGAAAGGCAACTTAGGAGACTGTGGCAATTGGAGAGGCATCACACTTCTGATAATTGCCAGTAAGGTGCTTGGCAAGATTCTCATCAGGCGAATGAAGGATGGTACAGGTATTAGATTAAGACCCGAGCAAGCAGGATTCTTAGAAGGGCAGAACACCACTGAACAGATCTTTATTCTTCATAATATAATAGAGCAAGCATGTGAATGGCAAGCTCCCCTATTAATCAACTTTATCGACTTTGAGAAAGCATTTGATTCACTTCACAGAGACAGCCTTTGGGACATTATGAGATCTTATGGAATCCCAGAGAAGATAATTAAGGTCGTAAAACTACTCTCTGACGATGCCGAATGTGCTGTCCTTGACAATGGGAAAACATCAGATTGGTTGAAAGTTAAAACCTGCGTGAAGCAAGGCTGTGATGTCAGGATTCCTCTTCTTATTAGCCATTGACTGGGTAATGCGACAAACAAAAGAGACAGCCAACACAGGCATAAAATGGAAGATGATGGAGCAGTTGGAAGACCTTGACTTTGCGGATGATATTGCACTCATCTCCACAACATTAAATCAGATGCAGAGGAAAACAACTAAGTTATCAGACAGCTAGTAGAATTGGCTTAAAGATCAGCAAGAAGAAGACTGAAGTCTTTAAGATCAACCTTAAAGACTGTGATGGCAGGATCAAGTTCAGGGATGGCGAGGAGATAAAGGAAGTCAGAGACTTTGTGTATCTCGGCGCTACAGTGAGTGATGAAGGAGGAACTGAAAAGGACATGCAGAACAGGCTAGTCAATGTTTGGTAGGCTCAGGAAGGTTTGGTGCTCAAAGAAGTACAGCAAGAGGACTAAGATCTGACTTTACAACACATTAGTCAAGCCTGTGTTACTGTACGGATGTGAGACGTGGAAGGTCAGTGTAGGGGACAATGAAAAATTGGACTTGTTTCAATACAAATTCCCAAAAGTTTCCTGGGAATACTGAAGTAATGCGAACATGTTGAATGGGTTCAAGTAGCTTAATTGAGTTACTGTTTTGTTAATGTTAAATGAACATGTGAAGGAATTATTGCTATTTTAGCACAATGTAGTTAAGTGGCTATGTTACATAAAACAGGACTGAAGCCAAGGCCATTTAGTACAACAGATATGTTGATACTTGAAGTATGTTTACAAGGAAGAATAAATTCTCCTGCCGTGAAGTTAACACCAGCTGAACGTGTTTGTCTCTTCTATTCTGTATCAGAGTCAGACAGTAGGTTTGTCACTGGCCCAGGCACCCCTAGGCATGAGGCCGGCAAGATTATCAAGGTCACATTTAAACTGGACCTACACAGACACAGTAGCCCCCTACTTTCATGTCTTCCAGCTCAGGTTGGTCAGTCCAGACCCACTGGCTTCCAACAATTCTTCTACCATGCCCTCTGAGCCCTTGGACATCAACAGCCAAACAGGCCTACACAATTAAAACCCTCCTGAACTCCTGCAGAAAGAAAAGCGGAATTGGAGTACCTAGTGAACTGGAAGGGATATGTACCAGAAGAATATCTGAGCCCCCACATTCATCTGGGATTTTCATGCCAGACACCCAGAAACACTAGGGCCCTGCCCCAGAGGGTGCCTTACAACAAGATCTGCTCCCAGAATGAGCACCTCAAGATGGTTCGGGGGGCTCTATCACATCCCCACTGGAGTTCACCATGAACTTTGCCAGAGTCTGTTTTCACTGAACTGTTCAGTTGTACTTTCATTCTTGTCTGTCTTGTCAACTAAATATTAAACAGAAAAATAGAATTAGCTGAATATCTGAACAACATGAACCTGAAGGAAAGTTCTCACAAAATACAGAATGGGTGATCACAATTTAGAAATAGAAATGTGACTTGGTAAGCTTTTGAACAACTGTAGAACCTTAGTATTTCAAAACTAGTTCATATGTAATTAAAACAAAAAGTGTGTCAGGTACGCGAGGGAGGCGGATGTATGTGCAGAAATGTTCAGTTTAATACACTGCAATATATACACAAAGTGCATAAAACACACACAAACGCAAACAGTTCAAAACAGCAGGCAAGATCAGAAACATGAAAACAGGCAAAGGGTCGGTCAAGGCGCAAACAGTATGTTAGAGGCTAGGTGAGAACAAGAACTAGAAACAGGAGCAAGAATTGAGAAACCAGAAAAACAAGAACAAGGGTAGAAAGGCTCGGTAATGCGTACTTAACGTAGCATAATTCTTCACGATGCAACTGCATCAGCGCAGTCCTTAAATAGCCAAACACATACAGTAGTTCTCTAATTGAGTTCAGGTGCGCCTTGTTCATGAAGCGTGTGCTGGAGCTCACTCAGCGTGCACGCAGCCTGAGGTGGGCCCGAGGTGGGCCTGCAGACTGACAAAGTATTTTTATTCCTTTTTTAAAAAAGGTGCTTCTTCATGAACTGGATGGTGTGATGATGTTCACTGCAAGCCTGTGTATAGGTGCTAAATAAAGCACGCTGAAGTTTCAGTTCTTGCTGATTCCTGTGTAAATATTTGAGGTCTTGCACTGACGGTATGGCAAGAGACTGATACAATGAGAAGACAATGAAAACAGGAAGCTCAAATATCGACAATAATTACTTACACTTAAACATCTTTCTCTTGTCACCATGGCTTTTTCTTTAACTAAAGTTAAGCTGAAATATTTGGGGAGGTTTGGAGTATTCTCCATATTTTGCTATTTGCTTTGGAGAGAATGATGCATCACTATTAAGGTTGTGCTTGTGTTCCCATTTACAATCACAAGTTTTCTCTATGTCACAGTCCCTTCTGGTAGTTATGTTATAGTTTTTGGGGGTGTTTTTCATCTCCTGAAGGGAAAGAATGAATCTCAGGGTAGATAACAAGTCTGAGTGTGACCTGGAAAGATTAGATCAGTGATCTGATTAAGCTGCGACCCTGTAGAACAGGATAAGTGGCTACAGATAATGGATGGATGATCTGATTAAGGAGTTGAAGATTGAAAATGAATATCAGAGTTGAACGTGAACTCTTCAGAAACCTACAGAATATCATGCACTTTTAATAGTTGGTTAATAACGCACTGCTGGGGGTTTAATAACTGATGTAGGTGTGATGTAGTTTTTTCAAATCTTTATCACATTGCTTTTTTCAGGACAAATGAAGAATCTTTGTTAGGTTTCATTTTCTCATGTCTCCTCCCCTGTGATACACTTCGTTCAAACATCCTTCAGTATTTAAGGGGAGGAGTAATGAATGACACAGCAGGACATATGAGAGAGCAGTGATAAAACAAATGCTAGATTATCACAACAGACTGAAGAAGTCTCATTTACATCAAGTCGTCTCTGACTGTCACCATGAAATTTTTTGATGAGCTCAAGAAGAAACGTTTGGGACGTTTTGGGGGTGTTCAATCTTATTCGCTTGGCTCTGGAGACCATCCTGGATGATTATTTTGTTTGTCCTTGCAAAAGGAGCTACAGTCATGTGATTTGTTTTTTGTACTTTCTTGTCCCTGCTCTTGGTTGCTTAATTTTTACATTGTTGTTTGTGGATCTGTCACCATCAACCGAGAATGAAGAGGTGGTAGAGAATGAAGAAGGGGTGTGTAACTCCAGAAATAAACAAAGAAGGTTCTACTCTATTCTCACTGTATTAATCTGGCTGTCCCTTTTTTTCATTGATGGTCGATATGTGGCTTGTGCATGGTCAAACTGGGATGGTGTGTTCACAAAATCTAACACTTTTGGGATTGGAAAATGGTGCAAGCCGACTGGAAATGAAACCTTGGAGATCGAGACACAGCAGAGGACTCTGGAGTTGATGTCCATATCTCAGGTGAGTTCTGAGTTCAGCAACATGTTTTAATCAAACACTAATAATAATTTCCAAACAAGGTTCCAACATGGGCGGCACAGTGGTGTGGTGGTTAGCACTGTCGCCTCACAGCAAGAAGGTACTGGGTTCGAGCCCAGCGGCCAACGAGGGCCTTTCTGTGCGGAGTTTGCATGTTCTCCCCGTGTCCGCGTGGGTTTCCTCC
>JAODHV010062746.1:0-23854 GCA_027576555.1 Plicofollis layardi | reverse complement strand
GTGTGTGTGTGTGTGTGTGTGTGTGTGTGTGTGTGTGTGTGTGTGTGTGTGTGTGAGTGAGTGAGTGAGAGAGAGAGCTTGATTACTTTGTTTTGCTGAGGAGTCTGACAGTTCATAGTCATATTATGGCGTGACTGACATGCTGGAAAATGTTGCATGAAATAATATTTTGTTAATGTTTTTCACTTAGATTTTCTGATGCAGATTGGGTGCCAGAGGGGAGAGAAGTTGGAGAGAAGTGATGACCAGGCGGAGAGCGGTGATGACCAGGGAGAGAGATGTGTCTCTAACCACTAGGCCACGACTGCCAATCACCCTTCATTGGGCAGAGTGTTGGACTTTAGATCAGAGGGTTGCTCACCCTAACCAGTAGGTAATGACCGAAGTGCCCTTGAGCAAGGCACCTAACCCTACAATGCTTCAGGTTGTAACCATATCCTGTAATAATTGTAAGTCGCTTTGGGTTAAAAAACGTCAGCTAAATGTCATGTAATGTAATGTTGTAATATATACTCAGGTAGTGGGTGAGTGATATTTTCTTGCTTTTTATATACAGTACGTTTGAATATTTGATTACTGTAATATATACTCGGGGAGTGAGTGAGTGATATTTTCTTGCTTTTGCATATACAGTATGTTTGTGTAGTTGATTGTTGTAATATATTATATATCTTCTATTTCTAAGTTTTAAGTGAATCATTTTTCATATTAATTTGTTTTCAGCCATTTATCAATAACCCATAGACATTATATGAAAAAAAAAAAACGTTTTTTGAGTTTATGCTTATGCTAATCTGTTCCAGAATGTGCAGCACCCAATCCAAATCCATGGGGGGAAGCCCCAAGGTGTTACCTTTCAGTAGAGACCAAGGTTGTGTTTCTAGACAGTGGGGTTCTGAATCTAAAGGCTTTTGATTCTGGGTATGCACCTTCGGGTAACTGTCCTTTGGGAGTCTCCAAAAGGGACCCAAGAAAAAATGCATGGACATATCCACAGAAAAAAATTGGTAAAATATTAATTGTTTGGAATTTTTACTGGAGAATGGTAAGACTTGTGTCTCTGGCCACATGTTGTCTACAGCTTGTTGACAGGTTCCTAGAATTATACATTTCAGTTAACTTCAGGCAAACATATTAGAAGTTTACAATTTGGTAGATTTTTTCCCCGTCAAAGCTCAACATGTTTGTTTCAGTACATCAGAAATGCCCTAGACCCTTCAGAAATGAGTGTTACCTTTAAATGTCTGTATCTACAACTATGTGGGACTTGTGCTTCTTACAATTTGGGTATGTCACTTTGCAAATTTAACGGTAACTGAAAAAGGGGGCATGCATTAAGGGGTTAAATCCTCATAGGAAACAGAGAGATGTTTTCTAACAGGGTTTACATTGTTCTGAATGTACTTGAAAATATTGTGTTTTACAAAAAAAAGTGTTGAACTTTATGCTAAAATGTGCACTGGCCTGTTGATCTTTGTTTTCGAAAAAGTTTGTATTGTAATTCAAAATCCATGTGGAAAAAATGACTTCTCTCTGTTCTCAGGTCAGATATGCGAATAAAATGTGATTAATTTCAATTAATTAACTTCAAAGCCTCTAGTTAATGCGATTAAAATTTTTAATCGAGTTCTAGTCCCGTATGTTAAACATCAAGTATCGGAAAAAAGTATTGTACCAGACCGGTATGGAAATTGGCACCGTATCGAAAAAAATGAACCATACCCAGCCCTATGCCTGAGTGTATGTGGTTCCACAGGGCGTGAACAAGGATTCCTACCTGATCCTGGAGACGCTGCCTACCGAGTATGACTCTCGTGTAAAGGCCATGGAGGTGGACGAGAGGCCCACTGAGCAGTACAGCGACATCGGAGGCCTCGACAAGCAGATCCAGGAGGTACGCAGACATTGTCAGACATTTCTCTAGTGCATAGTGAGTTCACCTGAGAAACTTAAGACACTGGGTTTACTTTTTTCTGTCATCATTCCTGAACGGTTGTCCATTATCATCAGCCGAGGCCTCACCATTTCCCATTCTATACCAAATTCACCGTCATCAGTACTTTTGCACATTGCTACTGTGATGTCTATATTTTTGTACTCAAGTGGAAGTGCAGGATAATGGAAGCAAACGCATGAAAAAGTGAAAAAAGTCTACAACACTACTTGACTTCCCGGTTTATTTAATGAGATGGCAACGTTTCGCCTGATGAAGACATAGTCGGGTCCAAATGTTGCGCCCTCATTAAATACACTGGGAAATTGAGCAGTGTTGCAGATATTTTTCAATTTTATGTGTCTTTTGTGTTGGCCATTGTTGCTGTGGTGTCTGGTGTTGAGAATGAAAGCCCCATCATCACAGCACAGCACAGCACATGGTGCACAACATTCATGCCTCACCCGTGGATGGAGGCAGCCCAACAGGTGCCCTGAAGAGCAGTGCGGCGGGATGGTACCATGCTCAGGATACCTCATTCATGCAGGAGAGATTATTCACTTCCCTGGCGGTGTCCGGAATTGGAAATGGCAACCTTTGGGCTACAATCCTGACATCCTAACCACTTGTCCATGATTGCCCATTGACCATGCATGTATCTTCCCTGCAGTTGGTGGAGGCCATTGTGCTGCCCATGAACCACAAGGAGAAGTTTGAGAACCTGGGAATCCAGCCCCCTAAGGGAGTGCTCATGTATGGGCCCCCAGGCACTGGCAAGACACTGCTGGCCAGGGCCTGTGCTGCTCAGACCAAGGTGGTGTGTGTGTGTGTGTGTGTGTGTGTGTGTGTGTGTGTGTGTGTGTGTGTGTGTGTGTGTGTGTGTGTGTGTGTTTTAGTCCGCTTTGTCACTTTATTTCTTTACATGTACTAGACGCAGAGGAACCAATATGACTTTTTCTCACTGGCCCAATGCATTGACAAGATGAGACAAAAATCAAAGTGGAAGATATTTATGTGCACAAACGCAAGTAATATATCCTAACCTGTCCTTCACTCACAGGCACAACGAATCACACATCATGCCCAACCACTACATGAATATATAGCCGTACGCTATATATATGTATTTAGGCCATGTTTCTGAAGCTGACATCACATCAGTGTGTATATGTATTATGTGTGTACAGGTGTGTGTGTTATTTATAGTCCATATTTTTGAAGCTGGCATGTCCTCAGTTGAGTATATATTTATTTATAGGCCATTGGGCCATGTATATATTTATGTGCTGTATATGTGTTGTATTATCTGTAGGCCACGTTTCTGAAGCTTGCGGGCCCGCAGCTGGTGCAGATGTTTATTGGCGACGGTGCTAAGCTTGTGCGCGATGCCTTCGCCCTGGCCAAGGAGAAGGCTCCCTCCATCATTTTCATTGACGAGCTGGACGCCATCGGCACCAAAAGGTGACTGACTCATCACACTATGGTGTGGGGGGGGGCGGCGCTATGCTTGACCGTGAAAAAGGCTGGAGACCAAAAGGTGTTGTTGCCATATTGGGATGTGTTCGTGATCTGTTGAATGTGATATGTGTTTGGTCTCCAGCCTTCTCACGGTCAAACCGTGGCGTATTTAATGTAATGTATGTTAGGGGTGTCACGGTATGAAAATTTAACCTGACTGTTATTGTGACCACAATTATCGTGGTGTATCGCATTATCACACTATTTTTCAGTGTGTGGTGGCCCAAAAAGCTACAATAGTTTCATTTTTTTTTTCATATCAAGGCAAATTAACAAGGGTTATAGAAGTACCTTATTTGTCCATTTTTGTTGTGCAGTCTGTTCAGATTTTAAGTTCCATCAGTCCAAACAAATGTCCGAGTATAGCTGGAATTAAAATGATTAAAAATGCAGTGTTGAGAATGGAAGTAGCTTATTTGACAAACAGTAGTGCAGCCTGGGCAGGTTTCAAATACACCTGCCCATTCAGAACAGAAATATAAACATTTTAATTAGTCTGGGCCTGTGATGATGATGATTCGGGAAACACTTCCTTACCCAACAGTCTGCTTTGTCTATACTGTAAAATGATAAACTAAAAATATTTTATCATTAATTACGTCATTAAATTACCATTACTGTCAACAGGTTGCCTATGAAATGAACTGGCCAAATATTCATTCGTTATTCAGGTGATTCATTTCATTATCTTACATTAGCTTATGCTGCCATGGGCAGGTGAGCTTAATAATAAAACAGACCCTCCAGAAATACAGTTCGTAAGTGTGTAACGTCACTTTGTATGCAGCGGATTAGCGTTTTAACAGATTCCGGTTCCTAAGGAAAAATCTGTACGGCTATTAACATGGGGAAAATACGTTGGATAAGTTGCTCGTCACCCACAAATATTCGTGAGTCCCCGCATTCCTTTCCAATCAATAAAATCAATCACATTATCGCATCAGTGTAGTTATTAGACATATCATAATGATGATAAATTAATACTAAATTAATGTTGATATCCTTCTGCTAACTGCAAAAGGAAGGAACTGCATGGAGTTGCCTCTCACCTTTCACGTCATCCGTGCTATTTACAGCAATTCAAACAATTCAATCGTATTTTCGGTCTACAATTAAAAAAATATAAAATGGGAAAACTAATACAAAAAGAGAGAAGCTAAAGGATGACCAAGTCCAGGAGCAAAGAGTACATAACTCCTCATGAACGTTAGATGCAAGCGCCACTTGTGTAGTCGCCCAGTTTTCCAGCTTTAGCTTATTGATGGCAACTTCGTATTTATTTTGTTGTTCGACACCAGCATTTTAAACCCGCCACCTCTACAGTATATTTTAACTCCCTCGAAAGAATGCGAGGGTTCACTACTCGCTTTTTTCACTCAGGCCTCATTTGAGAGAGCTCCATGAAAACCCTATTCAAATTCCCGGTTTTGGACCAAGGAATCAAGATGGTGTAAATGCTAACAAGAAAAACTACATGCCTCCGGTTGACTTAGGAAGTCTATTTCCAATGTTGCGATTTGCAACTTCAGTCAACCCCCGCAAATTCAGCATGGTGTTACAAGTTTAACCAATCACCGCAACTTTGACCAACCTTTGGTGATGTCTGAGCTGTGACGTCTCCAGTTTCCTACCGTGTGTCATTCTTTCTTCAGCCTCAGGACGGCCATTTCATTTAAGACACAGAATTGTTACAAAAACCTGACTGCATTACCGCCGACATTTCTCTGATTTTAAATGCAACCCTGTTAGTCCGTTGTGCATTGGCTTCCATTTTGGAAAAAGTAAATCGTGAATGAACCTAAGCTGTTGCCCATTGCTGTAGTGCTCAGCCAGGAAATAAAAAGGGAAACGTAAGCGGAATGGGAGAGAGATTTTCACTCAACCTCCCCTCAGCGCTTTGCACTCTTTTAGGAGGTGCTTTAATTCCGAACTAGAGTGTAGGCTACCGACTGCTGGACTCGTACATAAGCCACCGACAAACATTGCACAGGAAAAATGTTATGGGCTTGTTTATATGGCTCGTATGTTTGTTCACTTAAGTTGGAAAGATTTGGTATCACTATTAAACATGCTATGAAAACGTCTCACAGTGGCTCAGTGTGCAGTGTTTTTTGAAATTCAAACGGTAACGATCAGCATTTTATACAGTAGCGTGGGTAACCATGTACACCGATAATCGTGATGGTGTGTGTTGTGGACCCACAGATTTGACAGTGAGAAGGCTGGAGATCGTGAGGTGCAGAGGACCATGCTGGAGTTGCTCAACCAGCTGGACGGATTCCAACCCAACATGCAAGTCAAGGTGCAGTTACACGAACACACGCGCACACACATGCACTCAACCCTGGTAAAAACATGCAAGTCAAGGTGGAGAAGGATACACAGCAATGTTATAATGCAACTTTAAAACCTACTCATTCACTGCACTATGAGAGAAGTATTCCGGCAGAGCAATACACTTACTCTATTTTGTAGTATAATGTGTTTTAACACATCCCCTCTCCCTGCCTGTGATTGGTCCTCTGCCTTGAACGCATCTCTTTCTCCATCTGATTGGTGCCTGCAGGTGATTGCAGCCACTAACAGGGTGGACATCCTGGACCCGGCGCTGCTGCGTTCAAGGGCGTCTGGACCGCAAGATCGAATTCCCCATGCCGAACGAGGAGGCCCGTGCCCGTATCATGCAGATCCACTCGCGCAAGATGAACGTTAGGTAGGAAGACCAGCCTTGCACTCATTAGCAACTTAACTTGATTACCATTTGGAAATTGCATTACAACTGCCTCCTTGCTGGCAACACTGCTTGCACCTGTATCAGCGCTGTCAAAAATATTGTGTTTAGCTCATTTTAACAACACTCATTTTAACACAACAAAATTGTGTGATTAACACTCATGTAGTTTTTTCATAAGATTTTGAAACTGCCAGGAACGTTAGAAAAAGACTAATGATATTGTAATACCATGGCCATTCATAGTAGCAGTGCTCAGCAATCTGGTTGCAAAAATCCAACAAAGAACCACCCAACATGCTTCCCGGTGACTTACGAACTTGCAGAAATTATAAGGCCAAGCAGGCCATTAGCATGTGGCCGGCATTGGGGTGCTTAGTTTGCTCCAAAGCCTGAAATCTAACTTGTACCCATTTTTGAAATGTGACCATATACCTTAAAAGAAAATCTGTGGAATATTAGCTCATTTGAATAACATCCAATGTGTCCACCAAGCCTCTAAAGTTCCACCCTATTGGTGTCTATAAGGTCCTGGTAGAAAAGTCTCTCAAAGACATAATGCATTTTTTTTTACAGTTATTTATCAATGAAAAGTTGAATATGAATGCTGTACGATTGAATGAGTGTGCAATATAATATTGCACATATTTTGGGGAAGCACCCACCCAGTGTTATAGATATGTGGATGATACTTTTTGTGTAATCAAAAGCCATGTGGTAGGGGGGTGCTGTGGCTCACTGTGCTAAGATCCCAAACCATATGTGGACGACCCAGGTTTGTGTCTGGTTCGAGTCATGCCCCATTCATTTCCTGTCAAATTCTCTGCTGCTCTGCCACATCAAGGACAAGAAACAGAAAAACACAAACTGCACGTCATCAGGACGCTACTACAGTACACAGACTTCAGGGTGTGGGTAAATGAATTAACTTTGACCAAACAGCTTTCACAGCACAGCACTTAGAGAGGTTTACCTAGTCTTTTCTAGGCCTTATACATGCAACTGCTGCCACCACCACTGCTAAACCTTGTTGTACCTTTTTGTCCTCCCTTACTTTTTCAACCACCACCACTGATTCAATATATGATTTCAATATAACTTTCCTTTCCCCCTCATAAGAAGTCATAGTGCTACAAGCATACAGGATTTTAGAATCACAGGTGTTATTGTTGTCTCAAGAGTGGCGAAACCAACAAAGTTGCACTGGCTGATCGTAAATTAGAACGTAAGTTAGGGCGTAAAATTCACCGTACCTCTTACACTCGATGTAGTTTCAAACTAAGGACGTCCTAAATGTCTGTTGCATCGCCGCAACTTAACACATTGAACGCCAGCCCTGTTTTCAGAATATTTCTAAGAACGCCAGCATTCTGGACCATTTTTGACGTTTTTTGTGGAGTCGCAGCACATCGCGTTGTTGGTCCATGTAGACATGTTATGGCTCGTTTGAAAGCCGAGACTTTTATCTTCTAAACGGTGAAAACCACGAGTTTCAATGTGCCGCCGTTGCCGAACTAGCGTCCGTTAAACAGAGGTGGGTATGCCCCGAATTCGCCGTTTTTTCGCCAGAAACGGAGATATAGATGATTTTGTGAAACATGTGCCGTTTCATTCTCACATATCCGGTCAAAGGCTGATTTCTGCCAAGAGCATTACCGCCCCCCTCTGGACACGAACACAATTGATTGGACACGATGATGAGAAAACGCTGTGTTGATTCTCTTTTTTGTGCGGTGGTTGCTGCGTTTAATTTTTGTTTGCCGGTTGTTATAAAAGTTCTTGGGTTGGCATTGTGATTAAAATGTCAAGATGATGACACAAGCTTTGATCGCCATCTATGCCAGTTCTATTCATCACAGAGTTACCAAAATCACACACAGCATGCGTTGAAGGGTCTAGTTTAGGAATTTAGAACTAAATGAAAAAACGTAATTTTACGTGTTGGCGTTCAACCATTGGGCAGCGCACCCGTAAAATTACGGGCTTGGCGTTCAATGTGTTAAGTTGTAACTTTGTTAGTAGCGTCACCCGGCTGCATCCTGCGCGTTATCCTAAAGCGCAGTCAGCACTCAAATGAGCTCAATGATGTATTAATATCTATTAATGAGAGGATGGCGTGGGCGACGTTAAGTTATCTGATACAAAACAGATGCTCTATATAATTATATAATTTCTATAATTATATAATAATTTATATAATTAATTATATAAATTGAAAATCTTTGGTTTGTATTGTGCGAGTGTGGTGTCCGAGATAGCCCCTGGCTATAAGTGCACTGTGTAAAACTTTTATGTTGTAGATTTTTATATAAAAAAAAAAGTTGTCATCGCACACTCAGAACTTCATTTCTTTTCTTTTTATTTCACCAACGTTTCGCCCTAAGCCTTCGTCAGGGTCTGATGCTGTAGATTTTTGGAAAAAAATCTGGTGGACATGCCTCACTCGCGGATAATACAGGTGCTGGCCAGAAAATTAGAATATAATCAAAGAGTTGAATTATTTCAGTAATTCCATTCAAAAAGTGAAACTTGTATACTGAATACTTTCCTTCCACACAGACTGATATATTTCAAGTGTTTATTCATTTTAGTTTTGATTATAATAACTGACCGCTAATGAAACACCAAAATCAGTATATCAGAAAATTAGAATATTTTGAAAAGGTTCAATATAGAAGACATCTGGTGCCACACTAATCAGCTGATTAACTCAAAACACATGCAAAGGCCTTTTAATGGTCTCTCAGTCTTGCTGCACAATCATGGGGAAGACTTCTTAGTTGACAGTCAAAAAGACAACCATTGACAAATTGCAGAGGGAGGGCAACACACAAAAGGTGATTCCTAAGGAGGCTGGCTGTTCACAGAGCTCTGTCCAATAACATTAATAGACAGGTGAAGAGACGGAAGAAATGTGGTAGAAAAAAAGTGTACAACCTATAGGTATAATCGCAATCTGGAGAGAATTGTGAAACAAAACTCATTGAAGAATGTGGGGGGATTCACAAAGAGTGGACTGCAGCTGGAGTCAGCGCTTCAAGAACCACCACGAGGAGACACATGAAAGACATGGGTTTCAGCTGTCGCATTCCTTGTGTCAAGCCACTTTTGAACAAGAGACAGCACTTTTGAACAAGAGACTGCGTAGTAGGTGTCTCGCCTGGCCTAAGGACAAAAAGGACTGGACTGCTGCTGAGTGGTCCGAAGTTATCTTCTCTGATGGGAGAAAATTCTGTGTTTCCTTCAAGGTCTCAGATGTGGAGGAAGAGCAGAAAAGCACAGAATCCACATTGCATGAAGTCCAGTGTTAAGTTTCCACCGCCTGTGATGGTGTGGGGTGCCATGTCATCTGCCGGTGTTGGCCCACTCTGTTTTCTGAGGTCCAATGTCAATGCAGCTGTCTACCAGGAAGTTTAAGAGCACTTCATGCTTCCTGCTGTTCACCAACTTTATGGAGATGCAGATTTCACTTTCCATCAGGACTTGGCACCTGCACACAGTGCCAAAGCCACCAGTACCTGGTTTAAGGACCATGGTATCCCGGTCCTTGATTGGCCAGCTAACTCGCCTGACCTTAACCCCGTAGAAAATCTGTGGGGTATTGTGAAGAGGAAGATGCAATATGCTAGACCCAACAATGTAGAGGACCTGAAGGCGACTATCACACCAACCTGGGCTCTCATAACACCTGAGCAGTGCCAAAGACTAATCTGACTCCACGCCATGTTGCATTAATGAAGTAATTGAGGCAAAAAGAGCCCCAACCAAGTATTGAGTGCTGTACAAGCTTTACATATTTAGAGTTTTCAGTTGGCCAACATTTCGAAAAATCCTTTTTAAGTAATATTCAAATTCTTTGAGATACCGTATTCTAATTTTTTGAGAACGAATTTTGAGTTTATTAGTTGTGACTTCTTAATATCAAAATTAAATTAAATAAACATTTGAAATACATCAGTCTGTGTGTGATGCATGAACATAATGTACAAGTTTCACTTTTTGAATGCAATTACTGAAATAGTTCAACTTTTTAATGGTATTCTAATTTACTGGCCAGCCCCTGTACATTCTCACTGCCACAACTGTACAACCTTGTTGTACCATTTTGTCCTTCCTAACTTTTTCAACCATAAGTCGCCACTGATATATGTATGTGCGTGCTTGTATGTATGAGACACACACAGACTTGGACCATTGTGCTACTGTGGATACGTGTGCAGCAAAATAATAATGATCTCGGTTTCTTTTCCCCTATGTAGTCCTGATGTGAACTACGAAGAGCTGGCCAGGTGTACGGACGACTTCAACGGTGCCCAGTGCAAGGCCGTGTGCGTGGAGGCGGTAAGCAAACTTTCACTTAAGTCTACTGTTACTACAGTTAAGCACTTTCATATCAACATACCGTATTTGACCTTTCAAGCGCACATGCCCTAATAAGCGCACATGGGGGCTTTCTATGGAAAGCAGTCAGCCAAAGTTGGCTTGTGTAATAAAGCTGATGGCAGCAGCCGTTCATCAACATTCTAGTTCTAGTATGTTAACAACAAAACGTCTTGCCACGCCACCAGTGACATTCTATGGCAAGTTGTCAGGCAAATTTGGCTTCATAAAGCCAGTACCAGCTCACAACATTCTTATATGTTCTACCACGTTCAAAACGAAACGTCTGACCACGTAGCAGCAGCAGAGAGGGCTTGTTTGGTGACAGGAGAGCGTACCACAGGTGTTTTTTTTTTTTTTTTCTTATAAGCTATCAATGTTGACATAAAAATGTGTGGAAATGTGTCCGGAGTGACACCAGATGACAAGAAAGCGAGACCATCTGAAGACAACGCCAACCCCACTCAAATTAAGTAAGCATTAGCTGGTAATATACAGATGACACTGGGTTCGCTGCAGTGGTTGAGATTCACTACGGTACTGCAGTTGAGAAGGAAATGAAGGCAGAGAAGGAAACGAAGGCAGAAAAAGGCAGTGTATCTGTAGACACTTCGGGAAAAGGTGCTCTGTTGGGAGCGAGGGATGTCAATTATGAAATAAGATGCGATAAAAGAGCCAATTTCATGGCGAAGAAGACGGCATTCACAGACTTTACTTGGATGTGCGGACTAAGTGGTAGATAGGACTAAGTGGTATGTGTTTGTTTCACGTTCAAAGCAATGTTAAAACGTTTTGACACCGCACGATTCCTCGTCTGTCAGCTTTCGCCCCTAGCACTAGACACTAAATCAAAACCTCGTTGGTGTAGGCTACATGTGTAGAAGACTCGTTTTTTTTATTTATTTTTTTTGTTTTAATGTTGGCTGACTTATCAGCGCTTTATTCGCAAGCAAAGTCTGTGCTCTGTCTCTCTGCCAACTATCTTTGTACACACAAAATCCTCGAATAAAGGAATGAAATCTGTATGAGCCGCTTCCGAATCCTTCAGCCATTTCCGTGTTGCTTGCAGAGTAAAGACAGACTTTTTTATATACAGACTGACTTTGGTTGAGAGCGGCAACTCCCCCTTTGCTTCTTACTCTCTGCTGCTTGTAAGCCAACTATGTAAATCTCCCATGATGCACTGCGCACAACAATGTGCACATGGGGGTGTGCGGTTTAAAGGATGATTTCTAATAGTGTTGCACCGATACCATTTTTTGGCACCGATACCTGGCTGTGCGGTATCGGCCGATACCGATACTACTGTTTGATTTTTTTTTTTAGTAGTCTATTTTTTATTATTATTATTATTATTATTATTATTTTGCATTTGCATTGTCCTGGAGAATGTCGTGGACCTTTATTAATAATAATAATAATAATAATAATAACAGACTAAATTCTAGAACATAAGATCTTTGGCAGTAAAGATCTTTGCTACAGCAGCCTGTCTGTATTAGCCTCCCTCTCTCTGTGCACCAGAACCAGAGACAGTAGAAGGGAGAGACAGTTCAATGAACGTTCCTTCCTGTTTCGTCTATGGCGCATTCAGGAGACTTGTAGGAGGCTTTTATAATGGGCGCCTATGGAAAACCCGGACTTTACCACGCAAAACAGCAATTCCCTTAATGCTGGACGGCGCGATGGATGTACAAATACATACATGAAAGAGTCACATCTCTTCTGCACACGTCAACATGTTGAATTACACTGTTTAAATAAACCATCGCACAGAAAGCCGACTTGATGTCTGCGCCGTCTTTTTTCCTGCTGCCGCGAGAACGACAGCATCCAGCAGAAGTTTTCCAGAACCTGTTGCAGTTACTGTATGCCATGTATGCAAACCTTATGTCGGTAGTTTTTCTCTTGTTAAATCATGCAGAAACTCAAATTTGAAAATAGGGGCTTGCCGATGAGAGAGGACGTGTCGCAAAACAAAGGCATTCATTGGCCAGTAGCCGCCGAAAATGAAACGAAAATGAATTGGTTCAATTGTGTTGCGCACCTTTAACTACTGGCTTTTCTGAAAATGCAGTAACGGCAGCTATTATTATTTTTGTGTCCGTTCACATTCACAAGTTTCGTCATCAGGTTTGAATCTGACCGGTTTAACTCCGCACCTCTGGAAACTTTCAGGTCGCAAATCTTGGATGTAACCATTGTTGGCTACTCACTGGAGTTTCTATGCTGAAATGTTTCCAGATCGCCAACCTTTTCTTCTTCAGGGGGCGTATTACAGTAAATTCCTAACTTAATAACTTAATTCATAACGCATTCAGTTTTTAACCGCAAACTGAACGTGGTAGGAAGCTTTCGCCGTTGCGAAGATTTTGGACATGGAAGGAAGGCAAATCTGTTTGAAAGTCACTTTTGGCGAAAAAACAAAGCCCATTTATTAACTGCAGTATAACACAGTGCCCATGTAGCCTGTACGAGTTGTTTGCTGCCTCCAAAGCAAAATCCATCCACGCTGCTTTGAGAAACGTATACTTGGTGTTGTTTTCCCCACGCATGAAAAAAAAACTGCCACGGCATTGGTTAAGAGCGGCTATTGGCCCGCTCTCATTGGTCTGGAGCATAGCTGCTTGGCAGGCAGGCATGCACAGTGATCACACAACACAGAGTGTAGCGAGTGTCGGAGAGAATGCTGCGTTTAAGTGTCATACTGGTATCGGTAAATGGTATCGTGCCCTATTTGTTGGTATCGGCCGATACCGATACCACCATTTTAGTGCAGTATCGGGGCCCCGCCCGATACTGGTATCGGTGCAACACTAATTTCTAAGCACCCTAGGTTCGATAAAAACATTTTTTAAGCGCACTGTGCGCTTGAACAGTCGAATACGTAATTGGTGTTGCTGCACTTCCTTTAATCCTACACAGTCATACACATACTTGCGCAATTAAACATTTAGTAGGACAAATTGTGCGTTCATGTGCTCTGGTAAATACGCACCATTATCGTAAATGCGAAACATGGACATGGTAAACACACATGAACGCAACATCTGGTGGTATTTTCCACTGGGCAATTCGTAGAATATTTTGATACCCGAGTTGAGACGAGATGACCTTCAACCTTTTGAACATGGCAGCGACCAGCTATTTTGATCTAAAAACGAACACTCGCTTAGCTGAACCTAGCTTATGAACCTGGAAAGAAGTGGTTTTCACCTACGGAGAGCTTAACGAGCTGTTGTTTTTATATTATATTGTAATATGATATCGACTATTTTCCCACGGTAGCCTAGGGCGTTAAATTCAAAAGTTTTATCCAAAACAACAGGTCTGACTGTGCATCTGGTCCACCATCTTTAATTTGTCCACAACAACATAAGCATGTGAACGCAACACCGGTAAATACAAATCCCCTAACTGGAAAATACCATCTTCCCAGAGCATGTGAATGCACAATATGTACCCATGATAAACTTTGCTGTGCTGCCTATGTAAAACCTTGTTACTTGGCCTTGAGTGTGCACAAACTTGTCCTCATTATACCCGTGTACCGGTAATAGTTTTGGTGATGTAAAGCTTGCTGTGATTGTGTGTATGGTGTGGTTTGCCCTTGTACAGGTTATGATTTTGAAGGTGATTGTGTTGTCTGTGTGCAGGGTGTGATTGCAGTGGTGGTTGTTTTGTCCTTGTGCTGTGTGCAAGGTATGATTAATGGTAGTTGTTGTGTTGTCCGTGTGCTGTTTGCAGGATTATGATTAATGGTGGTTGTTGTGTGTGTTCCTTGTGCTGTGTGCAGGGTATGATTGCGCTGCGCAGGGGAGCCACGGAGCTGAATCATGAGGACTACATGGAGGGAATCCTGGAGGTGCAGGCTAAAAAGAAGGCCAACCTGCAATACTATGCCTGAGTCACAGGGGGAGCTCTGGGCCTTTTGTCGTGGGTTGAATATGTGCATGAGTGTTTGAGAGCGTGCATGTGTTTTTGTGTGTGTGGGGCCAGGCGTTCTCTGCTTTGCCCAACCCAAACCCTATGACCGTTGATGTTTTATACGTCATGGGGT
This sequence comes from Plicofollis layardi, assembly GCA_027576555.1. Classification (NCBI taxonomy): domain Eukaryota; kingdom Metazoa; phylum Chordata; class Actinopteri; order Siluriformes; family Ariidae; genus Plicofollis; species Plicofollis layardi. The sequence continues at coordinate 9,232 of JAODHV010062746.1, read as the reverse complement.
AGTTGCCTCAGACGTTTGAGTACCGAGCCTTGCTGAATTTTGGGCTGTATTGAAAATCAATCGGTATGACCTCAAATTAGTCGTTCTGTTGTGAAAATAAACATTTTTCATTGTAGGTGTGTTGCCCTGTCGTCTCTTCATGTGGCTGCATTTAGCGATGTTGCCATAATTTTTTGCTAATCTTTCACCTGTTTAACATACAGGACCACACCATCCCAAATATACACAGTACTGTTATGCTGAAAATAATAAGTGTTTCCTACAATGTGATAAATAAAGCGCCAACTACTAATATTATTTTTCTTTCCACTAATTGGGAACACTGCACACTATATTTTTTACATCAAAACATGAAAAAAGCATCAATGTTTCCATTACTTAACAGAAAATGAAGGATGGTGATATTGGGCAGTCCAAAAAAAATAGTGTCTGCATTTTTCATTACAAAGTGAAATATTCACTCCATAAACTGTAAAATGTGCAGATTTAGCATCCCTGTGAATTACTAAAGTAATAATTGCATATAAAACCACTCAAAACTGCTTCACATCTGTGCTGCATGGAGTCAGCCAACGTCTGGTACTATACCTGTAAATGGGTATTACAGCCCAGGATGATTTGACAACCTTCCACAATTCCTCTGCACTTCTTGGTTTTGCCTTTAACAGCATTGTTAATGTCAGCCCACAGGTTTTCCATTGGATTAAGGTCTGGGACTGGATTGGCCACTCCATAAACTTAGTTTGGTCTGAAAGCCAAGATGTTGCACACTTACTGATGTGTTTGGGCTTTGCCTTAAAACCCATTTCAAGGGCATTTCTTCTGAAGAGTAAGGCAGCATTACCTCTTCGAGTATTCTGATGTATACCGGTAAGCTAATTGATCCATGGTATGCAATAAATAGGCCCAACACCATAATAAGAGAAACGGGTCTAAGTCATGACGCATACTCCACCATGTTTCATGGTGTTCAGTGTTGTGGCTGGAATTCAGTGTTTCGGGGTCATCTGACAAACCCTGTGTTCCATTGGACCCAAAAAGGACAATCTTACTTTCATCAGTACTTTAGCAAATTGTATCTTCAGTGCTTTCTTTTTTAAAACGGTGGGACTTAACTGGGAGCTTTTTGCTGATAGATTAGCCTCATACAAGCGTCTTCTCATTGTTAAAGTAACTTCAGACGGTCTCTAATCTCCCTGGAGCTGATGTCCCTGGAGTCTTTACCATTGGAATGGGTAAAACAATAGCCAGAATGGCAGTCTTTCATTTTCTTCCATGTCTGGTTTGGCTTTGCGTTTTAAGGCGTTGGAGATTATTTTAGTTGATCAGCCAGTTATTTTCTGTGCTTTTTGTGTGATTTCCCATCTCTTACAACAACAAAAATACTAACACCACTTAACTGGTATTGTCTGTACTCCTGTCTTGTATGCAATTGTTTAAGTACTCTATTTTAAGTCGCCGTGGGTTTAAAAAGCGTCAACCAAATGTAATGTAATGTGACGTGCATTAAGTAAAATGTCGGCCTCCAGCACTGCCTGAACTCTACAACCAATTTAGTATCAAAGGTGCTCTTTCGATAGGGAAGTCCTGAAGTGATTGTTGGAACATTGGCACATTGTATTGATACTGGCTACTAGTGAGCACTGCCCCCTAACCAGCATCTACCACTTGGCTTCCTGACAGGTAGCTTGTATGTAGAAATCCAACCGATAGTAAGCACATTTCGGACACTAATCCTCATTCAAATGAATGGCAGATGTTGAGATCCAGTCAAATCATGTTAACATGTTTCCTAATGTGAAAATAGTGATGTTGTGAATTGTGAGGCCGGATTGGAATTCTTGTTTAAATATTTATGTTCATTATATTTAGCTGATGCTTTTTAAGCCAAAGAGATTTACAGATAGAGGAGACTTCATTCCCTACTGGTTAGGGTGGGATTTGAACCAGCAACCTTCTACAGTCCACATTCTAACCACTAGGTCACCATTGTCTTATAAGGTTTTGCAATGTCATGAAGTTGAGCTGGTTATGTTTTTTTAAGGCAAGGTCACCGAGAGGAACGGGATGAAACTGTGATATTTTTAACCAGATGGGCTTATATTTTCCGACATGAGATCAAAATGGTCATGGCGGAAACCTTTCTCTTTGAGATTGAGCCAGGGAATGCAATAGGCTATTGTAATGCAACGTAATGTAATGCAGATCAGATATGATCAGGGTTTTGTTACAGTAGGTCGATACATGACAAGGGCGCTTCTACACAGTTTGGCGCACCAGTACCAAGTGAAACACTTGCTGTATCGGTCACATGACTTTCCAAACCCGATACGCGTTTCCTTAACGCATGCATCAACGCATTGGTGTCATTGGGCCCATAACTACCGCATACCCAGACCCTATTCTGCGAATGAAAAAAGCAGAAAGGGGATGGCTTTACCCAGGCTAGCACCACATATGATGAATGAAAACTCCTCATAGGCCAGGCCAGGGTATATCCCCTTCAAAATGCAGTTTATTTGGATAACGCAGGAGCTCAGTGTTAGAAAAGTCAGCTGCAGACACCTTAGCCAGACAGCACAGGGTTTTTTTTTTTGCTTTGCTTTAGTCATTTAGCCCATCTTCCACTGAAGAGGCAACAAGTGTGTGCGTGTACGTGTGTCAGCCTTTGTTTATGGCCACATTTGGAGGGTACACAGTACACCATAATACTAACATTAAAGCCAATTACTTCCCACACACCCTCTAACAGTACACCATTTAAACCTCTGGACACGGCTACATGCATGTGTTCCCTTGGGGGAGGACTAGACAACTTTTAACCCTGACTCAAGGTCAATTGCTGACTCAAGTTTGAAAACCGAGGGAGGTTATCTGGGGGAGTCAGGTGGACACAGACAGGTGTGTGTAGCCCAGTGGGCGTGTCTTCTCGTCGGGAGAGTCAGGTCGCTGTGCTGACCCCAGAGTCTCCAGATCTCAGGTAGAGGCAGGGTTAATCTGTCCCCCAGCCAGTGGCCCCACTGCGAGGCAAAGCTGATTGGCCATTTGCACCTTGACGGACACTTGTGACATTGTTGCCCCTCCCACTTCCCTAACCTCTTGACCCCCAAGTTTCATTTTGTAATGAATATAAATTCTCTAATTATTAAAATAAAGCTCTTCACATTTCCAATCAAAGCAGCTGGAGTTTACGGTGACAAAATGCTGTCCTATACTTGTCAGCAGACTTTACAATTTGTTGTTTAAAAAAACAAAAAAAAAACAGTCTGTTATTGTAAACAAGTGCATACAAAGGATAAAAGGTCATCCCCTGGCCATTACACCGCGTACATCAGAATTCAACGTCGCTACACCTGCTGCCTCGGGTTTAAAAAAACCTCTTCTGCTCAATGGCATAGATCTTCCCTGCTGGCAGCTTCCGGAAGAATAAACTGTTTCCCCGACTCATGTTGCCCTGGAGATGGAAAAGAGATGGAGGAGACCAACATAAGTTACATGGGAACAGGCCTTTGATTCTACAAAGATGGTAACATACTAATGTACTGGAGCCTCATGTACAAAGATTTGGATGGATTTCCTACTAAATATGTGCGCACGTCAAGATCAGGAAATTTGCTTACAAACAAAAAAAAATATGGATGCATCAATCAGTGCGTAATGAGGTTTCCATGCACTTTCCTGTTGTACAGCTATGCCTAAAATAATAGCAGTGTTTCCTAAAACGAGAGTAAAGCTAAAAATACTTTTTAAAATTTTATTTCCATTCATTGGGAACACTCTACATGATATTTTACATCAAAACATGAAGAAAAATGTATCAATATTTTAATTACTTTATAGAACATTAAGGAAAGAATGATATTGGCCTATTCAAAAAAAATAGCAGTGTCTGAATGTTTAATCACAAACATAAAATATTTACTCAATAAACTGATAAAAAGTCCAGATTTGGCTTCCATGTGAATCACTGAACTAATATTTACTTGTATATAACCACTGTGTTTGAAAGCTGCTTCACATCTGTTCTAAATGATGTTGACCAACTTCTGGCACCTGTAAAAAGGTACTCCAGCCCACAACCTTCCGCAATTCCTCTGCAATTCTTGGTTTTGCTTCAGAAACAGCCTTTTTATTGGTCAGCCTATATATTTTCTATTGGATTATAGTTTTTGGGATTGGGCTGGGCGCTTTAACCTTAATTGTTTGGTCTGGAACCAAGATGCCACTCACATATTACTGTTTTTGGGTGTTGTTGTCTTGTTGAAACACAGATTTCAAGGGCATTTCTTCTTCAGCATAAGGCAGGAGGACCTCTTCCAGTATTCTGATATAAGCTAAATGATCCATGATCCATGGTATGCGATAAATAGACCCAACACCATTGTAAGAGAAGCAGTCCTGTTTCATGATGCTTACTCCACCATGTTTCATGGTCTTCAGAGTGAACTGTGGCTTAACTTCAGTGCTTGGGGGTTGTCTGACAAATCATATAAGTCCATTGGACCCAAAAAGAACAATATTACTTCCATCAGTCCACAAAATGTTTCTCCATTCTCTTAAGGCCAGTCGATATGTTCTTTAGCAAATTGAATCCTCTTCAGTACATGTCTTTTATTTAACAGTGGGGCTTTGCAGGGACTTCTTGCCAATAGATTAGCATAATACAAGCGTCTTCTAATTGTCACAGTACTCACAGGTAACTTTAGACCGTTTCTGATCTCCCAGGAGCTGATCATTGGCTGAGTCTTTGCCATTCTGGCTATTGGTTGATCCATTCGAACGGTAGTCTTTCATTTTCTTCCACCTCTCTCTGATTTGGCTTTCCATTTCAAAGCATAGGAGATTATAGGGAGATTATAGGAGAATTTTAGTTGAGCAGTCGGTCATTTTTTGCACTTCTTTGTATGTTTTCCCATCTCCAATAAGTATTTTTATTAAAGCACGCAGTTCTTCTGAAATTGTCTAGAATAACCAATATTTCTCGGGTTTTCAGGGAGAATTACATGTACTGGCTTCATCCTTAAATAAGGGTCACCTGAATATCACCCGTTTCTTCACATAATGTATGACCTCACTGATTGAACTCAACACTGCTATTATTTTGAACACCCCCCTTACAATTAATTTTTCACATTACATGAATTAAAGAACTCGCATATGATCAATGATGGGTCTATTGGTTTCTCTGACTCTACTACACCTACTGGTAACATTATTTGCCATGTAATACTATAAATTCTACCAAAACAGTGATTTTTCTGGTTGGTCATGTTGCACTGCTATTATTTTAGGCATAGCTGTACATCTCAATCAACATGGAATTCAAAGTACAGGCATGAGCCCCACTCTCAACCCTGTCTCCTCCATTCTTTATTAAATATGCTAAATCGTATCAAAGGGGTATGAAGTGTGCTATTGCAGTGCTCTCATTCAGTGAATGACAAAACAGGAAGGAAAAAAAAAACCTTTCGGAATGCGTGGAGGGACTTTCGGAATGCGTGGGGGGACTGCGCATTTGGACACTGTATAAATCTTGTTCTGTTGCATTGCAATATTTAAGTCTAATGTCCGAAATATTGTAGTTTTTGGCATTGCATTTATTATGACGGCAATAATGTAAAATAAACTGCAATTTGATCATGGATGATTTTTTTAACATAAGGTAGAGGATCTTTGTGTCTTAACAGTCTCTACACCACCACGACCAGGAAATCTCATCTTCACAGTTCCTATGAAACAAATGGTCTGACATTGGGTATGTGGTACATACTTGTAATGTGTGAACACTGTGAGCTCAATCTGAAATCGAGTGACTTAATTGACAGACTGATTTGACAACCTGTTAAAAAGGATGTGTCCCCGCATGTCACGAAATTCTGCTCGCCAACTAAGGTAGCCATGAATTTCGTGACTGATGCGGAGGCTTTGAAAATCGGCTTACATTGCATTGCAGAAAAAATGACTGGGATGAAGCACTCCAACATTAGGTCTGTGTAAGTTTGGCCAAGTGTCTGATGCCTCAAAATAACATGATTGAAGTGCATTTTAAATCTCACATCCCAATTTTCGACTACCTTTAGACATATCCACTACTGATTTGCATTTTGCAATACCATGTCATGATTCACGAATGAGTACACCAAATGTTGTAGCGCTGCATTGCATGCATGTGCCGCCAATTGACAAAAGGCACCAGAAATGTGTGTACGCCAGGCATTAAATTTGCTTAGATTACGGCACTTTTCAACACTATGTCAATCTTTATATATTTGAACTGAAAGCAGAATGTGACGCATGTAGGTTTTTTGTGCGTAAACAAGCTTTGTACATGAGGCCCCTGTTTTGTGTGCCTGAGGTAATGTTGACTGGCCTGGACTTTGTGTGTGTCGGTGCCTGTACTGGTTTGTATGTAACAGGGTCACTAACCTCCAGGCTGAGGTGTCTCCAGCAGTCTACCCATGTGGGGTAGACATCCGCATAGGGGGGCAGGCCACCTGCAAGACTGAAAACACACCATCTTGGACCTTGAAATTTAAATTTTCTATGTTTTTCCTCTGGTTACCCGTCTCCTACAGAATAGACTTCAAAATACTGCTTAGAGTGTATAAAGCCTTGAACGGCCTCACTCCCCCTCCATCGACACCTTCAAGACACAACTGAAGACCCATCTCTTCACCCTGGCCTACTCATAGCTGCATGGACATCCTGTCTCCAGACGACGGCGTGTCCAGCTCTGCACTAAATTCTGCTCATATCCCAGTACATCTGTTGTATAAAGCCCTGGCAGGGGGATACCCTAGGTGGTCGTAGCTCTATCTGAGATTTCATTCTCAATGGGTTTTTCCCTCTAACAGAGTTTTCGAACTAATCTAATCGAACAAAGGGGGAGTTTTTCCTCACCCCTCTGACCACCAGGGGCTATGGTGTTATGTTTGACAGAACAAAACAGCAATCAAACTCTTAAGCACATTGAGCTGCATTATTTGTATGAATTATTCTATACAAATGAAAATCTTCATCATCATCATCATCATCATAGATAGCATGTATCCATCGTCTCAGTGGCCCCCTCCCCAGCCCCCACCCGCTGACTAGCCATCAACACAGACACTTTCAGGCATGAAACACAGTACTTATGGAAGAGGTGTCCTTGAGCAAGGCATCTGAACCCACATTACTCCAGGTTGTAAAAGATACCCTGTAATAACTTGCTTTGGGTAAAAAGTGTCCGCTAAGTGTAATGTTATAATATAATATTACACTACACCTGACTGTAAGTTGCTTTGGATAAAAGCATCAGCTATTACCAGGTATTGCTTACAACCTGGAACAATGTGGGGTGAGGTGCCTTGCTGAAGGACACTTGGTCTCTAGATTGAATGGTTGCAGGTTCAATTCTTAAAAGCACTGGGCCAGGACACAAACTATGAGTACACACACCAAGTGGTTCATCTTACCCGCAGTTGTTGACGGCCATAAGATCTGACACCAAAACAAAGGGGTACGTCAGCATACTGGCGAAGAACTGAGGAGGAAAAGGGAGTGTAATAAGGAAGATTAAGAAGAGGAGTAATAGAAAGTGGCTTTGGTCAGCGCTTCCTGTTCTCCACATACAATTAACGTCCATCACAGACTCTACATGATGCATTATACATTCAAGAACATTACATTCATTATACATTAAGAAGTGAAGAGTATACCACTACACTACCATACAGTTATGCTCAAAATAAAAAGTCAGAGTTTCCTAAAACGAGAGTAAAGCTCAAAATACTTTAATGTTTAAATTTCCATCCATTCGGAACTCTGACTTCATTTTTTCATGTTTTTTTGTGAAATATAATGTGCATATAAGAAAGAATGATATTGGCCTGTTCAAAAAAATAGTGTCTGCATTTTTCATCACAAACTGAAATATTTACTCAATTAACTGTTAAAAAAAAAAAGTCCAGATTTAGCATCCCTGTGAATTACTAAATTAATATTTAACCACTGTGTTTGAAAACTGCTTCACATCTGTGCTGAATGGCGTCGACCAACTTCTGGCACCTGTAAAAGTATTCCAGCCCAGAATGATTTCACAACCTTCCACAATTCCTCTGCAATTCTTGGTTTTGCTTCAGAAACAGTGTTTTTAATGTCAGCCTATACATTTTTCAGGTCTGGGGATTGGGCTGGCCACTTTAACCTTTATTTGTGGGACATGGTTACAGTAACTATGGAGGGGCGGGACTTAGCCGTTCTTAACCATCTACAGCCCTTGGATCCAAAACTTCCATCAGTCCACAAAATGTTTTTCCATTTTGCTTTAGGCCTATATGGTCTTTGGCAAATTGTATCCTCTTTAGTAAGTCTTTAATTTAACGGGGGGACTTCTTGCCAATTTCTTGGGGGAATTTGCGCGGACTGCTTGCTAATAGATAAGCCATATACCAGCATCTTCGAGTTGTCACAGTACTCACAGGTAGCTTCAGACCGTTTCTGATCTTCCAAGAGTGTATAATTGGCTGAGTCTTTGCCATTGTGACTATTGTTCGATCCATTTGAATGGCAGTCTTACATTTTCTTCCACACCTCCAGTCTTTCCATTTTAAAGCATTGGAGATAATTTAAGTTGAGCAGCCGGTCATTTTTTTCTTTATGTGTCCCATGTCCAATCAACTTTTATTAAAGCGCTGTTCTTCTGAACAATGTCTAGAACGACCCATCTTTCTCAGGCTTTCAGGGAGAATTGCATTTACAACATGTACTGGCTTTAGGAATGGCACCGATCCACTTTCTTTTTTTACTTCCGATCCGATACTGATACTTGAATTTGGATATCCGCCAATACCAATCGGCAAGAAACCCATTTTACAGGCAGGTAAAATATGACCAAATGTATGCATGTGTCCCAAAAGGCAACTTCAAGCCAGGTCAAAAAAGGAAGTCACAAGAAAGGAAGTCACAAGAAAAATAGTAACAGTAACAATTTCATCAAAATAACAAATGTGCAACTGTAAGAATTTCAAATGGTCAATATTCATTCAACTCAAAACAGATACCCATCAAGAGTTAATCTTTACTACATTATACCACCCTTGAAATAAAATACAAAAGGCTCCTTTATCACGTGTGCGGAGTTTTCTGTAGGCGCCTTGTGTTTTTTTTGTGCGCATGGAACACACACACACACACACACACACACACACACACACACACACACACACACACACACACACACACACACACA
>JAODHV010062684.1:0-11428 GCA_027576555.1 Plicofollis layardi | reverse complement strand
TAAAATCTGTTCAGAAAGGTTTGTAGCCCCAGAATGCCTGTTTTTGTTTTTTTTCGATGGAAGATCGTGATAAAAAAAATCGAAATCGAGATTTTATGTTAAAAAATCGTGATATGACATTTTTGCCATATCGCCCACCCCTAGTGTGGTGCAATCAGCCTGACTGCCGTTTTGAAGAGCAAAGTGACGTGTGCTGAGATGGCGGTGCCATGACTTGGATGACGTCTTAATAAAAAGGTACTCGTTTATATCGGTCAATGAGAGCTCAGGGTAAAATAAGAGACAAATTTTGCACACCGGGGCTACATTACAGTGACAATTACCGAGACAACACAGTGAATGGAATTGTGATTGTTCAATTAACTTTGCTGATTCATACACAGGTGCAATTGACGATGAAAATGACCATGGCCTTAATGATTAGGTCATGCCAATTGATGTAGCTTTACAACGCACCCTTTTGAGTAATGATGTACATGTTTGTTGACCCTTTCTGCAAGTACTTGTGCAATTGTTAAAGGAGGATCATGGTTTGCAGTAATTGATTCCCATGGTAATAGAATTGTTAACCAAGAACGACAGAAGGCAAGTTGTGTTGCTTATTTTAGCTCTGTAGAAAGTCTCCACAGATACATACTTGAGTTGGCACGATCGTTTCGAAAGAGCACAGCATTCAAAGTAACTGGAGTTGATGTGAGAATGGAATCAGCAAATGAACGTGCAACAGCTGTCATGACCAGTCCAGTTCAAAGCAACATTCTAAAAAGGTAAGGATTTGTTTGATAGTAAAACTGAATGTCAACCAGATGGTGGCAGCACAGAGGTTACAAATGCAGGCAGATCTAATGTGACTTGCAGACTGTCGCGTAGTGAGTTTTCAAGGGCTAATCCAAAACTGACAAAGTACACCCAATAGCAAAGTGTCTACAGTACAGGTCAGCGCCGGCACTGAGAGCAAAGCAAAAGTTTGAAGTACACAAACAAACACCAAGTGAGACAACAGGCAATGTGGTCATCACTAACATGACAGTTCAGCAGCAATGTTTTAAACCTTTAACGAGCCAGGAACCTTTGGGCAAACGTCTTCAACTACCCAATGAAATGCTGTCCACTCACGCAACAGTAGAGGTAAGCAACATGGGTTGTCCATGTAAAACAAAGACTATACAGCCAGATGGCAACTGTTTCTATCGTAGTCTTTCAGCATTTGTCAAAATGAAGGACATCGTTTAAAAATCAGACTGGCGGCTGTTAAACACCTTCAAAAGAACAGTTCAAAGTTTGAAATGCATTTGAGAGACGAATACACATCCGTTCAGGACTATGTCAACAAATCAAGAATATTTTACTACAACTCATTGGCCACGGAGATTGACATTTTCACTGCTGCTGACTTCTTGCAATTAGACTTCATGACCTACAACAATGGCAGACGGAATGCACACAAGCCTTCAGAACCTTTGTCAAGCAGACACGGTTGCATCTACTTGAATCACACAGGCAACCATTATGATGTGGTGATATGCGTCAAAAAGACAGGAAACAGGATTTGTGCTAGAATGTGTAGAGAGCGATGAGCCCCCCCGTTCACAGCGGAACAGAAAGCGGAAACAAATCAGATAATGCAAGAAAGCGAAGAAAGGCAGAAAAAGATGAACGGTATGACGACAGCAGTTTCAAACGAAGAAAACTTGCAAGTCTTCAAGAGAAGTACAACAAAATCGAGACTGTTGAGCAGAAAAAGCATCAGGATTCTCATGACCGTTTCCACAAACCCAGTGTTTCATGAACATTATCTTACAAGATTTCAAAAGAAATATAAAAAATGATAAATCTTTTCAAGCAAAGGCTAGAGAAAAGTCTAAGGCTAAGTATATGACAAACTTCCAGAGTCTTGTCCGTAAATACTCTAAAATGAAATATCACAGACAAATACTTTCAAAACAAGGTTAAGCAGTGTAACAAGTAGTATCACCTAGAACAAGAAGACATGCGTCTACTAAAAATTCAAAGAAGTGTGGAGAGAAGAAACGTGGCACAGAAGAACCGAGAAGTCAGTCATCGATTGTGCCATTGCTCATTTTCGCCAAAATGTCAGCCGTGGTCCTGAATATGTATGCTCAGTCTATCAGATTGCTCTTCAGAAAGCAGGTTCCTGAATGTAAACCAGAATACTATGACAGTAAAAGAGCTGACGTTGCTTCCCTGGCTAAGAGATGCATAACTTTCCAGTATTTACACGTGTGCGATTCTGAATGTCAGAAGGAATGTTGTGTGGCTGAGAGTCCCTCAAGCAAACTCTGGATTCGCCACACCTGCAATCGAAAAATACTTGGTGGTAAACTTCCTGAAGAGAGTGTTACAAACAATATGCATTTGAATGAAATTCCCGCAGAACTCAAATGTCTGAATTCCTTGGAACAGCATCTTATTGCACGTCATATTCCCTTCATGAAACTTTTGTGTTTGCCAAGAGGTCGTCAAAGGGCTTGCCATGGTCCATGTGTCAGTGTTCCTATTAATTCTACGACTGTAACGGATATACTTCCAAGAAACGAAGGGGATGACAAGATGATAAGAGTCAAGCTCAAACGGAAACTTTCTTACAAAACGCACTATGAATACCTCTATGTTCACACCGACCGTGTCAGAAATGCACTAAGGTATTTGATAGCAAACAATAAGTGGTATGATGATGTCACTTTGAATGATGAATGGTTAAACCCTCTGGATGGCAATGATGTACATGAAATTGATAATGATGAACAGGAAACAGTTGATAACAGTGATGATGAAAATGCTCAAGAAGAACAAGCAGAGGAAGATTTGACCTACATAAAAGACCAGCCTGGGCTTGTGTCAGACACCTCATTACAACCTGTTGATGTCGGTGCAGAAATTATTGATCAAAATTTTCAGCACATACTGAACTTGGCACCTGGTGAAGGCAATAGTCCAGTTAGATTGCTGTCTGATAAAACCAACGAGGCAAAATGTTTTCCTGTCCTATATCCTTTGGGTGGGCCTACGTTCCATGATGAAAGAGAGTCAAAAATAACATTGTCACGATACCTGAATACACGCATTCTGAATGCTGATGGACGTTTTGCACGCAACACAGATTTCATTTTCTATGCACAATACATGTCAGAGGTACATCAAGTTGTGTCTAGTGTATCAGTGGCGTTACGCAAAGGAGATTCCTCGCAGGATGTATCACCAGACATGTTATTAAACTCTGACTCACTCAATCAAATGTTGCGGAATGATGAAGGATACAAATTTCTGCGTGGTATTCGTGGCACACCTGCATACTGGATGTCTGTGCAGAAAGATCTATTTGCCATGATAAGACAACTCTCCATACCTACATTCTTTGCATCGTTTAGTTCTGCCGATTTGAGGTGGCCTGAGATGTTGAACTCAATTCAAAGACTGGAAGGAAAGCAAACACCTGTTGATGATCTTGACTGGTCAGATAAATGTGGGCTCATACGCAGAAACCCTGTTACAGCAGCACGGATATTTGATCACCGTTGGCATTCATTTCTTCGAGATGTAATTTTGTCACCAGCTGCACCTATAGGGAAGATAAAGGACTACTTCTATCGTGTCGAATTTCAACAACGTGGTTCTCCTCACGTCCACTGCCTTTTCTGGGTTGAAAATGCTCCAAAGGTCGACAGAGACAGTGATGCTCAAGTGGCTGATTTCATTGACCGATACATCACATGTCAACTTCCGCCAGAAACCGATAAAGAGCTTTTTGAGACAGTGAACAGTGTTCAAAAGCACAGCACGAGACATTCCAAAACTTGCCGCAAGAAAAACACCGTGTGCAGGTTCCATTTCCCACGACCTCCATCAAACCGTACTTTCATCACAAGAGAAAATTCAGATGAGTCGAATAACAGTGATGAAACTAAACGTGTCATTGCAGTCATGAAGGAAGTGAGATCTGCATTAACTAGACCTGATTTTAATTTCAAGACAACTGATGCTTTCTTTGAATCTCTGGGGATAGATCAAAGTGTGTTTGAACATTCATACAGTATATGTTCCACGAAGAAAAGCATTGTCCTAATGCGAAGTCCTGCAGACATTTGGGTGAACCAGTACAATGAAGACTTACTTCGTGCTTGGCAAGGCAATATGGACATTCAGTATGTCACAGATGCATATTCTGTTGTTGTGTATATACTGTCCTACATCACAAAGGCAGAGCAGGAAATGGGTCTGCTGTTACAACGTGCTCAAAATGAGGCAATGAATGGCAATCTGGATGCAAAAGCAGCGTTCAGGCAGCTCGGAAGTGTGTACCTACACAACAGGGAGGTCTCAGCTCAAGAGGCAGTCTATCGCTTAACACACATGCACCTGAAAGAATGCTCCCGTGATGTACAGTTCATTCCCGTTGGCGAAAATCCTCTAAGAATGAGTTTACCTTTGCATGTGCTCCGAGCTAAAGCTCAGCAACAGTGTGAAGACAGTACCAGCATTTGGATGACCAATATCATTGAGAGATATAAGAACAGACCTCAATCGGAAGAGTTTAGAGATTTGTGCTTGGCCAGTTTCTGTTCCGAATACAGAGTTCTTTCAAAGTCTCAGGTTCCAACAGAACGAGATACACACGACATAATAGAGCTCTCCAATAACTGTGGCTTTGTGAAACGGAGGACTCGAACGCAGCCTGCTGTAGTGCGGTATCCCAGATTTTCTCCCACAAGAGACCCAGAAAAATACTTCCATTCTTTACTGCAGCTGTTCTTGCCTCACTACGAAGTCTGCCATCTCAAACCTCCCCCGTATGAAACATATGAACATTTCTACGAGAACGGAGCAGTTGGTTGTGGTGGCAAAGTTCAAACAGTGAAGTCGATTGTGGATTACAACAGAGCTCTATTTGAAAAAGAGAGTGATGAGATTGACAGAGCTAAGCAGTTGCTCGAAACCAACCCAGACTTGCAATGTGCCTGGTCCAGAATTGCTCCACAAGCAGAAGAAGAGCGTCTTTGTTGTTTGGAGCTGAGGAAAGACAAAGTTGTAGATGAGGAAGATGATGACGTTGCAAAACTTATCCCTGACCTGACAGCCAACCCACAGACTGCATGCTCGTTGGAGACTAATCATGTGACTATGCCCAGACAAGATGCATTGGATTTATTACGGTCATTGAACAAGGAGCAGTCTGCTATATTCTATGCTGTTCGCCAATGGTGCTTGCAGAAACTTTTTGGACAGAATCTTGAACCGTTGCGATTATTCATTACTGGTGGAGCAGGAACAGGTAAAAGCCATCTAATTAAAGCAATTCATTATGAATCTACAAGGCTGTTGTCACAGATTGCTGAAAATCCAGAGGATCTCACTGTGCTTCTAACTGCACCCACAGGCGTAGCTGCATACAACATCGGCGCTGCAACAATTCACCATACGTTCTCAATAGGTGCAAATGTCCGACTGCCCTATCAGCCTCTGAGCGATGAGAAAGTCAATTCTTTACGAAGTAAAATGGGGAGCTTGCAAGTGCTGATTGTAGACGAAGCCTCTATGGTTGATCACCGTCTTTTGGCCTACATTCATGGCAGGTTACGTCAAATCAAACAAACTGGTGATTATTCTCTCTTTGGCAACGTTTCTCTCATCTGTGTGGGTGACTTTTACCAATTGAGACCAGTGAAAGGCACGCCTCTTTACGCAGACAATAATGGACCCAACCTGTGGGAGAACAACTTTGAAGTTGCTGAGCTGACCACAGTCATCAGACAAGACAATGCATCATTTGCTGAAATACTAAATCGCCTCAGAGTCCGTAAAAAGAAGGAACCACTCAGCATCCAAGATGTTCTCAAACTGAAGCAGCGTGAAACCGGAGAAGAGTCTACTGACATTCACATCTATGCCACAAATGCAGAGGTGCAGGAGTATAATGTTAAGAAATTGCACGAGACGTGTCCAGATGCAATAAGAGTGCTAGCTCAAGATTTTGCGCGAAATCCCAAAACCGGACGAATGGAAAAGATGCCTGGCTTCCACACTAAAGTCTTCAATTCGTGTTTGCCTCAATGTGTTCAATTGGGTATTGGAGCAAGGGTCATGCTGAAGAAAAACCTAGACGTCTCTGACGGCCTTGTAAACGGAGCATGTGGTACAGTTGTGAGAATCATCAGAGGTCAAGGCGACAATGACAATGTTCCTGCAGCCATTCATGTTGAGTTTGAAGATCCGAATGTTGGCAAGATTCAGAGATCAAAGTCGAAAAGGGTTGGTGAACGGTCAACAGTAGTGGAAGTACAAGAGGACCAAGTGACCAATGCAGGTGGTGTGCGAAGGCAACTTCCAGTTGGTTTAGCGTGGTCTGTGACTGTCCATAAATGTCAGGGCCTTACAGTTGAAAGAGCTTTCGTATCACTGAAAAGGATCTTCGCTCCAGGTCAAGCATATGTTGCGCTGAGTCGTGTGAAAACTCTTGATGGACTGATAGTTGATGACTTCAAAGAGTCTGCTATATTTTGTGATGAGAAAGTAGAGTCAGCCTTGGAAAGCATGCCAAAGTTCAGCTATGGAATGTCTACTTTGTCTAATGTAAACACTGTGTGTACAATTGCACTTCATAATGTACAGAGTTTGAAGGCTCACATTAAGGATGTACAAGCCCATAAAGTACTAACGAAAGCTGATTGCATTTGTTTAACAGAGACATGGCTGAATGCAGACACCGGGGAAGAACCGCAACTACTAGGATACCGTTTCAATCACAATCCAAGAGTAAACTCTTATGATGATTCTAATCCAGTCTTTGCAGGGTTGAGACAACAACAAAGAGGTGGTGTTGGCATATTTTATTCTGATGAGATTGATGTGCTGGTGTCGATTCCAAACAGATGCAATTTGGAATGCCTATATTTTGAGATGCCCAATGTCAATTTGATTGCTGCTGTTTTATACAGGCCAAGCTCTTATAAGATTGATGCATTTCGACAACAGCTGTTGCAGGTAATCTTTGAACTTGACTATCACCCTGGTAGGAAACTCATAATGGGAGACTTCAATGAGGACATCTTTGTATCATCTACAATTGCTACGTTACTGGATCAGCATGGATACAGTCAATACGTGCAAACAGCCACCACTGAAAAAGGTACGTTGATAGATCATGTGTACTATAAAGGTGCCGGAGATGTTGCTGTTGAGGTTGTGCCAACATACTTCAGTTTTCACGAAGCAATACTCATCTCACTCCTATAATTGTTTTGCATCGAAACAATGTGATGAGCAGGTACGTATATTTGTGTAAGTTGTGCCAACATAGTGCCAACATAGTTGAGTTTTCATGAAGCGATACTCAGGGTTCGTACGGTCATGAAAAACGTGGAAAAGTTTTTGAATTTTAAAATTAAATTTCCAGACCCTGGAAAAGTTATGGGAAAAAGTATTTTGTTCAGAAGTTTTGGAAAAGTCATGGAAATCTATCTAGTGTTCCACCGATTATCTTTATAAAATTGATGTGCCGTAATAAAATGTAAATCACCACGAGTTGTCTTGGAAATGTTGTCTAGCGCAGTCTGCGTAGCCTACTGGCCATGCCTGTTGACTGCCACACCCAGTGTTGCCAGATTGCGCGGTTTTCAAACCAGGCAGGTTTTAGTGCCTCCAGGCGGTTTTTGAGCATTTTTTGGGCTGGAAATCATCAGTCACATCTGGCAACCCTGGCCACACCATCCTCGTAACGTGCGATGTGCTAGTAGTTGTAGCGTGCTAGGCATGGTGCGTCGTGACTATAACGGACAATGTGACAGAATGCCGGGCAAGTGTAACTTCAACAATGCATGGCTTTCAAAAGAAAGCTACCAACAATGGCTGGCAAGGGACGACAACCAAAGGTGTGCAAGAAAAATTTCGATGTTTCCAATATGGGCAAAGCGGCACTTGTTAGCCACCCGAAGGGCAAGAAACATCAGGCTGTAGCCTCAGCTACTAACAGCTTAGCAACAGTGGATTTCATGACCGCAGTCTCAACAGAGAGGCCATCCAGCAGTAACACCTTGGTTTCTTCAGCAACAAAGCAAACAATGATCAGCTCTGATTCAAAAAACGAAGTCCCGAAGGCCGAAATACTGTG
Organism: Plicofollis layardi; assembly: GCA_027576555.1. Taxonomy (NCBI): domain Eukaryota; kingdom Metazoa; phylum Chordata; class Actinopteri; order Siluriformes; family Ariidae; genus Plicofollis; species Plicofollis layardi. The sequence continues at coordinate 3,303 of JAODHV010062684.1, read as the reverse complement.
GGCCCTAACAATAATGAACTCGCGCTACTCAAAGTCTTTCGAGGACACGAGCAAGCTTTTCGTGGCAATCTACCCTGATCACGAGATTGCTAAGAGATTCACCTGTGGAGAGAACAAGTGTACTTGTGTGTACATTTGGGATCGCTCCTCATTTCAAACAACTTTTACTGTTAGAGGTGTCAAAACAGACGAAATATGTTGTGATCTTTGACGAAAGTTTAAACCAGCATTTACAGTCAAAACAGATGGATCTACACGTGAGGCTGTGGGACGGAGCAGAGGTGAAGACAAAATATATTGGCTCGGAATTCCTGGGGCATTCCACTGCAATGGATCTCGTCGAAAACATTAGCAATGCGCTGTCCGAGATGGGAGTTAAAAACCTCATCCAGCTGTCTATGGACGGCCCTCACATTAACTGGAAAGCGTTTGCACTTCTACAGAAAGAGATGCAAAAGCAAGTGGACAAGTCACTGCTCAACCTCGGTTCCTGCGGTTTGCACATAATGCACAACGCCTTCAGAGAGGGATGCAAGGCTACTAGCTGGGACATCGAGCATACCCTGTCATGCCTCTACTGGCTATTCCATGATTGTCCGGCCCGTCACCAGGATTTCGTCACGGCCACTGGATGCAGCACTGCGATGCTGAAATTCTGCAAGCATCGCTGGCTTGAAAATGTCACTGTGACTGACCGAGCTCTGAAGCTTTGGTCCTACGTGCAGCTCTACGTAGAAAGAGTGATTTGAGGTGATCCTCTGGATCCCAAGACTAAGTCTTTTGCTGAAATTCTGCAAGCATCGCTGGCTTAAAAATGTCACTGTGACTGACCGAGCTCTGAAGCTTTGGTTCTACGTGCAGCTCTACGTAGAAAGAGTGATTTGAGGTGATCCTCTGGATCCCAAGACTAAGTCTTTTGAGGCTGTGAAGAACAGTACCAAGGATTTTCTGTTCATCCCAAAAGTGATGATTTTCAACAGCATCACGAGAGAGATCCCCTCTTCCTTACACTCTACCAGACGGATAAGCCAATGCTCCCCTTCCTCAGTGAGGATATGCTTCAGCTGATGAAAGGTAGGAATCCCAATTTAATATTATACACGTGTTTATCTCCTGTCAGAAGATATAGCGATCTATCTGTTTTTGTAGTTTTGATGATCGTTAACACTCATGGTTAAGGGTGTGTTTGTAAATTAAACCTGGCGCTCTGAAAATATAATACTCTCGAAAGAGCGTTCTGCCATACGATTCTTCAGCAGCTTCACTCTGAACAAAGAAGAGAAACAACAGTGACACCTAGCGGCTATTCTGAAGTGAGTTCTGTTTGGTGTGTGGATTTTAATCCAGGCCTTGATCATTGCTATGTTTTAATGTGGTTAGGCTATTTACATCAAGTTTGCATGCATTATGTTGCTGTATAGTGTCATACAAACTTGCTGATGGCAATTCCACTTCATAAACAGTCTCTAGAAAAAAGTCTGCATCCCAATGGAACAGTAAATATGTAGCTTACTTAAAAATTTTGATCAGTGCAAATGTGCATAATCTGTGTTACTGCTTTGACCTTTATGTATAAAGTAAGGTTTGACATGATCAATAACTTTATTACTCAAGGCAATGGATTATTATTATTGGAATTATTAGCATTATTATTATTTATTCAGTTTTGTGCATTTTAAGTCTTCTTGATACCAAATGTATCGTAATGATGTAGCGTAAATAATCATTCACTGTGTCTGTGTGTAATATCAGGTATATTTACTTATATGTATATTTATTTATACATTTATTATTCACAGGACTTATGGGGTGATTTTGCAACAAAAAACCTCTGAAGGATGCTACGTCAGTCCTGAAGCTTCTGCATATCCGTCTCCAGGACAGCGGCCTGCATAAGGATGCCAGTAAAACCAACCTGGGATTCTCAGCAGAAACCTGTCTTAACCAGCTGAGATCAGGCAACAAGATATCAGAGAGACAAGCACTGGAGCTGAAGAAAGACCGTAAAACATTCTTGATTACCATATTCTCGAAGCTCCAGAGCAAGGCTCCTGTGAATCACCAGTTGGTGAGGAGCATGCAGTGCCTAGACCCCAGGCGCATGGCGTCATCAAAAGAGGTGTGCCTGGTGCAAATGAAAAGAATGCTCCACCACCTTGTCGAGGCCAACCACGGTGAGGAGCATGCAGTGCCTAGACCCCAGGCGCATGGCATCATCAAAAGACGAGTGCCTGGTGCAAACAAAAAGAATGCTCCCCCACCTTGTCGAGGCCAACCACATCGAGGAGTCAATGTGTGATGACGTTCTCCGTGAATTCGCAGACTTTTGTGACTTTGTGGCCCTTCAAGCAACTTTCAGAGAATGCGACCCTAAGACAGACAGAGTGGACACTCGGCTGTATGAGACGATGGGAACTGGCAAATCCTTTGCCAATGTGTGGCATGTGGTCAAGATGCTGCTTGTCCTATCTCACGGGCAAGCCAGTGTTGAGAGAGGCTTCTCAATCAACAGAGTTGATAGTTGAAAACCAGAAGGAGACCTCTTTGATTGCTCAGAGACTGGTCGTTGGCCATGTCCAATCTGTCGGTCGTGTAACAAATGTGGCCATCACCAAAGAGCTTTTGATTTCTGTTTCTGGAGCCAGACAGAGACACCACAGCTACCTGGATGACCAGAGGAGAGTCAATGAGAAGGAAAGGATCGTGCAAAAAAGAAAGGCTCTTGGAGATGAGCTGGATGAACTCAAGAAGAAGAGGAACAGAGTAAAGGAGGACATTGGTGCACTGGAAAAGTCAGCTGATGATTTCACTGACAAAGCTGAATCCACTGGCAATCTGACATTTATTGCCAAATCGAACAGTTTGCGGCGCACTGCGAAGGACAAGAGGGCATCCCTTGAACAAATTGAAAAGAAAATCGACCAAAAGGTTGCTGAGATGAAGGAACAATAGTACTGTGCATTGTATCCTTAAAGTTCTTGCTTGATGTTTTTGATGTTTTTTTTTCCTTTTTTGCGTGTACAGATGGTAAATAAGATATTGGATTGGATAATATCCTAAGTTTTATGACTCTTGAGAGCTTTGCGATTTAAAGGATAAAAAGACTTAATTTGTAATAGGTGAAACCATATTAGCCTAGCCATTTCTTAATCTTGTGTATTCTCTGAGTTTGGATGTCACAATTGATTGTATTTTGCTTAAATTTATAGGAAAGGGATGGAAATACACATTCCACTTTTTCAGATTTTCACCCTCTATTTTCATTTTTTTATGATGCCATTTAGGCGATGCTTAATATTCAGT
>JAODHV010062650.1:0-11450 GCA_027576555.1 Plicofollis layardi | reverse complement strand
GTCACCTGTTCAATTGTACCCAACTCTCCAATTCATTTGTATGATTTATAATAACTCATTACCAGCTCTTCAAACCTCGCTGATGTGGTTGTTCATATTGTTATTATTATTAAATTAAGAAGCAAGAGCGCTACATAATACTTGGCGAGCCAGCCAGGAGCTGGTTTATATAAAAATTGAACAGCTTGACATTTTTATTTTTCATTTTTTAAATTTTAAGATAATTTATTTCCAGACAGTCCTTGGTAACACTTGGTAACATGGATGTGGTTAGGAATGAAAACATAAAAGTTCCCAATGCAGTTCTAGTTAGTGGTCTAACTGGTGAACCCACTGATGATGAAGCCTTCCAGTATTTAGAGCAGTACGGTAAGATTGAAAGAATTATTGAGGTACATAGCACTGCAGCTAAGTTCCGAGACTCATCCATAGTAGAATTTAGTTCGGGTGAATCTATAGAGCTTTTGAAGGATATCTTACCATGTAACAGGCCTACTAGTAAGCCTGAGGGTGCATATCACATTCAGCTTCTGTCTGATCTGTATACTGCCGAGCAAGGGTTTTCCTTAACCCAGACCTATCTAGCCGAACTGCAGAATGTTGCCAAACTTAGTGGGACAAATTTTGAAAAAGTTTTATTGGACGAGTTAGCCAGGATTCAAAAATCTACCCAGATGCAGTTAACTGAACCAGACACATCAAAATTAAATGAAGAGGTCCTGCCCACTAATGACTATGATCCAGCTCTTAATGTTAGCATTAGAGCCTGCTCCTGCAAACATGACACACCCTCACCTGAATCAGGCACACATGCATTCCCTTCGCCTCAGAACAAACCCCTATACATACCCCCTGATTGCTTGACCCCCCCTGAAGTGCAAAAAGTAGTGGTTGAGCATGTCATTAGGAATGCTGATGTATCACCTCAGTATTATGGAAACACCAGAATTAGACCCTTCTCTGGGAAGACACCATGCCCAACTGCAGAGTCTGACTATGAGACATGGCGCAGCAATGTAGAGTTCCAACTTGGAGACCCCACTGTATCTGACAAATACACCACCAGGAAAATCATTGAGAGCATTCTTCCGCCTGCTGCCAACTTCGTCAAGCATCTAGGTTCTAGTTCCACCCCACATGAGTATCTTGCCCTGCTCGACTCTGCATATGGCATTGTCGAGGACGGAGATGAACTTTTTGCCAAGTTCTTGACCACCAACCAGGACTCTGGAGAGAAGCCATCTATCTATGTGCAACGCTTGCAGGCCACATTGAACAAAGTCGTCAAGAGAGGTGGCCTAGCTGCTAGTGAAACAGATAGCCAGCTGCTCAAACAGTTCTGCCGGGGCTGCTGGGACAATGTTCTGATAACCAGTCTGCAGCTAGAGCAAAAGAAAACAAACTGCCTTCCTTCTCTGAGCTGCTTCTCCTGCTACGCACAGAGGAGGACCGCCAAGCTGCTAAATCCAACTGAATGAGACAGCATTTGGGCCTCAACAAAGCTAAAGCCCAGTTGAACTCTCTCACCTCAAATGAATATGTCCCTGACATCAGTGCAGTAGCATCTTCAAATGAGGCATTCCCCAGTCACACTCAAAAGCTTGAAAAGCAGATGGAAGCGCTGCAAGCGCAGATAGCCTCTCTGAAAGCATCTTTGACCTCAAAGCAAGGCCAGTCCAAGAAGAAACCAAAGTCCCAAACCAAACCATCCACTGAGGACAACCCCCCAAGTTCTGCAGAATCTAACCACAAAAGGAAACCTCGACCATGGTATTGCTTCAATTGTGGCGAGAACGGCCATATCAAGCCATCTTGCACTAGTGAGGCAAACTGTGAATTGGTTGAGCAGAAAAATAAAGAGCTGAAACAAAAGGAGGCAGCTTGGGAAAATTTAAACTAGAGTCAGTTCCTGTTGAGGGACTATCAGGAGCTGTAAATAAAAAATGTCCCAAACCAAAATCTAGAGTCTCCATCCACTCCCACAAAGCAGACACCCAAACTAGACTACCTCAGAGACTTGTAGGACAGAAATGTGTAGCTAATGTTGTTGTGTCAGGGATTGATTGTAATTGCCTTCTCGACTCAGGGTCTCAAGTTACCACAATATCTATCTCCTTCTACAACAAACATCTCTCAGAACTTCCCATCCAACCCCTCACAACCCTAGATGTTGAGGGTGCAAATGGTCAGAATGTCCCGTACTTAGGCTATGTTCCCATTAGTCTTAAATTCCCAAAAGAATTTGTTGAAACGGAACCTGAAATCTCTGCTTTAGCATTAATTGTTCCAGACATGCGTAGTAATCTTGACTCACCCATACTTATTGGGACAAATGCACTTGACATTTTGTATGAAGAACACTGTAATGATAGAAATCCAAACAAACTATCCTCTGTCTATGGTTATAGACAGATTATCCGTGTACTTAAGCTCAGAAACAGAGAGAACTCTTCAGGGTTGATAGGCTTAACAATGCTCAAAAACAAAGGGCAGCAAGTTATCCCTGCTCGAGAGAGAGTCTGCCTTGAAGGATCTATGAGAACAAACACCACTAGTCAGTATGCTGTAATTGAACAACCAGAATCATCCACCTTGCTGGGAGGTATCTTTGTAGAGAGTTGTCTTGTCACTCTGCCCAGGCACCAACCCTGCAAACTATCTGTGTGGGTCAGGAATGAGAATGAGCATGCTGTGACCCTTCCTTCCAATTGCGTCATCGCTGAGCTGCACACTCCTGAAGCGATTCACGTCAGCCCACCAGACTCCAACAAAGGGACCGCGGCATGTTGTGCAATCTCTCCAGACACAGGAAAGGAACCTGCCAAAATTGAACTCATCTTTGACTTCCATGATTCACCTCTTCCGGAGAAATGGAAAGACAGGATAACAAAGAGTCTCAGTGATTACAGTGATGTCTTCGCTCAAAGCGACCTGGACTTTGGACATGCGTCCAAAGTGAGACACCATATCAACCTGAAAGATGACACACTGTTCAAGCAAAGATCCCGACCAATCCACCCAAACGACTATGAGGCTGTGAGAAAGCATCTTCAAACCCTCCTTGATGCAGGAGTGATCCGTGAATCAGAGTCGCCATATGCTTCACCCATCGTCGTTGTGAAGAAGAAAAGTGGAGAGGTCTGCCTTTGTGTTGACTACCGCAAGCTCAACATGCTTACCATCAAAGACGCTTATGCACTTCCCAACCTCGAGGAAGCCTTCTCAGCCCTTGCTGGATCAAAATGGTTTTCCGTGATGGATCTAAAATCCGGATATTACCAGATCGAGATGGAGGAATGTGATAAGCCCAAGACCGCCTTTGTCTGCCCCTTAGAGTTCTATGAGTTCAACCGCATGCCCCAAGGCATAACTAATGCACCTAGCACTTTCCAGCATCTCATGGAGAAAGTGATGGGCAGCATCAATCTGAAGGAAGTGTTGGTGTTCCTCGATGACATCATCGTGTTTTCAAGCACACTGGAAGAACACGAGACCAGGCTGAAGCATGTCCTTCAACAACTGAGAGACAACGGCCTAAAACTATCTCCCAAGAAATGCCATTTCTTCCAAAGCTCAGTGCGCTATTTAGGCCACATTGTTTCAAGTAGAGGAGTCGAGACTGACCCTGACAAAGTCAGTGCCCTCCGCACCTGGCCAAGACCCCAGACCCTCAGTGAGCTCAAGTCCTTCCTCGGGTTTGCAGGGTATTACCGCCGCTTCATCAGAGACTATTCAAAAATAGTCAGACCCCTAAATGACCTCACCGGGGGCTACCCACCTCACAAGAAGGTCCAGAGAACCTCTGGTCAGGGAAGATACTACAACCCCAAAGAGCCATTTAATGAGCGTTGGACAACTCCTTGTCAAACAGCGTTCGAGACAATCATAGAGAAACTTACCTCTGTGCCTGTCCTCGGTTTTGCTGATCCAAAATGCCCATATGTGCTCCACACAGATGCAAGCACTTCAGGCCTGGGGGCTGCCCTTTATCAAGAACAAGAAGGTGAGATGAGAGTCATTGCTTATGCAAGTAGGGGACTTTCATCAAGTGAAAAGAGATATCCAGCCCATAAATTAGAATTTCTGGCTCTGAAGTGGTCCATTGTGGAGAAGTTCCAAGACTACCTCTATGGGAATCCATTCATGGTTGTAACGGATAACAACCCGCTGACGTACGTCCTGAAGTCTGCTAAACTGGATGCTGCCAGCTACCGTTGGCTAGCCGCCCTTTCCACTTTTGACTTCAACATAAAGTACCAGGCTAGAAGGAGCAACCAGGATGCGGATGGTCTTTCCAGGCAGCCTCATGATCCTCTGGCTGATGACGACGCATCCCTGGAGGAGAGAGAACGGATCAAACAGTTCACTTCACACCATCTTTCTTCATCTCCCAACCAACAAAGCCTTCCAGCTAACACAGTTGCTGTCTTATGTCAACGCCATCTCCTATCTGAAAGCGACGCCAACTTACCTTCCATCACCCTAGTAGAATCCCTGGCTCTTCACCCTGATGCAGTGCCAGATGTCTTTGGAGAAGAAGAATCCCTGGGCTATTACAGCATACCTTCGTATAGCCAGGTGGAACTCCAACAGTATCAGAGGTCCGACCCTGTGATTGGGCAGGTCATCATGGCCCTGGAGGCTGGAGGTGAGGCCAACCTCGATCTTGTTCCTGACTCTCCGGAATTCAAGCTACTGCTAAAGGAATGGAAGAAGTTGGAGTTGAGAGATGGTCTTCTCTACCGAACTCGTCAATTAGGCAACGACACAACTTACCAGTTTGTGGCTCCCAAGTCTTTGAGACCCACCATTCTCACGTGCCTGCACGACGATATGGGGCATATGGGTTTGGAACGGACTCTCGACTTGGTCAGGTCAAGATTCTATTGGCCTAGATTGGCTGCAGACATGGAGCTGAAAATCAAATCATGTGGACATTGTGTCAGAAGGAAGACGCCACCTGAAAAGTCAGCACCTCTTGTAAGCATCCAAACAACGCGTCCCATGGAGCTGGTATGCATGGATTACCTGTCCTTGGAGCCTGACAGTCACAATACCAAAGACATCTTGGTCATAACAGACCATTTAACCAAGTATGCCGTGGCCATACCCACAAAGGATCAAAAGGCCACTACTGTTGCAAAGGCTCTTTGGGAACAGTTTTTGGTCTATTACGGGTTTCCAGAGCGACTGCTGAGTGATCAGGGCCGGGATTTTGAGTCCCAGCTCATAAAAGAACTGTGTGCTCTCGCAGGCATCACTAAAGTGCGCACAAGCCCATATCACCCAAGAGGAAACCCAGTGGAAAGGTTCAATAGAACTCTTTTAGGCATGTTGGGAACCTTGAAAGATAAACAGAAAAGTCACTGGCGTGACTATGTCAAACCACTTACCCATGCCTATAACTGTACAAAGAATGATGTCACTGGTTTCAGCCCATATGAGCTATTGTTTGGGTGGCAACCCTGTCTACCAGTAGACATTGCCTTCCATCTACCTGCAAAGCATGGTTCTCCAAAGTCCTATTCCGAATATGTCAAAAAACTGAAAGCGAGGCTTCAAGAGAGTTATCAGATCGCCAAGGAAAACTCACAAAAGGTTGCTGCTCGGAACAAGCATCATTTCGATAAAGCTGTTAGGGAATCAACACTGGAGGAAGGGGATCAAGTGTTGGTGAGAAACATGCGACTGCGGAATAAGCATAAACTCACTGACAAGTGGGAGTCCACCATGTACAAAGTTCTAGAAAGGATGGGAGACCTTCCTGTCTACAAAGTCCAACCTGTCAGTGGAGATGGTCCTGTCCGAACCCTGCATAGAGGTCTCTTACTTCCCTGCGGTGACCTAACTGAAGAAGGGGAAGAAAGACCCACCAAACCCAAAGTTCATCGCCCAAGAACCCGGGAAAGTCACCCCCAACTCTCACATGACCCCTCAGAGTCTGAGAACAACATACTTACAGTGTCTGATGATGACCTACTTACCTGTCCGATCCCGTCATGTCTTACCTGAGAGAAGAATTGTGAAAGTGTGTGACATTCCAAGGAAAAGACAACGGCGTGCACCTCCAGCTCAAGATGAGTACTTACCATCCTCATCGGTGAATCCCTTAACTTCTCAGCCCCAGGATGGCGATGACCTACCTACCTGTACAACCCCGTCATCTGTCTTACCTGAGGAGAGAAGCGGGAAAGTGTGTGACACCCCAGTGAGAAAACAACAGAGTGCACCTCCAGCTCAAGGCAACTGCTTACCATCCTCATCTGTGAACACCTCAACTTCTCAGCCCCAGGTTGAGCATGATGTCAGCTCTGCATGTCCTGAACCTCAGACTGAGATTGTGGCTGAGCAGCCCTTTACTGGAAACACTACAGATGAAGGATTGGAGGAGACTGCAAATGGAGAAATGGACTCTGGAGATGGAGCACCTGTGACAGTTCGCCAGGATGCTGAGTCCATTGAGGTACCCATCTCTTGCACTCCCAATGAGGAAAAGGAAAGTAACAATTCCACTCGCAGACCTGAAAGAGCTTGACAACCTCCTGAACGCTTCCGATACTCCCAGTGGGGAAAGCCCTTTATCTCGTTTGCCCAGAGTTTCTTGGAAAGCTTTGACCAGGCAATTGAAAAAATAGCAGATCTATAACTATGATAGTTATCCTATTTGAGCTTCAGACTAGCTCCTGAAGAGACTCAGGCTGATTCAAGGCGGGAGGGTGTAACCCATAGGAAATGGTTACCATTTAGCTATTATTAACAGTAAAATGTTATAGCACAGTTTGACCTCAGGGTGGCGCACGGGCACCATATTCAGCGGTTGTTATGCCAACCACATTAGTTCGTCGTTCCACCTTGATACTAAGAGTACACCGAGCCTAACGTCCGAAAGGAAAAGGTAAAAATTACATTGCGATTGCCAAATTCGCTGTTAAATGTAATCAGATTCAATGCTAATTAGTTATTTTATATCAAAGATCTATCCAAGAAGTGAAAGCCAACGTGAACAGCGTTCCAGTCTGTTGTATTTTTCACCACGAAACTCCGGTAAGCAGAGCTACTTGTTAACTTGACCGTTATGGTAAAATCGAATGCTGTGATGTAGACCATGATAATTACACTTTATAAAAACCAATCGGAGTCTGATAAGCGATATTTTGCTAGTATTAAATGTTTTAATCAGCAGTGGTAGATCTTTATCATTGCTATAGTTTAATCCTATTTCCAAATTGTTTGGCAACTTCTGTTAGCTGTAGGCTAACTCTATCCTGAAATCTGTAGGGTTGGCTAGCTGGCTAATGCGGGCTCGCGCCCTAGTAAAATTGTGTGAACGTTGGTCGTGTGAATGGTGAATGTAGTGTTTGATTCGCCATTTATTCATGAAACTGTTCATAGAAATACATCTATAATAAATAATAAATGATCTGTATTACAAGACTTGAATATATTTACACAACAAGAAAAGTTTACATATAGTTTTAACAGATAAATAGAGAAATGTTTAGTAAAATTGTAATATGTTGTGATTTAGATACTGTCCTGCTGTGAATGGTAATAGATAATTCATTTGTTTATATTCAAATACCATTTATTCATTTTTGATGGTGATAGCCAATCCATTTTGCTTACACCAAAATAGTAGTCATTTGTATTCAGTCATTTCATGATTGAACAGCTGAGTTTGATTTGACAGAGAAGTCAGTGTTAAAAGTTCCTAGATTAATTTCTTGCATTCTGCACTATGTGTAGATTGGTTTTTATGATTCCAGACAGAACTGATTCTGAACCGTGAGTGCGGTTCAGTGGCGAGCCATCCGAGATCTGAGGACTGTGGACAGACTCCTACCCACCGGTGTGGCCAGCCGGCGAGCGAGGATTTGCCTACAGATTGAGTTGACTGACTGACCGACTGACCAATCAAATCTCAACCGGATTCCAGATAAGATCTTTAAAGTCTACCCGGGTAGCAACGTAGTAATATTGTGAACATTGGAGAAGACATTCACACACTCAAGAACTTTTCTACATACACACACACATTTAATTTATTTCAATTTGGGGAAGAGCTCTTTGGGTGGTTTAATTTTATATTACTGCTTGCACTTTATAGTGCTCTGTTTTGAGGACAATAAAATTGTCACCTGTTCAATTGTACCCAACTCTCCAATTCATTTGTATGATTTATAATAACTCATTACCAGCTCTTCAAACCTAGCTGATGTGGTTGTTCATATTGTTCTTAAATTAAGAAGCAAGAGCGCTACACACAGTTTGTAGAGAGCTTGTGAAGAAAAACTACAGCACTCTAGAGAAATCAGCTACACGCCTCAGATACATCTGTCAATATTTCTAAGCGGTTCAGAGCTGTAGGTAAGTTCATCAGAGAATTCCACCAGCACTCAAGAAACCTTTTTAAAGTTTAGAAGAACCGTCTATATTTAATCCAAAGAGCCAGCGGGTCAGTGTACTGGGGAACATCTGAGGTTCTGCTGGGTGCTGTATTGATGCTAATAACCTACAATCACTACAGCCTTCATCGCTGATCTCTGGAAGAGGAAGGAGGATGGTTTTATCTGAAAAAAGTTCAGAGTTTGGGATTAGAGTTCTCATCCTGGTTCTCCGGGATTTTTACTCGTGACTTTCTGGTCCCTGGAGCAGACATGGACTAACTTCATTCTAGATAGAGTGAGAGGGAGTTTTTCCATGGCATGTTTAGAAACAAGAACCAGCCCAGATGGTACCAAATGGAAGTTGGAGTTTTTGGGTTATTTTGCATTCACACTGTCAAATACACTTTGCATTTTTGATTTGGTATTTACGTATCGAAAGCAAATGATCCAATACCAGTAACCAATCAGCAGTCAACAGTGCCGCTGGCCCCACCCCAGGTTATGATTTTGAGCAGGAAAAGTGAAGTACACTCATGCCAACTACATGAACAAACACCTTATGATTTTTTTCTGCTGACTGAGCAGCACTGGACACTGAGGAACCGTCACCTCACCAATAACGGAGCTCTTCAGAAATCTTTAATCCACATACGAGCTGTTAGGTCTCAGACTGAGACGATTCAGCAGAAGCGAAAGGTCCGGAATCCTGAGGCCATCGTTAATAATGCAAATGGCCACTGTAGGGCTCTGCCACGCCTCGCTCTTCCCAACACTCATTAGATCCTGGCAGGAAGTGAGTCTCAGATAAATGGCTATCAAGAGGGAAAAAAGAAGTTTGATAGTGAGCATGGAAAGTGGAGAACCTGATGAACACGAAAAGAATGCTTCATGTTCTCAGTTTAGCAGGGAATCCAAATCCTCACTGTTATAGCTCTGAATTTATTGTCTACAGTAAAAAGGCGAAATCTTCTTACTTCACCTCAATGATTCAGACTTTGTGTTTTATTCCACTGATACTACAGCAACCTGAAATGATTACAACCACAATCCTGTTCTCACGTACGGTACAGCAGCTATAAATAGCGGTTCCTTCTGCCACCTCTTTATTCTCTTTCTTAAAGAGTTTCACTGCCACTGGAGACTCCTTCCATAAATTTAAATAAACATCTCGCTTAAAGAAAACTTCACCAAAGCTACGATTTTTTAACGCTGGTTTTTATCAGTGGGGCATCAAAACTTATAGAAATGATAACGTGTTAGAATGAGGGCATTAATATAAACCTGCACTACAGTCAGCGCTGCTGTTACAGAGAATTAATCAACACCTTCTGACCAATTAGAGTCCAGACCTCAACAGTGCTGTGAGATGAAACATTATAAACTGATAGTAAACGATATTTAATCAGTTTTTGATCAATTTGAGATGATAAACGTTTGCGGACGGAGTCTGCAGTGAGTGTTTTCAGACAGTCTTCAGGAGATTATCTTCAACTCGAGCTTTATAGATTGCTGACATCAGCACTTTTGTAATGAATGGGAACACCATTATCGACGTCACCTTCCATCGATTTTCCACTTTGCTGATAGAAATGGAAAACCGGCTGTGTTTTGATGTTCAGAAAGACAAAATGTCTCTGTTTGCATCTCCTCTGGCGTCTTTTCCGGCGCTAAAATGAAATATTGATCAGGACTCTGCCGTCGCCTTCCTGCAGATGGAAGGAGAGAGTCAGGCTGTTTTTCTCTTCTAACACATCAAACATCAAAGCTGCTCCATGTTTTTTTTTCTTTTTTTTTTTTTAATGAGAAAGCAACTGGCGCAACACCTCAAAGCCTGGAGATCTCATCTGTCAGCCGGCTTCCTCCTAATGGAACAAATGGTGGCAGTGATAAAAAAAAAATGAATAATACATCACAAACCTTTCATCTTCACACGCCCACAGCATCTCAGAGTTCTCTGGTGGGATCTTTTCTTTTCTTTCGTTTTTTTTTTTTTATTCTGTCTTATTTTTTTGTTGCAAAGTGTTTGTGAAACCTCTCAAGGGCATGAAAGGAAAGTGCTGGAAATCACTCCAGGTGTCGATGTGAAGCGTGAGAAGGACGTTGAGTAAATAGTCAGTGTGTTTGTGGGTCCTGAACTCGGGATCAAAAGGTGTAATAGAAAAAGTTCAGAAGGAAATGAAATGTCCACAACGCTGCCTGGGATCAGCGAAGACGAGGCTAATGTGGCGAACGAGACCCTGGCGCAGTAACAGTATTAGCGCTGTGATTCTTTAAAACTACTTTGGGAAACGCAGTCCAATCCTCTTTTGAGCACTAACGGCAAATTCACTTATTGTATTTTATTTTATTTATTTACTCAGCGTCTAGTTATCATTCAAATCATTCTGCCAGAAGCAAATCCTCCTGCGGCGATTTATTTATACACTACAGAAAATTAAACAAAATTACAAAAAAAAAAAAAAATCAGGAAATAAAAATACAGATACTGTAACTTACATTTCCAACACAAATGTAGCACATTTATCTTCATTACAATCACTACCGCTATGAATATGCATGTATATGCAAATTAGGAACACCTACACCATCCCAAACACTAATACTGCTAATATTAGCTAAAGACGCTCATAGTAGTCATGCAAGTGCGAGTTCAGTCTTCATCCTCCATCATTTCCTCAGTGATTTATTTAACAGCAGACAAAACTGTCAACATATAGCATTAGGTTACCATGACAACCATGTAGCATTAGCTATATTAGCAAGCTAGTTTATCACACATGTTCTGACGGCTATGTTGCTATCCTCAAATTATTCGCATATCTGATTCGTCTGTATCACATACATAGCCCCGCTCTCAAATCTGTCTTTACGGACACACAAAAACATTCTTCAAAAAGTATAAATTTAAACGTTTTTTTCTTTAGAAAAATGCACCACCATTTTACAACCCCGATTCCAAAAAAGTTGGGACAAAGTACAAATTGTGAATAAAAACGGAATGCAATAATTTACAAATCTCAAAAACTGATATTGTATTCACAATAGAACATAGACAACATATCA
>JAODHV010061789.1:0-11989 GCA_027576555.1 Plicofollis layardi | reverse complement strand
GTGTGTGACCAAAACTGCACTCCTCCTGTGCCCTGCAGACACTCATCAACAGTGTTAGGACGCACCAAGGTTAGTAGCAACACACACACACACACACACACACACACACACACACACACACACACACACACACACACACACACACCATTGCTATCTTGCAGTAGTATCTTGGCACCGCACTGCCTCAGAATCCACCCTGAGTGAGTGAGGAACGGACCTCAGTACGTGTACGTGTGTGTGTGTGTGTGTGTGTGTGTGTGCATTCTCTAAGCAATACACTAAACACTTCTACAGTAAGTATAAGCAGTGATCAGTGTGCAGGAGCTGAGCAGAGTGGCGCATTGCTAAGAATACTCCTGCACGGAATTTCTCCTGACGCTTTTGCTACGAAAGGACGGCGAAATGCTGACTGTGGGGAGACGCCAATGTCAAGGAGAAAAGGGTACCGGTATTTTAGATCCTCTTGACAGAGAGAAGGAGAGAGAGGAAGGGGGGGTTGGAAGTCGACAGAGGTAGAAAGCATATGTGTGTGTGTGTGTGAAAGGTGCAGCCGGTTGGGGATGAAACCTGAGGGGGAAGGATAGAGTGATGGAATGAAAGGTGAGAAAGACAGAGATGAAGATAGACAGAGGGAGGGAGAGGGAGAAAGGGGGGGAAAAAAGGGAGAAGCGAGTAGCTTGTTCTTGTCCTAAGCACCCTTTTCCCAGCCTCTTTTGGGAACCTGTATACGTCTATATATCATGCAGTTGTCACTGGTGTGTGTGTGTGTGTGTGTGTGTTCTCCAGTTTTGTCTTCCTACTGATTGCTTTATTCGCTGCGGGACTTTTTTCCCCAGGCGTGTAAAGGGTAAAGAGGACATTTGTACTTGGCAGGAACACACACACACTTATTTTTACACCTTTTCGTTTCGAAAATAAAGACGTATTCGTAAAGATAAAAATTATTTTGGGCTGAACTTGGGCACTTTCTATCCACCGAATCGTAAGTGTTTACTTCGCAAGAAACTCAACACTCTATGTGTCACATCTTTTTTTTTTTTTTTTAAATCTGGAACAACACAGGACAACAGAAATATCGAAGGAATAAAACACCCGGGTGCATTTTGGAAAAGGAAAATAATCAACGACCGAGGTCCTGATTTCCTGAGATGCTCTCTTGATGATCTTCGGAAGTTGAATCGTTTCCAAAAACGACGTGCTCCGAAGTGCTCCTCTTGTAAGGATAAGCACACTAGAGCAATTTGCCGTTACGGCCGTTATCATTCCGTCACCACCTTGTTTTTAAGTTAATAAGACAAAACAAACAAAAAAACAAGGCAGGTGGTCTTATGTCAGTGAGAAACCGTGGCATTTTTGGAAAAAAAAAAGTGTCGCGGAAAAACGTTCTGACCTGACATTTATGGAAAATGTTATTGTTGTTTTTTCTCCCCCTTTCATTTCACACATCAGCACGTTTTTATCGGTTTATTATTACATTTAGAGTATGTAGAGCGTCCGTCGGTTGTTGAATTGTTACCATGGAAACGATAACGTGTGCATATATACTAAACTACGGTACTCTCGGGTCGGAGCTGCCGTTATAGACCGATCAGATTGGAGAATAAAGCTCAGATATTAGGATATTAGGATATATAAAGCTTCCAAAGGCGTATAGGATAGTGTGAAGAATGTTACGCTTCTTTAGGTGTGTGTGTGTTTGACATGGTGTTGGTTGCATTTCAGATTAACACCTGTCAAGTCTCCTCTGAAGTAGCACATAAACAGCTCTTAAGAGTCATTTGGTAATCATGACAGCATATGGCAACTGTGATACACACACACACCTAAAGAAGCACACACACATTCTGCTAAATCTTCGAATATCTTCATCCTCAAGCAGGTGTTGCGCCAAACTAATCACTGCTGTAAACGCCCTGGAAGGCTGATTACGATTTAAAAAACAACAACAACAACAACAACCCAAAGTGTTTTCCTGTAACATACTCTGACTTCAACGGAGGTTTCATTGATTTTCTCTCTTTTTTTTTTTTTCCTGACAGAACCGAATGCGGAGATCTTGCACGGAACAGTCTTCCTCTGTCCCCCTCTCTCTGCTGACAGAAAGCTTTATGAGATGTGAGAGTTATGTTTCTCAGATGGGACAGACGGCTTCGGATTTCCTCGGCTTTGATTAGCCGATGGAACGTCGTCCTGCCTGACAATGGCACGGCTTTAAATCTGCCGTTATAATGCACAACAAGCTGTCGAGTCAACTTTCGCTCAAAGTGAAGAGGGAAGGGGGCGGGGGGAGCATGAAAAGGACGACTCTTGACGGTGCGCGTTAAATCGGTGAATCAGATGTCGCTAAGTGAAACTTTCGGTCAGATTTATGGCAGACGAGAGAGAAGAGAAGAGGAGTGGAGTGGAGTGGAGGGAGGGAGGGAGGGTAGGGGGGTTCAGTTCTTTGACACGGTCTTATTTCATTTGGGAGCGTGTTTTTATTTGTTCTGCGCTGGCCAAACAAAAGCTGACCCTGAGAGATAAAGGCAGCGATGGCCTTGAAGGATTCACGGACCCCACATGCTCCGAGCGCTCCTGGTTAATCCCTAACCAGCGGCCTGGGAACGCGAAACGGAAAAATTCTCATGTCAACCTGACCATTCGAGACGAGCTGGGAACTGTACAGGTACGGTGTCCTGGATGAGGGCGTGTGCTCGTTCTTATAATGACTAAACAACCGGATCGTTTTTTTTTTTTCCCCTTTGAAATCCGGATTGGTCGTCGGAAGCTGAAAACACTTCCACCCCCTTTCTGTTTCTCAACGATGCCTGTGTTTGGTCACTCGTGTTCCTATCAGGGACGAATCAATAGCCGTGGAGGACAAGCCTCGATAAGCCTCTTTGTGTCACAACATCCAAACACTCAGTCCCAGTTTGTCTATCTAGTCCCCTCTCGCTCTCCTGATAAACGTTTTCCCTGAAACCAAGGCTCCCAAAACCATGCAGCCTTGAAGAGTCCAGCGGGAGATTTGCCCTGATAGGCAAACATTGCAGCTGAGTTGGACATTCTAGCATGGCCTTGCCACTTACTTGTTTTTTTTTTTTTTTTTACTCTTAAGAGCCAGTGAAAGGACATCCAAGCCACGTCATCACTCCACTTCTCAAGGTGTGTGTGTGATGATTCCATTGGTCCTCCAAGGACAGGGTCAAAAAGTAGATAAAGGAGTATCAGATGTCTATGTCGATGCCCGTCTCTGTCTTGCTATGCTCTGATTTACCTTGGCGTGATTAGAAAACCAGCGTTACATTATTTTTTTTTTCCGTTAGAGAACTAATTCAAGATTTATCGAACGATAAAATAAATTTTAAAAATGATTTTTATTTCTGCATATGTAAAAAAAAAACATCAAAGGAGAACTTCTTTTTACAACCAAAATTCTATTTATCTCATTTTATAAAACGTCGGAATGCGTTTTTGACAGCTATTTTGTCACTGCTGGAGCAAGTTCGAAATAAGCTATCAGTCCATATGTCAAAGCAATATCCATGAACAAGATTCGTTGAGGCCTGTGCCAGACATCGTAGGACGGAAGTAAAACGTACAGCGGAAATCAAAGTGTCCAAAAATCGCTCACTCGTTCACTACTCCCTATATAGGGAATTACTATATAGAGGACTATACATTGAGCTCATTGGTAAAAAAAAAAAACGCTTTCGGACACTCCGCCGCCGCGCTGGTATTTACGCCATTACTGGTGCACAATTAAAGCGTGCCAGATCAGCCGGCTGGTGGGTTTTTAAAATAATAAATACACGTATTTTTGTGATAAATCCAGATTATACGGAGCGTATTTCCAGCATTAATAAATCCAAAGTTCCTGCATCTTTCAGTTCTTTTAAATCAACGCTGAATCCTTTCTTTCTTCTTTGCCGCTGCGTTTTATTCAGTCAAATTTGAGACTTTTAATTTGATTTCTTTCAGCGCGACCTATGTTGCTTTGGTTGGTGACCATCGGTCGTGCACTACTTTTCGTGATGCATTGTAGGATACTGTGAGTGCACTACATAGGGTGTAAATAATCCTCACTAAGGTTTCGGACAGCGCTACAAAATGGCGTAGTCACTCTTATAGTGCCCTATATAGTGAGTAGGGAGCGATTTCGGACACGGGGGTTGTCAAAAGACGCGCATGTCGTCTTTCAAATGCTGACGTAATCAAGCCGGAAGTTTTGTTTTGATAGCAATCAGGAAAGTTTGAAAAAAGTAGGCAGTAATCGTCATTTCAACTCGTTTTTGCGCAACATTTCGTTCGGAAAACAGTTTTCAAAATGAAGTCTCGCACAAGTCTCGTGAAGATCGCGCAGATAAGCGGCGCCTGCCGTGGACCAAACGAACTCCATTCAACATGGCGAAAAACCGAATAGGCTGATAAGTATGATATTTAATCGCAGTTAGTTGCCAATACGAGTCACGATATATAAAACCGAAAACGTAACTGGATAACACGTTAATTAAGAAATAAAGCAAGTTTAAAAATGACTTCAGGTCCCCTTTATTACTATTTATTTATTTATTTATTTTTTATGAATAAAACGTGTTTAAATTTTAATGATGTTTTATACATTTTTACAGATTTACAAATAAAAAATTTTTTATTTTGTTTTTTTTGTTCCGTAATCATTTAATTAATTCAGTATTTTAAAAAAATATATATATTTTTTTAAATCTTGAATTAACCTTGGCGTGATGAGAAATCAGGGTTTATATATATTAAATTAAACTATATTTAAAACATTTTCAACGTTATTTTTTCTCCATCTTAAAACATTTGTAAAACATTATTAAAATTTTAACCCTTTTTTTATTTAAAAAATTTTTCAAAAGTTCATCCAAAATATTTCAGTCAACCAAAAATAATATTTAAAATCTGACGCCACAATAAATCTAGTAGATTCGCCGTGTTAATACGACTACAAGGCAATGTAAATATACCCTCTCAACACCTGAGACGACATCTTGCCGAAGATGTTCCTGTTCACCTGCCTGCTGGATTTCTCGTCTTGGCTCGTGTATACACACGTTAACAGCATTTCTAACTTCTAACCTCTGTCGTGAGCAGATTGCGATGTAATCTGCATTACAGATGAGTTGCGGGCTCGGAAGCGGGGAGGACACCGGGCTCCGGCGGAGCTCTTGTTTTGTAACGTCCTCCACATGGCGCCCAGATTGTGTTTGATTCGGGGCACGCGGAGCAAAGCAAGGTCACGAATCAGGTCCCTGGAGTCAAACCGTCACGAGTGTGTATAATGGTACACTATAGAGCGTATTGGGAGGGGATGTGGGTGTGTTTCCAAGGGTGGGAGCTGAGACATCTGGAGCATAGAGTGTGGAAAGGGAATGATCGAAAGCGGGATGATGACAGAAAAAAAAAGACACGCTGATCATACATACAAAGTTCCAGAACTAAGAATGAGTGTGTGTGTGGCAAGACATCTCCACGCATCTTTGTTCCATATATGTTTTATTCCTCTTATACTACAACAGCTTGATTTTCATTCATCCTTTTTATCCATTTATTGTTACGTTTCCGAAACCGGTTCCGCGATAACACCAATAAACGTTGGTTTCTTCACCGGCCTCGCTTTTTTCTCTTGAAGACAAAAACGCGTCTGTGTTCCCGAGAAACCAGCTCGACCTCCTTCCAGAAAAGTTCAACGTATCGACCTTCTGATTTCCGAACTGAATCCAGAAGAGCGCTGTGGCGTAACACGGAATATTTCATACTTATACGTTCACACACAAGGTTAGAGAGGATGGAGAAGATTAACAGCGGGCCGAGGATAGAGCCGAGGGGCACGCCGTGGGGGAGCGACGCGTCCAGCCAGCACTGATGGCCACCATCTTGGCGCGATCTATTTGGGTGGAAAACGGGGATGTGGGAGGACTTGAGACAAGGCCATGGGCACTCTTGGCCTGCCAAGTGTGCGCCAATCTCCTTGGCACGGATGCGTGCCGTCGAGGTTCTGAGGGGGAAGGTCTTTTTTTTTTTCTGAGCATGTTGAATGTGACAAGCTGTTCCTTTGCATCTCAATATCAGGATGGAGAGAGGAGCAGGTGGAAAAGGAGAACGAGAGGCAGGGAGGGAGGGATGGGGGACTGATGGATACTGAGAGAAAGGGCGGACAAAGAAGAAGATTTCAAGAAAGAAAGTCAAGAAAGAGCTGGAGAAGGAGGGAGGAAAGAATGACGCACTGTGCATGTGTGTGTGTGTGTGTGTGTGTGTTTCCTCTCAGATCCGTGTCAGGACAGCGGTCTTTCCCAGTCATCGAGGCCACTTTAGATCAATTCAGATTAAAGCAAAGACCAGATCTTTCAATGTCAGCCTCAGGGAAAGGGTCTGGGATGGCTTCTGAACTCATCACACACACACACACACGCGCGCGCACACGGAAACCACTCCAGAGCAAACTTTGACTCTTACAAGGTCACGTCTAGATCCGGGGCTAAAGGGCCAGGTTTCACCGGCAGGTAGAAAGAAGTGTTTGCTCAATTAAAAGAACAAGTTGCAAATCGCTTTTGGGGACACTGAAACCCGAGTCTGGGATTCGACACAGTTTTTTCAGCTAAAGTGCACAAAAACATGCAAAAGTGACAGTCAGCGGCTACACGTCTGAATCAGATCCTTTTGTCTTTGCTAAATGGCTTATCTGGTCCGTCGTGTCGAGGGCAATATGAGAAGAAGCAGACGACCTCATTCAAACCCAATCCAACCCCACCTGCCCCAGGCCACGGGGGAGAACTGCACTCTGGCACTAAGTGCTTCTGTCT
This sequence comes from Plicofollis layardi, assembly GCA_027576555.1. NCBI lineage: Eukaryota > Metazoa > Chordata > Actinopteri > Siluriformes > Ariidae > Plicofollis > Plicofollis layardi. The sequence continues at coordinate 5,183 of JAODHV010061789.1, read as the reverse complement.
GGCACAGACAAGACGACCTGGAGTGTGTTAGGCAAGACGTTCCAGCCTGCAGGGAGACCGCCAGTCATACACGTACAGCTTCGGCATGGAAAAAGCGCTGAAACAGGTTCCTGTGTGGTTTTTTTTTTGTCTTGTACGGTAGGTCTTAATAAATGTGATGATGTACCATAGGTGGGAAGAGGTTATAACCAGATCAGCATCACACACACACCCACACACGGCCGTTTTACATCAAAAGCGGGTTTTTTTAGGTACCGTAGTTTTCGAACAGATTTCTATTTTCCTGACTCCACATGTGACTCACGTCACATCATGAGCTCATTCGATAATAAGGACTTTTTTTTCCCCCACTTCTTAGTGATGACACAAACTCACCAGTTTCGCAGAGCGCTAAATATCTGTAAGTAAATATAAATGGATAAATAAAAACGACAACCTGGTGTCTTTTCAGAATTTCTTGCTCTAGAAGTGGAATTAAACACTTCGGGGCGTTGCGTTAGAGGGAAACAATTCACGGTTATTCCACGAAATCGAGTCGCACATGAGCGGATCGCGTGATAAGCCGTGTACGACGAGGTTGACCGGGATAACTGTTTTGTTCTATCCACATTCGCTGGATTTGGAGAAGCGGAGCGTTTTTAGTTTGAGTTTTCTTTGCAAGTTCGATAAATAAAAGCTTTTTAAAAGGACAAAACGTCCGACGAAATCGTTTCCGCTTAGCATGCCAACAAACCGGCGAAATAACAGGAGCAATTTGTGAAAAATACAATTCTTGGAAGAAAAAAAAAAAGTTCCATATTTTGCGCGTTTTTTGTTTCGAGTAGAGTTTTCATTTCGTCCTCGGTTGCTTCAGCAACACAACACGCGCCGCCATTTTGTTTTTCTCTACTCATGGTATATGAGGTGATATCCTAGGAGTAGAGTAGCCAATCGGAGCGTGCGATTGCTCACATCCAGTGAATGTGGATAGAATAATCAACGTTTCAACCGGTATCGATAACCAGATCGCTGAATTAGACGTGGATTATATCACTAACGTGCTTAAACAAACAAACAAACAAACAAACAAACAAATAAATAAAGCATATTAAAGGCCGGGGTTCAAGTCGGCTACTGAAATGTTGTGTGTGATTGTTTACTGACTGACAGAGCTGAGGAACACTGAGGGAAACACTGAGGGAACTGCCAGAAAGGGAGAGAGAGAGAGAGAGAGTAATTAATGAAGATGCTTTAATTGCCGATTGTGCTCGCTGTGCCATGAGGGGAAAAATATGTCATTAAAACTTCCTAATGGGCTCAAGAGAGGAGCGGACAGAAGAAAAGCATTTGAAGAGGATGAAAGGAACGAAAACGGCAGAAGAAAATGATGGGCGCGAGAAAAGAGGGAGAGAGAGAAAGAGAACGAGGGAAGTAGCAAACAATAATTACAAAAGGCTTCTCAAGGGAGCGAAGAAAGAAATCAGTGACAGAGCTGATTACCGTCAAACGGGAGAAAAGAGACAGGCGGGGGAGGGGGGAGAGACGAACGAAGAAACAGGACACACTCACATACGCTAAAGAGACTCGCAAGGTGGAGCTGAGTACATGGAGCAGGACAAAAAAAAAAAAAAAACCTGCCGTGTGTGTGTGTGTGTGTTGCTGAATCAGCACAGGCTCGTGTTTCGAATGGTGATCTAGCCAGGTAGGGAGATTGGGTATCTTGGGGACATGTAAGTTCACAACCAGCACAATTTCTGCCTCTACATCATATCATACACACACACACACACACTCACACACACTCTCACACAGTACGGTCAGGTGGGTTAGTTTGTAAAGATTTGCATGGCTTGGCATAATTTCCTTGTGCAAAGTTTTGATCAGCTATTAGATCCATCAGACACCTGCTGAGAAAATCCTTAATATGCAAAACATTCCCGTCTACCTCCCGCCAACACGCACACAAACACCCGTGCGTGCGCGCGCACACACACGCAGGCCAGGCAAAACTTCGCAAACAACAGTAGACTTATTCACCCGTCTCCTCTCCGTAGGCAAATCTCTCATTTATATATGGAAATCATCTCGAGCATGAAACCTTAAGTTCCTGCAGCCTGAGAAGAGCGTCTGTGTGTGTGTACGTGTGCGCACGCGTCAGGTGTGGAGAAGGAACAACCTCCTCTTTCTTTCAAAAGGAAAACGGTCAGTCGGAGAAGAAAGGTGGTGAGATTGGAGAGATAAAGGGAAAGGAAAGAAAAGTTGATGAAAGCCGTGTGTGTGTGTGTAGGAGGAGTAGATCATGACAGATCATTATATCCTTTACGAACACTGATAACGGTCAGAAAGCCTACATGAGATGAGATGAGATGAGTGTCCGACTACGCTGTGTCCCTGCGTACTCAGATCAGCTCCTGTGTTTCACGCGGAAACAGGAAGTGGGTTTGAGCTCTTACAAGAAATATAGAACAGAGCACAAAAGGGTTTTGTTTTTGCGCTTTACTGTTCTTTACGCTTAACAGCAAAGAATGAAGATGCTTTGAGTTTTGACACCAAAATTCTGCTTTAAAGTATTAAAAAAAAAAATCTCTTTGGGCATTTTTAAGGGGGCCAAAACTTTATATCGCATCACAAAATCACACAGTGGTCAGTTACAACTATATAAATCCACGATCTCGATTATAATCCTGAATATAACGTTCCTGGAGTGACATCCCCGTTTAAATTTGAAGAAGTGCTGATTCATGGAAACTAGCATTAGCTGCTAGTTCTGCTAGTTTGTAGCTAGCTAGTGAGCTAACTCATCTCTATCCATCAGAAAATTCAATTAAATTAAAAAAATCCTTGAAACTCTCACTTCGTGACACGAGTCTGAGCAGAAATTTGATTTTTCCTCACCGATAACTAGCACGCCAAGTGTTTGGTGGTTAGCTGAGTTTAGCATTCGCTAGCTCCAAATACAAACTGCTCACGGAGCTTGTTTTGGGTTCAACGGTTAACTCCAGCTAGCACGGCTCAATCTTTGGTGCTTATCTTGATATAATTATATAATATGATAACTTTATGAGCTGAAATCCGGAACAAAACTTTGTTTACTCTTGTACAGTTGCGGATGGGATAATGTTAGCGATATTAGCTATGAAGACGCTAGCTTACGTTGGCTTAAATGGTTCGCCGCAGGTAAATTTGATTAAAATTTGTCTTTTTTTTAATTACAGACTGTCATAAATCTCAATAAAATGTCATTATTAAATCTATAAATAATGTTTATGTGATGGTGTAGAATATGGAAGTGTTGCTGCTTAGCAAATTAGCAAAATAAATAAATAAATAAATAAATAAACCTACAGTATTAATACTTTCTGAAACCTGAAATGAACGCGTTTTGTCCTTTTGTATGAAAATTAGTTTCCGGAAATAAACGTTTGAAAGAAGGAAAAATTATCTACGAATTGTGAATGTGGAAGAATAATCAAATATTTGCGGAATCTGTTTGTTTTTTAGTCAAGATATGAGATCATTGGTCACATCCTGGACTCACCTTCCTTTTCCTCACCTACACATTTTCCCTCCAGCTCTCTCTCTCTCTCTCGGTGACCCTATCTGTCTCTCTCTCTCTTTCTCACTCTCACTTTACTTCCTTTCAACTGCCCAGTTTCCTTGCCAGTATCTCTCTCTCTCTCTCTCTGCCATCAGTCCCTCCCTCCTTCCTCCCCTCTCCCCATGTCTCTCTCTTTTTTGTCCTGCCATCTCTCTCTCTCTCTTTCTCTCTCTCTCTCTCTCTCTCTCTCGCTCTCTGAAGCAGCAGGACTCATAACCTTGCTCTACTCCAGTGTGAGGTGTTTTCTGACGAAGTGCTTTGCCAGCAGACCTGGTCCTTCCAGGGGACTGCACTAACCTTCCGGACACACAGGACACTCTCTCTGTCTTTCGCATTCTCTCCCCCTCTCTCTCTCACTCTCTCGCTCTCCCTCTAATCACTATGGCACATTAAAATCGCAGGCATTCATTCTTACAGTGTCCAAATGACTCCAACTAGGCACACGCCCAACACATTTGTGCACATCTTTTCATTGTGTGTGTGTGTGTGTGTGTGTGTGTGTGTGTACCTCAAAGTCATTGGCCTTGTTGTAGTGCATGTTGAGAGCTATGAAGAGCTCTGAGTCTCGGCTGACGGTGATCTCTTCAGCCCCCGTCACGCCGTCGTTTATGGCCTGCCTGGCGAACTTCTCCATCTGGATGTAGTAGAACTCCCGAAAATTACTGAACCACTTGATCAGCTGAGACGTGATACACCGGTTAAACTGGGAGACAGGGACAGAGCGAAGAGAGTCCATTAGATGCGGACATCTGTGCTACATATAACCTGAAATTAAATACCATTTCGGTGCAATTTAACGATGTAGTGAAGGATATGAAAACGATTAGCGGCTAAGGCTCCCGGATTAATTCCATTTTTATTGCAGTCGTCTGCATATGCAACGAGAGCGGGAGAGAAAAAAAATAAATAAAAGAATCAAAGCTTGTAGGGCGGAACCAAAACGTGCAACGTGATAAATTGAATTTAGAGGGCTGGCACTTTTAGACACATGATGATCAATTACAGCATGGTATGCTAATCGGCACTCCTTCAAATGTTCCAGTTTCAGCTCAAGGTTCGGGATATTGTGCATTCTGAAATGCTTTTCTGTTCACCGCGGTTGCAAAGAGTGCTTATTTGAGTTACCGTGGACAAAGTCGGGACGGTATGTAGAAATTGAACTTAAATCAATGATTTGTAAACAATCTTTGACCTGTATTGTACAACATCAAAGCAATATGATGTCACGTGATTTGATGTTTTACCTCATGTTTTCCAAAATAAACACATTTCGATTTTGATTCTTGCAACACGTTTCAAAAAAAGTTCGGACGGTAAAGCCTTTGCCGCTTTACAATGTTCCCGTTCGTTCTCACAACACGTAAAAGATGTTTAGGGACTGAAGACACCAAGCGATGAAGTGTTTCAGGTGTTATTTTGTCCCGTTCTTCCTGCGAACAGGTCTTAAGGTGTGCAACAGTATCCGGTATCCTGGGTCGTCGTCGTCGTCATATTTTTCCATTTTTAAATTCTCCACACATTCTCTACTGGGGGCGGCACGGTGGTGTAGTGGTTAGCACCGTCGCCTCACAGCAAGAAGGTCCTGGGTTCGATCCCCGTGACCGGC
>JAODHV010031708.1:0-17448 GCA_027576555.1 Plicofollis layardi | reverse complement strand
ACACACACACACACACACACACACACACACACACACACACACACACACACACACACACACTCCTATGTGTCAGAAAAATTGTTTCATACAATACCCTCACAACGACATGGTCCCGTGATCCCAAAATTTAGGCCGAAGACATGGTTGCTTCAGGATACGCGTGCTCGTGCACTTTTCGTGCCCGAACGCGTTTGAGTGCGTATGTTATGTAGATTTTGCGCGCGGCACACCTGTCGCAACGTTAATGGACGCGTGCGATAGGTGCAATCTCAACAAAATCACTGGGGGCGATCGTATAAATGTTTGCTTAATGGCACACGGGTGTTTCCGGTTAAAGACAAACAAACAACCAAAAAAAAAAAACCGATTGCGTCCTTTCTTTTTGCGCTTGGCACGCAAGTGTAGCAGCAGTAGAATTATGGTCTCCTCCTCGTCCAGCGAGTCCATCATCTATTTGCTTGTTTTCGCGCAACACCGATGTGCAGTAGCCTAGGCCTATCCGTTTCCTCTTATTCTGTCTTGAGTTTCCCATTTCAAGGTATCGCTGTTGTCTGCCCCCTGGGTGACACCGCCAGTATCCTGCGTAATTGTGGTTATAGTTCCAAGGTCAGTATGTGCAGTGGGTCGCGCGCGTTTACGTGCGTAATTTAGGCCTCGTAGCAAGCATGTTTTCGGCCTTATAGTTTACCCACCTCTTTTTTTACCACTACACCCCTGGTTAGCAGGTCAGACAAGGAGGCATCACAGAGCTTGTGAACCCAACATTGCGGCTGAACACTTGACAATATATTCTAAATCAAAACATGAAGAAAAAAGCAGAAATTCTTTACTTTACAGAAAATTAAGAAAAATGAACATTGAACTGTTAAAAAAATAGCAGTGTCTGCATTTTACTTTACAACCTAAAATATTTCCTATATAAACTGACAAATATACAGGATTCAGCATTCCTATGAATCACTAACTTGATATTTAGTTGTAAAGCCTGAGAACCACTTCACAGTCTTCCTACAGCAGCAGAACAACAGGAGAACAGCTCATCAACAACCCATCTCCTCCTCCACCACCACCACCTATACCTCCACCTCCTCCTCCTCCTCCACCTCAACCTCCTCATCATCCTCCACCCCCACTCTTCTCCTCCACTTCCACCACCTCCTCCAACTCCATCTCCTCCTTCTCCTCTTCCTCCTTCTCCTTCTCCTCCTCTTCTGCCTCCACCTCCTCGACCTTCCCCTCCACCACATCCATCTCCTCCTCCTCCTCTTCCTCCAACTCGACATCCTACTCCACCTCCTCTTCCTCCTCTTGCACTTCTTCTGCTACCTTCTCCTCCCCTTCTCCCACCTCAACCTCCTCATCCTCCTCCACATCCACCTCCTCCTCCAACTCTTCCTATTCCTCCATCCCCACTCTTCTCCTCCACCTTCACCTCTTCCACTCCCACCTCCTCCTTCGCTTCTTTCATCTCCTCCTCCCCCCCATCTGGAAGCTTTTGAGGTGCTCGCCTCCTCCTCCTCCTCCTTTTCCTCCACCTCAACCTCAACCTCATCCTCCTGCTCCACCCCCTCCATGTCCTCCTCCTCCTCCCCCATCTCCACATCCTCCACTTCCACCTCCTCTTCCTCCACCTCTTCCTCCTCCTACTCCACCTCCCCCTCCTCCTCCTCCACCACCTCTACCTCCCCCTCCCCCTCCTCCACCACCTCTACCACCTACCCTACCTCCTCCACCACCTCTTCTCCTCCTCCTCCTCCTCCCCCACCACCTCCTCCATCTCCTATTCCTCCTCCTCCACTTCTACCCTCCTCTTCTGCTCCTCCTTTACCTCCATTCCTCCTCCACCTCCTCCTCCTCTTCCACTTCTACCCTTCTCCTACATAGACACATCAGCCACCTGACATGATCACATCTGAAGACAAAAAATATGCTACATATGGAAATGACACAAGCAAACACTGTTTCTGTTTGTGGCTTTGTGTGTGAGTGTGTGTGTGTTTGTGTGTGTGTGTGTGCGTGCATGTGTGTCATTTGTGTGTGTGTGTTTCCTGTGGCATCACATTCAAATGTGATTGGACGATATTTCATCATTTTTTCGATACATGTGTCGCAAACTATGATATCACGTTATCAATACTTTTTTGATATATTGTGCAGCCCTACTCAACGCATACAAGTCCATTCTACATGTTACATTACATTTAGCTGACCCTTTTTTACCCAATGCAACTTTCAGTGCATCCCTAGAGAGAAGAAATAAATAAAGTTCACCTGACTAAATAAATGAGCCTCACACATTACTCGAGACAATGGATGGAGCTGATGGATTAATGCAGTAGAGGTCAAAGTAGCTACCTAGTATGGAACTGGACTCAACTTTTACTCACACAAATCAAGGAGAGAAGTAAGAAATCTTTCTCACACTTAACACAACGAGCTGATTCAGGCAAATTAGTCGGGTTTTTTTTTTTGCTTTTTTCTGCTGAGTAAAGCGACGGGCGGATAGAGGAGCTGAATCTCAGCGTGCACATACACAGCCAAATCGTGTGTGTGTGTGTGTGTGTGTGTGCACATGTGCAGCCAAAAGGTGTGAAAGCATCTTGTTCCATCTTGGTTGAAGGTGGGAATGCACGCACAATCTTCCATCACAATTCACCCCCTCATCAACACCCCCACTCCCCCTTATTTGTACAGATGCACACACACACATGTACGAGCGCACGCACACACACACACACATGCACACACACATGCATACAAACGCACACATGTACACATACACACATGCATATGCACACATAGACACACGCACGTACACACATACATGTACTGTGAGCTCTTCGTTGGTTGAAAGAAGTCACGAGACACTTCTCTGCAGGTTTCCTTTTATTTTTCTCAAATCGTCCAAGACAAACTAAGGAGTTTCGGCAAAACGTTGAACTTAGGAATCTTCTTGAACTTCTGTCTTGGGTCTTGGGGGGTGGATGGGCCCGCGGCCTTCTCAGTCCACTCTTCACAATTCCTGCTGGTTAGACAAAGACAAGAGCTTCAGGCAATCTCTCTTTCTCTCTCTGCATGAGAGCAGCCAGGCTGTCTGTGCCCAACTACCTACTCTGTCTTTCCAAGGTCTCTCAGTGTAGCTTTTACTCACTGCCCTTAACCGCCTTCAGCTGGGTTCCTAATTCTTGGGGCTAATTAGTGAGGCTTGATTGAGGGCCAATCAGCTGGACTGGTTAGACTGCCTCCCAACACTGCCCTGGTGTAGTATACGCCTCCTATGACTTTCCCCAACAAGGGGCGGGGCCGAGTAGCTCTAGTGGGACCCCTAGCACAGCTTGGGGTACCACATACCCTCCCCATTACCTTAAGGCTTCCCCGGGGGGCCGTCACCCAGAAGGACTCAGCGCGTCTGGATAACGCGTCCGCGTTACCATGAAGCTTGCCAGCTCTGTGTTCTACTCTGAACTTGTAATTTTGGAGTTCTAAGAACCACCGGGTTATGCGTGAGTTCCGGTCTTTGTTCAGCGCCATCCACTTCAGAGGGGCATGATCCGTAACCAGAGTAAACTCTCTCCCTACCAGATGGTATCTCAGTTTGTCTATGGCCCATTTTATTGCCAGGCATTCTTTTTCAATCGTTGCATAATTTGTTTCATGCTTCAGCAGTTTGCGACTGATATATGTTACTGGCTGCTTGACCCCCTCTTTCACCTGGGACAGGACGGCGCCCAATCCCACTGTGGAGGCGTCAGTCTGCAAGACGAGTGGCGATGAGTAGTCCACCGTGGCCAGAACTGGTTCCCTGCAGAGGGCGTCCTTAAGTTTCTGGAAGGCGTCCTCCGCCTCTTCGTTCCAGTGTATGCGGCTCTTTCCGTGATTTTTCGTGAGCTTGAAGAGAGGGGTGGCCATTGAGGCAAAGTCAGGGACGAAAAGTCGATAGTAACCAACTAGGCCCAGGAAGGTTCGAACCTGGCGCTTTGTGGTGGGCCGGGGCCAAGACGATATGGCCTCTACTTTGGAGGTTTGTGGCTTCATGCACCCCCTTCCCACCGTGTACCCCAGATAATTCGCCTCCTCCAGTCCCAGGCGGCACTTAGCCGCTTTGGCCGTCAACCCAGCATCTCGAAGGGACCCTAGGACAGCTTCCAATCGTTGGAGGTGTGATTGCCAGTCGGAGCTTTGGATTAAAATGTCGTCCAAATAAGCAGCAGCATATTCCCGGTGGGGCCTGAGCACTTTATCCATTAACCGCTGGAAGGTTGCGGGGGCCCCATGGACCCCAAACGGTAATACCTTGTATTGGAAAAGTCCATCTGGGGTGGCGAAGGCGGTTTTTTCCTTAGCCCGGCTTGTCAGAGGAACTTGCCAGTAGCCCCGAGTTAGGTCTAGGGTGCTGATGAACCTTGCAGGCCCCAACCTTTCAAGCAGTTCGTCGACTCTGGGCATCGGGTATGCATCAAATGCTGAGATTTCGTTCAGCTTCCGGAAGTCATTGCAGAACCTCAATTTGTCCCATGTCCCATCGGGTTTTGGCACTATGACAATTGGGCTACACCATGGGCTGTGTGATTCCTCTATGACTCCCATTTCCAACATCGCCTTCACTTCTTCTCGGATGGCCTGTCTCCTAGCCTCCGGGATCCGATATGGCTTCAGCCTTACTCTCTTTCCGGGCTCGGTGACAATGTCGTGGGCCACTACTGTCGTCCGTCCGGGGGTGTCCGAGAAGATGTCCCGGTTCCGGTCCAGCAACTCCTTCAGGTCTTGGACCTGGTGCGGTGATAGCTGTTCACCCATGGGGACCTGAGGCGTGCTGGGTGAGGGTAGTTGGGTTGCCAATACCGGCCCTTCAACCTGGGTTGGCGCATACCACCTTTTTAACAGGTTGATGTGGTATATCTGACTGCTCTGTCTTCTGCCCAGCTGCCGCACCCGGTAGTTGACAGGGCTTGTTTTCTCAACAATTTCATACGGCCCATGCCACTTAGCCAGGAACTTGCATTCGTGTGTGGGAATGAGAACCAGTACCTTGTCCCCTGGGCTGAACTCTCTCACATGTGCACCTCGGTTGTAAAGCCTTGCTTGCTCCTCCTGAGCTTTCTTCATGTGGTCTCTAACCATCGGCCACAGTTGGCTCATTCGTTGGTGCATACTCTCCACGTGCTCAATCATGGTAGTATGCCGGGTTGGCTGCTGTTCCCAGGCCTCTTTCGCCAGGTCAAGCAGGCCTCGTGGTCTCCTCCCGTACAACAACTCGAACGGCGAAAAGCCTGTGGAGGCCTGGGGGACTTCCCGAATGGCGAACAAGAGGTATGGGAGGAGATAGTCCCGGTCTTTTCCGTCCGTTTCTATCATTTTACGTAGCATTTGCTTCAACGTCTTGTTGAACCTCTCTACGAGGCCATCCGTTTGGGGATGATAGACTGACGTGCGGATTTGCTTCACTTTTAGCAGCTGACTGAAGGCTTTCATGACGTTGGACATGAAACAGGAGCCCTGGTCTGTCAGTATTTCCTCTGATATGCCCACTCTGCTGCACAAGAGGAAGAGCTCTTTAGCAACGGCCTTGCCACTGACTGTTCTTAGTGGTATGGCCTCTGGGTACCGGGTGGCGTAGTCGAGAACCACTAGGATGTATCGATGTCTCCTACTAGACCTGGGTACCGGCCCAACAATGTCTAACCCTATCCTCTTAAAGGGTACATCAATTATTGGTAAGGGGATTAAAGGGTTACGATAGTTCACTTTGGGGCTATGGAGCTGACACTCAGCACAGTGCCGGCAATAGTCTTCAACGGCCCTCTTTACCCCTGGCCAGTAAAACCGGGCAGTCACTCTCTCGTACGTTTTTTCTGTGCCCAGGTGGGCCCCAAGAGCGTGGGAGTGAGCTAAGTACAGTACTTTAGACACATGTGACTTTGGGACCAGCAGTTGACTAATTATTTCTTCCCCTTTCTTTACGTTTCTGTACAGCAGTCCATTTTTCACTGAAAAATATGGGAAGTTATGGTGACTCACCCCACTGGACTGTTCTCCGCTGCACACGGCTGACCTCCATGCTTGGGCGAGGTTTGGATCTTCGTGTTGTCTCTGGCTGAACTCAGTTGCTCCCCCTGGTGTCGTATTCTGGATTTGCATGAAGTCAGTGAAGTGCTCTTCAGCCGACCCCCCTTGGCTCTGAGGGGACTCTTCCTGCCCCCGGGGTGGTGGTGGGGTGGCTTGTCTCCTCCTGGCGGGTGTCTGTTGGGCACCGGTCTCTTCGGCCTCGGGGCTGGACAGGGACTCCTCGGGGGATGGGGCAGCGCACGCAGGGTTAATTCCACGGGCCTTCACTGTCTTCGTAGCTCTCCTTGGTTTCCCTGCCCAAGCGTGTGGAGGGCAATTCCAATATTTGGTGAAGAGCGCACAATCTCTGCCTATTAACACTGGTACCGGCAGGCCCGGGACCACACCAACTCTTGCGGTTACGGTTCCTCGCGGAGAGTTGATTTTCACATAGCTTGTGGGGTAGCTCTTAGTGTCACCATGTATACATGCCACCACAACTGGCTCACCTTGGGGGTTCTCTACCAGCTCAGGACGGACTAGCGTGATCACACTGCCTGAGTCCAGCAGTGCTTCGGTGTCTTGTCCCATGATTTTCACTGGAAAGCGTGGTGCTGACTCGTTGGCTTCCGCCCACCCTGTGGTGAGATATCCGCAGGGGAAGGATGCCAATGTGCTGTCTGCAGTGGGCATGGAGGCATCTCTCTCTGGGCAGTCTCTTGCAAAATGCCCTTCTTTCCCACAAGCAAAGCAACGCTGGTCCTGTGCTGGGGGAAATGATCGGGGGCGTGGCCTCGTCCACCTGGCACCTGCGAGCTCCGGAGCTCCTCCACGTTGTCCACTGCCTCCAGTGCGGGTAGCTCTCGATCTCTCCAGCTTTGCAGGACCGCCCCTGTCATCTGACTTCCCTGGTTTCACCATTTCTTGGATTACTTGATGGTTTTCCAGTAATGCAATGAGGTGGTCCACATCCGGCGCTCCTTGTTGCGCCACATATTTCCGTGCGTCACTTGGCAGCGCCCTGATGCACCGGTCCAATACCACACGGTCAATTGCAGGGGGGCCATCCCCCTCCGTAAGCCATGTCTTGACCAGTCTCTGTAGTGTCTTCACCTGTGGTCGCGCTGGGGCACTCAGGTTGAAGGCCCACTGGTGAACTCTCTGTGCCTTGGCGGGTATGCTGTAACCATATTGCGCCAGTATCGCCTTTTTAAGCTGTGTGTAGTTAGCCGCATCTGCAGTGGATAGATCACGGCAAGCCTGCTGGGCCTCTCCGGTTAGAAAAGGCACCAAAGTGTGGGCCCACTCTTCTCGTGGCCAATTTTCTCTAATGGCCGTACGTTCAAAGATCTCCAAGTACGCCTCAATGTCATCGTCGGCGGTCTGTTTGGTCAGTACTGATTCCGGGGTCTTCTGAGACGACTTCTTACAAAGTTCCGTAACTGCAGTCTGGAGAGTTTGTTGAGTCTTCAGCACCGTGGACAGCACCTCTTTCAGAACTGGGTCCATCCTTTTTTTGTTTGTTTTTTTTTTCCCTTTTTTTTTTTTTTCTTCTTCTTCTTTTCAGCTGGGTCACTCTGCCCGCATTCTCCACCACTTGTGAGCTCTTCGTTGGTTGAAAGAAGTCACGAGACACTTCTCTGCAGGTTTCCTTTTATTTTTCTCAAATCGTCCAAGACAAACTAAGGAGTTTCGGCAAAACGTTGAACTTAGGAATCTTCTTGAACTTCTGTCTTGGGTCTTGGGGGGTGGATGGGCCCGCGGCCTTCTCAGTCCACTCTTCACAATTCCTGCTGGTTAGACAAAGACAAGAGCTTCAGGCAATCTCTCTTTCTCTCTCTGCATGAGAGCAGCCAGGCTGTCTGTGCCCAACTACCTACTCTGTCTTTCCAAGGTCTCTCAGTGTAGCTTTTACTCACTGCCCTTAACCGCCTTCAGCTGGGTTCCTAATTCTTGGGGCTAATTAGTGAGGCTTGATTGAGGGCCAATCAGCTGGACTGGTTAGACTGCCTCCCAACACTGCCCTGGTGTAGTATACGCCTCCTATGACCTTCCCCAACAAGGGGCGGGGCCGAGTAGCTCTAGTGGGACCCCTAGTGCAGCTTGGGGTACCACAGTACACACACGCACGTGCGCACACATACATGCATATGCATATGCACATACAAACGCACACACGTACACATACACACATGCATAATATGCACACATAGACACACTTGCACGTACGCACACACACACACACACACGCGTGCACACACATGCATATGCACATACAAACGCACACTCGCACACATACACACATGCATATGCACACATAGACACACATGCACGTACGCACACACACACACACACACATGCACACATACACACACATGCATATGCACATACAAACGCACACACATACACACATGCATATGCACATATAGACACACATGCACGTACGCACATACACACACACACACACCTACTACTACTACTGTATTATTTTTTTAAAGAAAAAGAAAGCAAGAGAGCAAACACTTTAGTTGGTCTTTTGTAGAAGCCACTGGCCCACGTAGTGCTACTCGTCTAGACCTGCGAGATGCTTTGTCAGATGTGTGAGGTGCTGTTTAGTGTGATCCGCGAATGTGAGAAAAGCTGCTAACAATTATAGTATCACAACCAGGTACTGTATTTGTTTTTGGTTCGTTTTTTGGGCAGATCTGCAGATCCATTGCATATTTGCACTGATGTACAGTATTTGCATGAATATTTGTTTTCGACATATTATAGTCTCACAACCATCTATTTACCTTTCTTTGTGCATATCTGCAGATTGTATTTGCACAGATGTATCATGAATATATGTATGTTTTCGCCACCCTTTTGCAATGTGGTTGAAGACCTCATAGAAATATTGTAATTATTACACTGATGAACAGTATGTACATTTGCAGTATTTTGTGTGTGTATGTGTGTTTGCCACCCTTTTGCGATGTGGTTGATGACATCATCTGCCCTAAGTGAGTTAAACAGGGCCACCCCCTAACCGTATATAGAATGGACACCTAACGTTCGATCCAAAAGTGAAGCAACCAGTAGTGACGCAGCTGGTCCCGGAAGGCGGAAATTGTTTCCCTTCGCCGCCAAATAGTCTGCGTGTTTTTTTCACGCTACGCCTTTACCCGAGACCATTATTAAATGTTTTTCAATTCAGTTTAGAATTCTGTTCGCTTCTAATAGGCCGACTGCTGCACCTCAAGCGCACGTTCCAATGGTTGCCAAGGGAATCTCGACTTGTGGGTGGAAGTTTTTCACCGCAAAATGCTTTAAAAACGGTGAGCGGACAAGAACGCGGCTTAGGTGTCCATTCTATATAGTCAATGGTCCAGTCAAATCAACAAGGCTTCCTCTTTTGTCTGGTTGGTCGTCGGGGGGTCAGCCCTTTGGTCCCACGCCCCATTGGTCCCACGCCCCATTGGTCCCACATTCCTAACATTTTTTTTCCCTTGAAAAAAAGGCCCATTGGTCCCACGCCCCATTGGTCCCACGCCCCATTGGTCCCACATCCTTAAGACTTTTTTTTTTTTCAAAAGGCCCATTGGTCCCACGCCCCATTGGTCCCACGCCCCATTGGTCCCACAGCCCATTGGTCCCACAATTTCGACAGTATTGTCCCACTGAAGTATTCTTTACTCATTTACAAATGTTCATAAATGTTAATTCATTATTTACAAAGTGTTTATTGGGTACTGTGGGACCAATGGGCTGTGGGACCAATGGGGCATGGGACCAATGGGCCTTTTGAAAAAAAAAATCTTAAGGCTGTGGGACCAATGGGGCGTGGGAACATAGGTACGCTCCCGGTGGTCGGTGCATGCAAACTCCATTCGGCAAACAAGGCTGCTTGTAAAAGGTACATAATATACATGGTGCGCTGAAATAAATCTTTATATCATTGTAAAGAAATGTTTGCTTCATTACATTACATTACATTTCATTTGGCTGACGCTTTTTAGGACCCAAAGCGACTTACAATCGAGGTCACAATCAGAAGCATACAATACACATAGGAATACAGGAGAGGCCAAGGCATGTTAGTAGTTTTTTTTTTTTTAACAACAAATACAAAACATGTACAGTATGTAATTGTAATGCAATTTAAAGACATCTGTTTATTGTGTTGTCACCAACACCATGCTACTGCCCCTTTAAGAAAATGTCTTCCATGGAAACAACTATCTAAGACACACAATCTTTTATGAGGGCTCGTATCAGGAAGACAAAGTTCACTCTGAGGTGCTGAGGTATGTGTGACAGAGGTCTTCCAGCGCAGTCCGCCACTCAGGGCTCGAACCCGTGACCTCTCAGTCAACTACCCAGTTCGTGTATGGGAGGCACAGCACGATTGCGCTGAGCTAAAGGTCCAAACCAATAGTCCAGCACTATCGATACTGTATGAGGCTTCGGGAGGGAGGTTTACTAACGTATAACCGCCGAACTCTGCTAGTTGGCATCCGTTACATAAGCTCAGGTGGATTACATGGTTATAGGAATTCAAGGTAGGTGTTGGCTCTATTGCTTTAAGAAAAGAATAGATTTTGACCTAAAATCTGTAATTGTGATATAACTTCCTACTGTTGTTGTGTCATGTGACCTGGCACTGCAACATGTTGTTCCTTGTGTGTCTTGTGATTGTTTTTTGTATTTCTTTTTTTTTGTTTTTTTACATGAATTGACCGTGTGGGCAATGTGGACATTTTGTGACATAAATGTCGGACTCTTGTGTAGTTGGTGGCAGTAAAATAAGATTGGTCTGTGTACTGTGTATCCCATTGGTTCCCAAAGTCTGGGCCGGGACCCATATGTGGGTCACGAAGGAAAGTCTTTGGGTCACCTTGAATGTTTTCCTAGTCAATGCCAGATGCCTAGCCTGACTCCCATCATCCTGTTGTAGTTCGCTAAACTACACGCTAGGGGCGTTGCATTTCCTCACACAACAGTCTGAGCTGCATAGAGCTCAGACGGTCTTGAAAATAATAAAAGCCAATCAGCGTTGCCAGGTGGGGCTTTCCATGGGTGGGCTGTGTAACCAGAGACTGCCTGTAGATGGCGGTAATGCACTCTGCTGGCTAGCCGCCAATTAAACACGAAAGAAGAAGAACTGTTGTGCAGTGGTGTTTACCATCTGTTTCTAGTTACCTCCTGGATTAAACATTACAAGGAGAATGTGATGCATAAGCACGCAGGAGCTTAATTAAGTTTCCAATGTCATGTATTTCAAGATGGTTGTGCTACATAAGCACACACGAGTTTAAATAATTTAATGTGATATGATGAATTATGATAACGTTTCCACACTAGCACATAGGTTATGCTAATGTATCGGCTAATGGCGCTAGTTCACCCTCTGCAGAATTAAGTTAAATGAATGTTTAGCTTTTATATTATGTACGTCTCTATAAGTGTTCTGATATACACCAGCGAGTCAGTGAACTAGTATGCTGACCTAGATGTAGCTCAGGGGGACCAACTCGAGGATACTTTAGCCGCTAATCGGCTAATACCTCCTTATGTGAGTGAAACCAGTGGTAGTTGCAAGGATTCACATAAGATGTATTCGATTTCATTTTATGAACGTATATCTGTCAAGAGACAACAACGTTTCCCCAACCCCTCTGCAAATGGCTTTTGTAGGATATAATCAT
Organism: Plicofollis layardi; assembly: GCA_027576555.1. Taxonomy (NCBI): domain Eukaryota; kingdom Metazoa; phylum Chordata; class Actinopteri; order Siluriformes; family Ariidae; genus Plicofollis; species Plicofollis layardi. Next base: position 5,713 of record JAODHV010031708.1, on the reverse strand, counting down.
GAATTCCGCTGACACCACAAGCAACAGGAGATGATTAGAGTAACATCTGGCACAACATCTTTGCAGTCTGTACAGGTCAAGACAATCTCTGGGTCAGGTACCATAAGTTAGCACTAGCACTGAACCAATACAGGCGGCAACAAGTTGTTTATAACAGAGATTTGCGACATACTCCTATTTCCTAGTAGTCTTCCCAGTACTGCCGAAGCAGAATCTAATCCTAATCTAAAACAACCTCCTGATCTTTTATTAGCAGTAGCCAGGCTAATATCAGACGGCCACTTTTTGCTGCTCTGCTTCCTCGTGGCTGTGAGCTACGTCACGGCTTGATTTCAAAATGAGTGGCTGGAGGGGCGCGTCAGTCAAGATAACGGACAGACTCTCTATCCAATCACATTCAAAGATTTTGAAGAAGGACCTTCCTTTGAAAGTGCGTTGAACGGGGAGGTATCCCAGATGGTATCTGTGATACCAGACGGCGAGAGTCAGGTTACCAGATGCCTGCATCTAATCTCAAATTAGCTAACATTTATGGATTATTGCTGCTTCAATCAGCCTATTCTTTAACTCTATTCAAAACTTTAGCACTAGGCCTATTAACTGTTCAGATGAATAATGAAGTCAACTACCGTAAATCCTCGAATAGTACCCGGGGCTACTATTAACAAAAAATGTGTTTGGACCAGGCTACAAATAGAGGCAGGCTACAATTCAAAGGCTTGTTTTAATGCAAAAACAATAGGTTTTTATTTATCGAAATTGTTTCAGACAGGCTACTAAAAGAGGCAGGCTACTATTTGGGGCCAGGCTACTATTCGAGGATTTACGGTATATATATTCTGTGACATAATATAATATGTGACATCTAAAATATGGAAAAAAGTTTGGGAAACAATACAATAACATTGGTCTGTGTACTGTGTATCCTACTGCACCTGAGCCATCCAGTATGGAGTAAAGTCATTTTGAAAGCATGAAATAATTGGCTATGTGAAGTCATAAACATTATCTGCATGCTTGTGTAACCGACTGTGTTTGTTGGCGAGGAAGGACACGAACAGGACCGGCAGATTCAACTCCAACTCTTTATTCTGGAGAGAAACAACAAAACCGCTGCAGCTGCTGTACATTTACAAATCTGTAACCCACACAGAATGAATGACAGTTAGCTTACTTCCACGGTCAACAACAAGGAGTATACTGCACTGACTAGCAGCAAGCTAACTAGCAAGTTACAACTGGTCAGAATAATAGCTCCAAAATAACACACGTATGCCAATATTAATCACTATACTTTGTAACTCAACGACCGTGTAGCAGTATTGCGCAAAGAATTTCCAGTGTTAATCATAACACAAATTTGAAATCGTGAAATCATTCGCTATGTGAATTCATGAACATTATCTGCATGCTTGTTCCATACATAAAATCCCAATGTTGGTCCAGACACATATTGTCCAGTCCACTAAACCAAATCCATGTGACTGTTGCTTTAAGGACAAGGCTGGAATCCCGGATTGCTGTCATATCTGAGTTATAAATGTCTTTATTACAGGCTGTTGTATGAAGGCAAAGTTCCCTCTGCAACAGGTATCAGCCAATCCAGGTGGGATGCCACATCAAGTACATCTGGAGGTAGGTGCTATGAGTGCTTTTCATGTTACAGATGGATGCTGGATCAAATCCAACACATCGAACATTCATCACTATTGCAAGTGTAACCCCTCATAAATCTGCGTTGTGATTTCTTTGCAATGACAAGAGACGTGGGACCGTGCATCAGATTTATTTGCCTGGGACAAAACAAATCATGACGGGATTCAGCGAGGAGTTACACGTCTCTCCAAACAGTAGTTCAACAAGCTACCTGTGCTAATGTTTCCACTTAAGACTACAGTGCTGAATATTCACTCAGGCTTGATTTTGTCAAAACGTTCAGAGGAGTGCAACGTGACTGGCTCCTGCTAATGTGTTATGTATGTGTTATGATCCCACTGTGACCAGAGCAATAAAGAACTGAACTCGACCGGCATGTTATCATTTAAACACAATGCAGAGAGGGAGGAAACACCTTGGTTAAAAAAGAGTAACAGAGAGACAGAGAAAGAGAGAGAGAGAGACCAGACTTACAAAAAAAAACGGTTTAAACTGCTAAATCAAAAGCCAGTTAAATTTAGCCTAGTCTGAACGCAAATGTATACAGTACTGTAGGTTTCTTGGAAAAAGTTACAGTAAACACCCTGGATAAACATAACCTGGATGACTCAGAATTTTTACAGAGAGGCTAAGACCCTGTTAGATACTCAAAGACTCATGTGAAGCAGGCAGGTTTGTAGCAAATCAGCATTTACTCACGGGTACATGATTCCCTGCCAGTTCAGGCTTCCACCATACATACATGCCACTACGGGTGGATTATTGCTGCTTCAATAGATATCACCTTCGTGGTATGGGCAGAAACCTCTCAATACCCCACCGTCCGTGACAGAAACCAAGTTTTACGCACCTTCGGCTGGCGATGCCACCTGACCGCAGGATTAAATACAAGACATCCGAGCCAAAACTAAGGCTATGCATGTTGCAGGAGCCAATAATTCTTGCCTATCATGTGCGCAAAAGAATATACCACCTGTCAGCAAGCCCACAACACGTGTGGTCACTATTGCGCGATGCTGATTATATATTTATATTTTTTATATGATTATGATAATATTTTAGACCTCAGTGTTGTCTTCCCTCGCAATGACAAATGTTTTGCACGACAAATGATAGCGAGGGGAGTAAATTGAGGCCTGTAATAGTTTAATAAATTATATATTCGGTTTAAAACAGTAATTTTCGATGCGCGTTTCCCATTTCCCATTCCCAGTCGCTCAGTCTGTCACCAGTGCGCATCCCATTTTCCCCTCAAACGCCCTAGTGGTAGCTGATTTGCAGTGACTAAGATGAATCTCAGTGCCGCTAAGAGTACTGTAGCGAAGGGGAGTAGAGATGCCCCACCGGGACGCGAACCCAGGCCGTCTGGGTGCTTAACAGGGGCTCAGACCACTACACCAAAGAGCCAGGCTCGTTGGCGTGACAGTCTGAGCACGCCCACATCTCTAGTGATGGTCAATCCATCACAAGTACCCTTTTCAATTCGTAGATCTACGTGTGATTCTAAGATGGTTCTTAGCTACGAGGGTGTTAAGACACGCCCATTAGACTCTACGATTATCTTAAGATTGATCTTAGCGCTAAGATTGATCTTAAGGCTTTTGAGAAATGAGGCCTGTGTTTGTTGGCGAGGAAGGACACAAACAGGACCGGCAGATTCAACTCCAACTCTTTATTCTGGAGAGAAACAACAAAACCGCTGCAGCTGCTGTACATTTACAAATCTGTAACCCACACAGAATGAATGACAGTTAGCTTACTTCCACGGTCAACAACAAGGAGTATACTGCACTGACTAGCAGCAAGCTAACTAGCAAGTTACAACTGGTCAGAATAATAGCTCCAAAATAACACACGTATGCCAATATTAATCACTATACTTTGTAACTCAACGACCGTGTAGCAGTATTGCGCAAAGAATTTCCAGTGTTAATCATAACACAAATTTGAAATCGTGAAATCATTCGCTATGTGAATTCATGAACATTATCTGCATGCTTGTTCCATACATAAAATCCCAATGTTGGTCCAGACACATATTGTCCAGTCCACTAAACCAAATCCATGTGACTGTTGCTTTAAGGACAAGGCTGGAATCCCGGATTGCTGTCATATCTGAGTTATAAATGTCTTTATTACAGGCTGTTGTATGAAGGCAAAGTTCCCTCTGCAACAGGTATCAGCCAATCCAGGTGGGATGCCACATCAAGTACATCTGGAGGTAGGTGCTATGAGTGCTTTTCATGTTACAGATGGATGCTGGATCAAATCCAACACATCGAACATTCATCACTATTGCAAGTGTAACCCCTCATAAATCTGCGTTGTGATTTCTTTGCAATGACAAGGAGACGTGGGACCGTGCAGAAAGAAAGACGGACAGAACTGGAGAAGATGAGCAGTGAGGTGGAGACCAGTAAAAGACAACTGGAGTCACTGGGAAAGGAACTGCAGGAAAAGGAGAGAGAACTATTAGAGAAAGACAAACAGCTGGAGGAGAGACAGAGAGAACTAGAACAAAAGACCAAAGACCTGGAGGACACAAAACAGCAGTTACAGGACAGGAATGATGCGATGGAGCAACAACTACAAGAGGAAAACAGAATGATGGACAAAACAAAACAGCAACTGGAGGAGAGAAGCAAAGAAATGGAGACACTAACCCATCAACTAGAGCAGAAGACCAAACACATGGAGACAATGACGCAACAGCTAGCAGATAAGACGAAAGAGAGTGAGACAATGACACAAGAAATAGCAGACACAGAGAGAGAATTGGAGAAGATGAGAGAAAGAGAGAAGGAGAGAGAGACGGAACTGGAGAAGATGAGCAGTGAGGTGGAGACCAGTAAGAGACAACTGGAGTCACTGGGAAAGGAACTGCATGAAAAGGACAGAAGAGTATTAGAGAAAGACAAACAGCTGGAGGAGAGACAGAGAAAACTAGAACAAAAGACCAAAGACCTGGAGGACACAAAACAGCAGTTACAGCACAGGAATGATGCGATGGAGCAGGTGACACAACAACTACAAGAGGAAAAAAGAACGACTGAAAAAACAAAACAACAAATGGAGGAGAGAAGCAAAGAAATGGAGACACTAACCCACCAACTAGATCAGAAGACCAAACACATGGAGACAATGATGAAGCAGCTAGCGGATAAGACGAAAGAGAGTGAGACAATGACACAAGAAAAAGCAGACACAGAGAGAGAATTGGAGAAGATGAGAGAAAGAGAGAAGGAGCGAGAGACGGAACTGAAGAAGATGAGTGAAAGAGAGAAGGAGAGAGAGACAGAACTGGAGAAGATGAGCAGTGAGGTGGAGACCGGTAAGAGACAACTGGAGTCACTGGGAAAGGAACTGCAGGACAGGAACAACCAACTACAGGAGCTGAAAACACAACTGAAGGAGAGAGAGATGGAGGAGAGAGACAGGAAGACAAAGGAAGGAAAGGGAGATGGTGAGTATGAGTTTTTAATTGACTGATGGTTGCGTCTGACTTATGTTATTGCAACTTAAAATGAACCGTGAGCACTATAGCTGGGCCTTCACCTTCCCACTACACCTAGCCCCATAGCCAGAACGAGACTATTGGAGGGGGTTTGCACTACCTTGGGGCGGGCACAATTATTTTTTTATGGGGGGTCTGAAAATGTATTTCTTAGATGCAATTTCCTGCATTCATTCAGGCGTCCGTTTTGTTGCTGCGCTTGACGCCGAACAAAGCGTTGAAAAGACGGTTGGTCCAGCCCAAAGATACCCTAACTGGCCTGGGACTCACAAAATCTAAGAAACCAGCACTGACTTTACGCTTCCTAGCCAAACAAGACGTGTGCAGTGTGCACCTATCAAATTCAGTCTGACTAGTATCGTAAAGGCTCATACATGCTCGACGTGTGGAAATTTACGTCCGTATTTCGTACATACGCTCTACTCAGTGATGTGTTCATGCCTCCGTCTGTATTTTACGGGTCAATAGTCAAGTCAAGTCAAGTCAAGTTTATTTGTATAGCGCTTTTAACAATAAACATTGTCGCAAAGCAGCTTTACAGAA
>JAODHV010025208.1:0-12367 GCA_027576555.1 Plicofollis layardi | reverse complement strand
ACACACACACACACACACACACACACACAGAGTTATTCCATGAAATCGAGTCATACATGAGCTGATAGGTGACGAGGCACAGAGCACAGAGTTGTTTACAATCCATGTATGATGACATTGAGTGGAATAGCTGTTTCATTCTATCCACATTCACTGGATTTTGAGAAACAGAGCATTTTTATTTTTTTGCAAATTCGATGAAAAAAAAAACACCTTGATACAAAATGTCTGACAGAATAATTTCCGCTAAGAATGTAAACAATCCAGCAAAATGACAGGAGCAATTTGTGAAAAATGCAATAATAATTCTTGAAAAATAAAAAGTTTGGTTCACATTGCCGACTTGTTCCCGGTGCATGCAAGACTCCGCCAGTGCTGCCGTTTGTCACTGGTTCTGTTCATAACTTTTATGGACAGAATTTCTTGGCACAGCCAAAGGGTGGAGGATGTCCAGTTTGGTGGCAGCAGGATCATGTCTCTGCTTTTTGCAGATGACATGGTCCTGTTGGCTTCATCAATCTGTGACTTATAGCATGCACTGGGATGGTTTGCAGTCAAGTGCGAAGCAGCTGGGATGAGGATCAGCACCTCCAAGTCAGTGGCCATGGTGCTCAGGCAGAAGTGGTTGGAGTGCCTACTCCGGGTCAGGGGTGAGTTGCTACCTAAAGTGGAGGAGTTTAAGTATCTTGGGTTTTGTTCACAAGTGAGGGTAAGGGGGAGCGGAAGTTGGACAGACGGATCGGGGCAGCATCAGCAGTGATGCAGACGCTAAACCGGTCTGTTGTGGTAAAAAGAGAGCTGAGCCAAAAGGCAAGGCTCTCAATTTACTGGTCCATCTATGTTCCCACTCTCACCTATGGTCACAAGCTACACTGTAAAACATTGCAGCCTCGCTTAGTTGTGCCCACTTCATATCTCTCGTCAACACAAAGAACTCTCATAAGTTTTTGTATCTTGACTTAACCGTTGTGGTTTTTCTGCACATAAACTTACAACTGTCCATTCTCTTGACTGTTTGATCATTTTGCCACATTGGTAAGAGTTGAGTCAACTTAAGATAGCAAGTCATCCTTAGAAAAAAAGGGAGAGGAAAAAGGCGGGAACTGAAAACTCTGTCCAATTCATCATGCTGACTTTCTGGATTTTTATCTGACTTAGTTTTGTAAGTCATAAAAGTGACTTGATAAAGGTTTATTAAAATGGAATCGGGGGCTATATGTGGGGGCAAAAACGTATGGCTTCTGCATAGTAGCCTGGTTTAAGTTGACAACAATGAAGAATTGGAAATAATGTGAACCAACAGGCCTACAGTGATATGGAGTGGAGAATTGCGTGCGTGTTGTTGAGGCAACGAGAAGGGACTATTTTCAACAGCGGAACAAGACTGGTGATTACGCCATGTTGAAATCGGCACGGTGGAGGGATACTTCAAATGCATGTTCGGTTGTAAGGCAAAAAGTTTGTTTGCCAGAAAGTTAAGTCCTTCTCGACGACGACGGCACTTTCAAACTCGACAGAAAGGGTTTGCAGACCACGCAAAAGACGGAGAAACTCTATCAAACTATCTCCTAATGTAAGTACTGTACAGCATATTTTATTAATCTCGCAGGCTTTAGGACAAACTGAACTTGACTATTTGACAGTACATTTTAGTGAAACTGCATTATCTCATGGTGGAGTGGACAGCCGGCTGTGCCTTTGGTAAAACGTTTATGTAAAAGCAATTAGTTGCAGTGTTGCAACGTGGCAGACCGTAATTTTCGTTTCCATTATTATATAGTTGCTAGATGAGGTTATGCTCTCAATTCATTTACCTTTGAACGGTTCACGAGTTAGCTATCCAAATTGGTTAGCTAACCGGTGGGTCTAGCCAGCATTGTACCTGTGGATAGTCAAGGTCAGTTGCCTACATTTGATCCCGGTCATTACCTTGGCCGAATAGACTTTACTGTTAGGTAGGTTGATAGTTGACCGTGTGTCGGTAGATTACCGGAATGTGTGAATGTGTATTATTAACCGGATTCATAGCCCCCCCCCTCATGCTCCGGTTTCGTGCGTTTCTACAAGATACCCCTGTCCTGTCTTTGCCTCCGAATTTGACCATGGATAACCGTAGCCTAATTTGTTTTGTTATTGGGAAATTGTCAGATTAATGAGAGGTAGTAATACCTAGTGGGGCTTCGGCGAAAGAAAAAAAACGTGTCACCTTTTCCCGGCCCTCATGTGTTGCACGCAACAGGTTATCAAATGCCATGGTGCTACGTAGACAAATATTAGGGCAAGCCTGGCGGCCTGATGTCGCTCATTCCCCTCGCGTTCGTGTGAAACAAGGGGTTCAATGTAGCCTACATTTAGCGTGTTCTTTATAAACACCTGGTATCAGTTTGGGACAGTTTGGGATTTTTGAATTGGCTCATGAAAAGTGTTCACCTCGCCACTCAACGAAATTTGCCACCATGTCTCGGCGTCTTTGGTATAGCTGCACGAGCTCTGACTGACTTATCAATCCAAGCGAGTGTGCCGTTAACGTCATAGAAGTTCTACCCCCGTTTTGCTTGCGACAGGCACGAGTTAACTGAAACAAACCAAACGATCAACATTTCGGTATTTTTGTTTTCTCTTTTTCCCTTGGCTAATATATCCCAAGTATTCATCATTACTGAGAAATTGCACTTTTAATACACGAAAGGGGGGATCTTCCCCATGGTCTGCAATTAAATGTCAAGACATGGACAGTTTTAGCTGCAAAAATGGCTGTACTTTGGTCATACTACGAAAGACTGGTTTGTTACTTCGTAAATATTCATGAAAAGTTCAAATTTGACACGTGGCAGCAGTTTCACTGAGCAGGGTAGTTAAAATACCTACTCTGGCCACATCGTACACAGTGTACATTTTGATGAATTAAGTTTGTATGGTGTAACATTTGGGAATGAGACAGTTATAATAATAATAATGCTTTTGTTCCCTTTTGTTTTCTCTCCAGGTAGCGATGAGGGTGACCGTTTCATGAGGTGGAAATGTAAGTTTTGTGCATTCTCCTGCAATGGAAAAAGTCGGATACTACAGCATTATAAAGGGCTACACGGACATCATCGGAGATGTTCTGGACTAGTCTGCATTTATACGGGCTGTTTGGAAACCTTTCAATCCCCAACTCATCTTAAATTTCATTTATTAGAACATGGGAAAAATGACCGTGATATTGTGACAAAGTTGTGCTGTAATTTATGTACATTCTCTGAGCCTAGTGACCTTACAAAGTATTTTGCACATCTTAAGACTCATTTAAGGAACAAAGAAACTGTTAAATGCCCATTTGCTGATTGCTCTTTCACGTCCAATGTGCTATCAACTTTAACTGCCCATAGAAGCCGCTGTCATAAGTTTTCCACCGTACATGGTTTAAAACCAGAACTTATTGTTCACAATTCACTTACCAATACTGAGGCAGAAGAGGACTGTGTTTCCGATAATGAGGCCTCACCTTCATACGATTCTGAGACTGAACCAGATTATGACTATGGAGAGGCAATTAAACGTCAGTTGGCATCTTTATGTCTTCGCATGCAAACAATTCTACATGTTTCAAATTCTGCTGTCCAGGAAGTAATTGATGAGTTATTTGAGATAGGAGATTTTGCTTATAAAAATACTAGGGGAATTATTGAGAGAGTTTTAGAGGAAAATAACTGTGAAGTTGATGCTTCTGTTGTGACATCATTGTCCGTTGAAATTCAGTCTTTGAACCCTCTGAAATTTCTTTCAAGGGAAGGGACTTTGGGAACAGACCGTAAAAGACAGTCATTTTACAGAAAGAACTTTAAAGTTGTTGAACCAGTTGAGTATATCTTAAATGCACAAGAAAAACAGCATTCATTTGTGTATGTTCCCATTTTAGAGTTGTTAAGTAAGTTGTTGGAAAGAAGGGAGATTCTAGAAACTTTACAGAGATCCAATCAAGAGGAAGGTCATTACAATTCATTTCAAGACGGCCAATACTTTAAAGAAAACAAGCTTTTCAATGAAGAATTGGGCGTAGCTCTTGGCTTATATATAGATGAAGTAGAGATCTGCAATGCGATTGGGACTTCAAGAAAAATTCATAAAGTCTGTGGTGTGTATTGGGTGATACTCAACTTGCCCAGAAGACAAAGATCAACGTTGTCATCAATTTATTTAGCCGTTTTATGTAAGGCAATACATGTGAAACAGTATGGTTACAGCAAAGTCCTTGAACCTTTGATTAGAGATTTGCAGTATTTAGAGAACACAGGTGTATTTGTAAAACGAGTAGGCTCTTGTATCAAAGGTACTGCTTTGTTTGTTTCAGCAGATAACTTGGGTGCACACTCCCTTTCAGGCTATCAGGAGTCTTTCCGTGTGGATAAATTTTGTAGATTTTGCCTCGCTAGCCTTAAAGATATTCAGCAGCTTGATGTCAGGAGTGGAGCATTTACTTTGAGAACACCAGAATTGTTTGATGAAGCCGTTAATGTACTGAACACAAGCGATGCCTTGTGTGTGGATGGTCTGAAGAGAGACTGTCCTTTACGTAGACTTGCCCACTTTCATCCAGCAAAGGGATTTCCACCAGATTTTCTGCACGATGCATTGGAGGGTATTGTACCTGCAGAACTATGCATATGTCTTTCAGATTTGATAGCAAAAAAGTACTTCACTTTGAATGAACTTAATGATAGGATCGCAACATTTGCTTTTAAGTTTTCGGACAAAACTAACAAACCTCAGAAAATTCCAATAAGTTTCTCTAAGAATGGAACAATAGGAGGAAACGGCCATGAGAACTGGGCGCTTCTTAGATTTCTTCCATTGTTGATTGGCCACCATGTTCCAGAGAATGACAAGACTTGGTCTGTGGTCCTTGAACTAAAAGACATTGTGGAAATTTTATCAAGCCCTTCATTCACAACTGAAACCCTGTGTTACCTTCAAGCTAAAATCTCTGACCACAGACAGTTGCTCCTTGAAACATTTCCCAGTACCAAGCTGCGACCTAAACATCATTACATTGAACATTATCCGGCTCTCATCAAGCAATATGGACCATTAATAGAATTTTGGACGATCAGGTTTGAGGCGAAACATTCATTCTTCAAGCAAGTAGTTCGCAACACTGGGAACTTCAAAAATGTTTTGCATACTTTGGCCACAAGGCATCAGCTTATGTTGTCATACTATTTGGAGATGCCAACTATGTTCAAGCCCAACATTGAGACTGGACGAGTATCGGTTGTGTCTGTGGCCATTTTAGATGCTACCATTAGAGAAGCTATATGGACTAAGTTTCAAGGCCTGGACACCGTTTCACTTGCCTCTATTGCTCATGTGAAGGGGACAAAGTATTCTAAAGGAATGGTTCTTTCAGTTGGACAGACAAGTGGGTTGCCAGATTTCGGGAGAGTATTGGAGATCTGTATTGTGGACGGCTGCATATCATTCATTTTGGAACTTTTTGTAGCAACCTTTCTAGAGCACCTCAGGTCTTACCAGCTCACCAAAAGGGACCCTGTAGCAACTGCTGTTGTTGACCCTCAAGACCTGAACGACTACACACCCCTTGCTGCATATTCGTATGAGGGAAAGCTTGTCGTCACTCCAAGGACCTTTTTGTTGCATTGAGGTAAGCCTTAGCATGCTTTTTTATGAAGCGGAGGGAGATACTGCAACATTTGTTTTGGTCTGAGTTGCTGTTGAGGGTGACGTGCAGTAATACAGAATTTCTAATTTAAACTAGTTTGTTCTCTTTTGAATCAAATGTAGATGATAAAGATAAAATCATAATTAACCCCTTTATAGGCCTGGCCATGTATTGCAATGGCCCTGTTTGCCTGCCTGTTTTTTACAGACAGAGCCCACCAAAATTATTCTCTCTCTCTCTCTCTCTCTCTCTCTCTCTCTCTCTCTCTCTCTCTCTCTCTCACCCCCCCCTGTTATTTCCAACAGCATCTAGATAATGTTTTTTCTATTATACTAAGTCCTCTCTTTGTCTTATCTTCTGTTTCAGTTTCAAAGATGCTGCTCCGAGTCTTTGTTTCCCCTTCAGAAATCAGGCGTGTCACCCTGTCAGAAATTCCCTCTTCAGTTGATGAACTTTGTGAACAGTTGCGCAACCATATGGGCCTTCGAGGCAACTTTGTTTTACAATTTGAAGACCCGGATTTCGGAAACGAGCTTTGCAATTTAACAGACATTAAAGACCTGCCCCCAGATAAAGCCACCCTGAAAGTCCTTTTCACATTGTCAGAACTGTCTGACTCCACGTCAGACACAGCAAGCCTTAGTTCAGTCAGCGTCAGTTCCCCAAGCCAGCCCTCCACTTCTGGCAATTCTGCAAAATGGCCTGAGCCTTTCATCATACCAGAGTTTACACATGATGTTGAGTTCCAACTCAGGGTTGCAAATGAGGCCTATGCCACCGATGGCACTCTATTGACCCTTTCAAAGGGCATGAAAAGTGAGCTTCTAGACAAACTAGCCAGTAGCATTATCAAAATAAATCCATATCCAGACAAGGATGAAATCGCTACCGTAGCCAAAGCTCTAGTTTTGAAGCATCCCTGCCTGAGGGAGCCAGGATCGGATGAAGGATGGTACGGGTGGAAGTTCAGCTTATTCTTCAAACTGGGTAATTACCGTCAGAGAATGGCTGCAGCTGGTTGCCCTGAAGTCTCAGTCAACAAAAGAAAGAAGGGGGAAAGAAGTGGGCAAATCAAACGATCAAAAAAGGGGGAGGTATACTACTTGCCCGCTCCAAGTGAGGGACAAAGTGCGGCTCGAGCTGAGACCGCTCGCTCAACCATAGCACTTGAAATCCAAAAGCGGGATCCTGACCTACAAATGGTGGATAAATTGATGGCTGACACATTCTGGCAGCGGCGACAGGAGATAATTGGTGATGAGCCACTCGTTGCTGCAGTCCTGGACCGATGGCCTGCATTATTCACTGAGCGACAGGTGATTGTTTTCCATTTCCACTTTGTTCCAAAATCACATACTTGTTGTTGCATCAATTTACTGGTATTTCTTGCTTTTTTCTTTTCCATTTTATGTCTATTTCAGATCGGTGCAGAGTTCTCAAGAATCGTCACGAAAGACCTTTTGGAAACCTTCCTCGCAGGACTTGACTCGTACGTGCCCAGCCTCCTGCAGCTGTACAGGGCGGCCGTGGGTTCGGGCCAGAAGGCGTCACTGCAGGGTGTAATTGATTGTCTTCAAAAGCAAGTGAGTACTGGAACTCCATGCCAAACCGCGTTGCTTGCAAGTAATACACTCTGGCACCCTAACCCCACCGCACACAAGCACATCTTTTTCATACTCGGCAAAAGAATGATGCTGCTTATGCAAACTGCACACAAGTTTGTTAATGAAGAGCTTTTTGTTATTTTTAATGAATGTTGTGGGCAGGAAATGGGCTGATTTACCAATGTTGCATTACAAGGGTAGTTCTCTAAGCCTAGAGTCCTTGCCTTGGAGCCATACACTCGCAAGACTGGAAGCCTTGCAAGCATCTCAGATCATGAATGGAACATGCATGGAAGTGAACGTCACAGCAGTTCTGTTTTGGCCACTAATCGGTTGTTTTCAACTGATTTTAAACTTAACATGATCGGATGGTATTTCTGTCCTATGGGGATGTTTGAAAAGCACCACAAAACTACTAGGATGTTGACATCAATTCATAGCAGTGCCCAAATTGTATGTGGCCAAATGCTGTGAAATGCAACACAAACTCAATGGGCACAAATAATGACCAAATTATCTCGAATGATTTGAAGCTATTCACATCTCGGAAACTGCAATATACCATCAAATCTTAATTTCTTTTGTTTCAGACATGTCAAAGTTTTGTCTTTTATATGACATGTTTTGACAGTGAGACTTTCGTCTTCATCAGAGGGTCACATGGATGTTGACGTGTGACGTGCTTTAAAACAGCTTATGTTGTGTGGGTGTAGCCTACCTGTCAATATTGACAGGCTGGTCACACTTCCTGCTGTAGGAGTTATGGCCTCAGGATGGTGGTTCAGGTGTGAGAGCATGAATGCTCCCTCATCCCTGTTCATGGTGGTTGGGCTGCTCTTTCTCTATTGACTCATTAATCCAACGATGGTACCTGTTGTTTTCCTGCTGTATCATTTTTTTTGGCAGAAAATGTTAACCGGTTAACGTTAATCCGGTCGACTACCACTTAAATGGCTACTGGTTAACATCCCTACCTGTGTTGCCCATTTTCATTTTACTACGCAACTGTAGACAACTGCTTTGTTTTGTTTGTTTTTTAGGACACAAACCAGAACCAAAGAGTTGCTGCTCTAATTGGACTGCCACTCTTCTTGTCGGAGGATTCTTCAAGCGTCATCCGAATGTGTAATGTAAGTTTATTTTCAATTACTGTTTTTTTTTTTTTAGTGTTTACCACAACGCATTCACAAACTGATTGGGTTGGTGGTTGGTTGGTTGGTAAGAGATGTACAGCTACGTTCAAAATAGCCCAAATCATAAAATAGTTTTTATTTCCATGCATTGGGGACAATGCCCATCATATTCTAAATCAAAACATGAAGAAAAAAGCAGAAATTATTTCTATTCTTTACAGAAAATTTAAGAACAATGAACATTTGGCTGTTCAAAAAAATAGCAGTGTCTGCATTTTACTTTAAAAACTCAAATATTTACTATATAACCTGAAAAATATACAGGATTCAGCATTCCTATGAATCACTAAACTAATATTTAGTTGTATAGCCACTGTTTTTAAGAACCGCTTCGCATCTGTGTTGCATGGAGTCGACCAACTTCTGTCATCTGTGAACAGGTATTCCAGCCCAGGAAAAACTTGTGGGGTGACATTAAATATGCTGTTTGTGAGGCAAAACCAAGAAATGCAGAGGAATTATGGCATCATCCTGGGCTGGAATACCTGTTAACAGATGCCAGAAGTTGGTCGACTCCATGCAACACAGATGTGAAGCGGTTCTCAGAAACAGTGGCTATACAACTACATATTAGTTTAGTGATTCATAGGAATGCTGAATCCTGTATATTTTTCAGGTTATATAGTAAATATTTGAGTTTTATTAAGTAAAATGCAGACACTGCTATTTTTTTGAACAGCCTAATGTTCATTTTTCTTAATTTTCTGTAGAGTAATGAAATAATTTCTGCTTTTTCATGTTTTGATTTAGAATATGATGGGCATTGTCCCCAATGCATGGAAATAAAAACTATTTTATGATTTTGGGTTTTATTCAACTTTTGACTTACGCTGCTATTATTTTGAACGTAGCTGTATGTTTATTTTGATTGAAAAGTGTTGTGTACTCGGAAAAAAGGGAAAAACAGAAGCACTGCCAGGATCCAAACTTTTCAGCACGGGTGCTCTGCTCTAACAGTTGGTGGGTAGTAGTACATCAAAAAATAAAGAGGAGGAAACTGTGGCACTCCGGTTGCAATATTTTTTGCTTCAAGGCAAATGGGCTGACCGACGCGTTTCGTCCTACACGGTCTTTGTCAGGGTGCAGTCCCTCAGTCTCAATCACAAGACACAACACGTCACAGCTGTCAATTAATAATTAGTGGTGGGCGTAGTGTAGAGATGTGTACTGTTAGAAACTGGAAAAAAACATCAGCAACAACTTCATACATCAGCAACTCAGGGTTGACTACTTTGCTCAGTTATGTATATGTGCCTTCATGTATGATGGTTTGTGTTATGTGTTATGTCCTCAGGCTCATGATGACTCACTTGACGAAGTAATGGCTGGCATGGATCTGGGACTGCTTATCGGACACGAAGGTGTTCTCGAAGATGCTTTTCCGTCTGAGATCTTTCATGTGGCTGTCGTGGTAGAGAAACACATCGTTCTGCCAAACCTACATGACATCCCTACTGCCTTTGCCATGCTGATGGGCACCATCTACTGCCTAAATTTGGAATACCCCAAAATGTTGAAGTACACCTTCGAGTTCCTGCAGAAAGCCATCATGGGCATTCAAGCTGAGAAATGCTCTGCAAGAGTGCATGGGCTCAGAAATAAACTTCTGAGGTACCGCATGTAAAGTCAACGGGTTGTGTGAGCATTGACAGTAGGCTATGCTCACCATTGAGTACATAACTGGAAAAGTTATGGCAGAGGCCAATCTTGTAGTAGTTAACAGAAGATTTTTTTGAGTACCATAAAGACACACCATGCCACGCCAGAGTTTTCCTGGACTTTTAAAAGAAGTGGTTTGTGTCCATTTGAGTGTCACCCCTTTGACAGAACTGCATCAGTGACCTTCCCAAAAGAGTTCACCGTTTACCATCTTGACACACACGCACGTGCACACACACCCATCATGAAGTGACTGCATTACCAAATATTTTGCTCATCTTAAGACTCATTTTAAGGAGCAAGGAAGTTATATTGGAGCAAAGGAACAATACTACACGTGCAGTGGGAGGTTTTTTTTTTTCTAATTTGTTTGATGCACCTCATTCAGTAGTCATGGAACATGCATGTTTTTTTGGTGAAAGAAATTATTTCTGCCCAATGCTGATTGCTTAGGATGGTTTACTGACTGAAGTCGTCTTTTTTTGCCTAAGGTTACCTTGAGTTTTTGCAGAAAGCCGTAATGGCCATTCAAGCTGGTAAATGCTCTGCAAGAGTGCATGACATTTATAGACTAAAGCGACCATGTTGTTTACACATTGAAGTTAAATTTCACCAAAAGAAACCTGCATTTCAACAGCTCTCTATGGAATTATGACATGGGGATGGGCCCACCCATAATTCCACGAAACTTTTCTTTTGTCATCTCAACAAATGTTGTATTTAAAAGACTTGAAACATGTTTTGGAAGTAATGTTAAAAAAAATGGTAGGAATTAATACTTCAAAAGGGTGTTCTCATTATTGCCGTGCACCGTATATTGGGTAAGTATCTTGTCGCTAAATGTGAAATTCATTTATACATACTAAAGAGGAAGATGCCAATGTTGTGGTTCTTGCAGAAAGCCATAATGGGACTTTTGCAGCTGAGAAGGGCTCAAACAAACAGTTGAGGCATGACTGACCAGTGGTTTTTTGTTTTGTTTTGCTATGGCAAATGTTTTTTGGTTTCACGCCGCCGCCAGAGTTTTCCTGGACTTGTTGTTTTAACATTGTTTTGTCCATTTCAGTGTGACTACTTTGTCTGACCCTCAGCAATGACAGCTTAACCCCCCCCGAAAAGAAAAAGTGCTCGCCGTCCTCCCATCTTGAGACACGCACGCACGCGTGCACCATCATTTCGAACTTTGAAGTAATTATGGTAGCATTAGAGATGTTCAAACGGTATTACAGTGTATCTACCTCATGAGGTTCGGTGGAACAACTTGCAGCATAAAGCCATAATGGGACTTGCAGCTGGAAAGGGCTCAAACAAATAGTTGAGTGAAGTCTTCCTGTTGTATGGACATGACTGACCAGTGTTTTTGTTGTTTCACTATGGCAATCCAGGAGTTTTTTGTTTTCAAAAGAGATTGTTCCAATCTCTCTGAACAACTCACTTTTTGTAATCTGGTTCCATGGCTCTGCTATAAGGTCTGTTATTAAGCTCTGCTATAAAGTCCTTATTGTTGCAGACAATTGTAAACTGTGTGAATGTTTCCGGTAAAAAAAAAAAACATTTCTGAATAGATGCAATGCTTCAGTGTTTTCTTTGATATTGTGTTTGTGATTTAACAATTGTTGAATTAACTCTTCCTTTAGGTGTAGTGTAGTTGTATGGTACAGGTAATGGGTATTGATTCTTTGGTCAAGCTTCTATCACTTGGTTGTTTTCGCTTTTTTTAGCTTCCATTGACAATTTAACTATGACGTCTTTCGACATGAAATGGAGACGACAATGTATTTCTATCAACTTTTTTATTGAATTTAATTTGGGAGTTAAGACAAATGTACAGCACAAATCAATTCTACTTGCAAACTTAAGGCAGCACGGGAGCTTGGTTTTGAAAGTCAACCGACTTTTCATGTGAAGTTGAATTGGCAAGGGGTAAGAAGCTAAGGAGGCAGTTAAGCTTACTTTTGAAAGTTTAACAGACTTGTAATGTTAAGTCGGCTTGGCAAGGGATACAAAGTTAAGGCAGCAGGGGAGCTTACTTTTGAAAGTTTAACAGACTTGTAATGTTAAGTTGGCTTGGCAAGGGATGAAAAGTTACAACAACTATGACTACTTACAACATGAAGTGGAGACGACAGCAACAATACATTTCAATCAACTTTGTTGACTTTAATTTGGGAGTTAAGACAATTATAAAGCGCAAATTGATTTTACTTGCAAACTTAAGGCAGCAGGGGAGCTTGGATTTGTAAGTCGAA
>JAODHV010024224.1:0-12396 GCA_027576555.1 Plicofollis layardi | reverse complement strand
TGATGTGTATCATACTATTTTAAAATAAATGACAAATATTTACATGTGATGGAAATTACATTTGTGCAAGGGGAGTCGGGAAATCTGTTAAAAATCACCAACTTGTCTTAGAATATCAGTGTGTTCTCTTATGAACCATCAAACTAGACTAGTTGTGTTTACCTATCCCAGTGTGACAATTTATATTTTCACACTTTTTTCCCCTTCAAGTTCACAAGGCCAATAGTGCCCATAGTTAAAGAATCACCCTCATATATGAGACATGAAATGACAACTTTATTTCATCTTATTTGTAGGGGAACTAACTGAAAAAGGTTTTGACAGCCGAGTCAGAGAGCTGCTCGTTAAGGAAACGGGTAAGCAAGGCCTGTATTTCTGTTATTATTTACATATGTTTATACTGTAAATTGAATCATATTTTGATTTTGACTACTTGTTACTTTTCATTTGCTGCTGTAGGGGAGAGGTCTGGTGTGGGCGATCAACGGAGAGCCCAATCTTTGAGTAAGACAAATTAAGCTAATTCACATTTACATGGACACTTCTAATGTGAATAGAAATGGAATAAGTGCTTAATCGGAATAAAAAATTCGTCATACAAACACCCTGATCGGAATTGAATTTCTGATCCGATTAAAATTCGAATAAAAGAGGTGGTCTATTCCATTCCTATTCTGATTAAGTGGCCTGATTGGAATAGAGTGGAGTGTTGCTACGGTGATGGAGTGTTGCTCTGGCAACTGTCTATGAAGTTTGGTCGTTAACTGCTTTGAAGAAAATACGATGGCCTTTGTGCAGTCTCAAGGAGGGAGATTTGAGATGTGTGTAAAATCAATCAGACCCAGAATTTGAGGTTTCCTATGTGCTGCCTGGAATCTGCCTGCTATTAAAACGCCCGCCACCCCCTCAACCATACCATAAATTTGTGTACTTTGCATGTGCACACTGGTTGGAGACCAGAGGCCTTATTGCAATAGGCTAGTCACTGCAGCTGCCGAGATGTAAGCAACTCGCATTGGCAAGGGAACTGGATCTCTCTTGACGGTATCTATTTCTTAAGCCCTCCACAAGACTGCACAACTTTTGAAAAGACTGTCATGTCATTCAGAAATTTCGTTTCCATTCACTCTCAGTGATTCCATGAAGTAGGCTAAGATACGTCCCACACATAGATTGCATACTATGGTCCCACCAGTCCTTGCTGCCACTTTCATTCGGGTCATTAAAGCTGATATTACGCTGCTAAATTCCCTCATTAAAGCTGATATTACACTGCTAAATTAAATGAAGGCAAAGATTACAAGCAAATTATTATTTATATTGCATATTTTATTATATTATTATTATTATTATTTTGACCTCCATCTTCGCAGAAACCCAGCGGTTCATCTGATCAGATTCTGGTTATATAAATACCTGATTGGAATAGAGTATACAAATGTAAACAGATGTTTCATATGGAATAGTTAATTCGGAATGACGTATTCCGATTAATAAACGTCCAAGTAAACAGGGATAGTGATAATGGCAAGTGTTGGGTCTAGAAATGTCTTCTTTTCTTACAGCTCCTGCAGAGGCTTTCGCTGAGGCCAAAAAACTAATGAAGGCCCCCCCAGTTCCCGTAAAAAAAAAACAATTTAAATTGGCAGCCAAGCCCAACAATACACAAATAAAGGTGAGACATATTTTCCATAAAAGTTGACCAAGTTGGCTATGACACTTGAAGAAGTGGGTTTCAAAGATGCAGGGGACCCACAGATAAACAAATTGTTGCAAACTGAATTTTAACTGAAATAGGCAGTTTAACAGCTTGTGCCATTTCATTAGTATTTGCCGCCACCACCACCTATTCGAAGCTTTGCTATTGGCAGTTGGCATTTGATACAGTCATGATTTTTTTTTTTATCGGCTGCGATGAGATGATAAAGTCACAACAGCTAGTGTGTAATTGTCACTTCTCTGCCCTGGACATTTTGAAAAAAGAAAGGGGAGTCTTACACAATGGATCTCTAATTTGTTTATTATGTAGCTGCATGGAACAGACAGACAAACAAACCAACAGCAGAAGTCACAGGCTGATGCTTCTTGAATTTATAGGCAGATATATTGATGAGTCTGGAATAAAGTTGATGATTTTGACATTTTTCTGTTTTAAGGATTTCTATGGCGACATTCTTGCTACCACCACAGTTTCAATCGGGTGTATTAGAAAACTGAAAAAAAGTCAGTTGAATGTAACTTAGTCTTTTTTTTCCAACATAGATCAAACTAGCGCCAATGGAATGGAGGCCTCGGACCAGTACGAGGTCCGGGAAATTCATCAAGATAATAATGGATGAAATTCCACCCCGAGTCCTCCTGAAAGGTCATGAGACCTACCATGACCTTGTGAATATTGGAAAAGACATGTTTTGGCCCGATGCATCGAAGATGTCGGAGTTCACCCTCTGCCATCAAGATGGGAGTCGGTGGACGGAGGAGGAGTTCTTGACAGAGTTCCAAACGGTAGCAGACATCCCAGCGTCATGGAAACGCACAATATTTATTGGACGCAAAGAATTGGGTAATGAAAACTTAAGTAAATATTTCTAATTGCAGTGGTCATTTGTAGTACAGTTACATTTCACAAGAAGTAACCACATTTTTACACACATAAAGGATTTGTGTACTTGCCTTTTTTTTTGCAGATTTAGTCTGTGTGGACAATGTCGACCCAAAAGGTAGGTTTATCTGCCAACACTGCCTGTCAAAGTAGAAATCTGTGTCTATACTGTGCATGCGTGTACACACACACACACACACACACACACACACACACACACACACACACACACTGCATATACACTAGCCAAAAAAGTAGCCGCCAAAAGAATCTGTAATAGCCACCCGCCAATGTAATAACCTGGCCAACGTAATAAAAAATGTGTAATAATGTTGAAAATGTATATTGTGTATATTGAAATGTATACATATACATGCATATATATACACACACACATATGATACATACACACACACACACATACATAATGTATGTCTCTTGTAACTGTATTGTATTTAGCAATGTAATTACGTGCTGCCTTTTGTGATGTATTTTGTAGATGTGAGACAGGACGAAGGGGCCCATGGCAGATCCTCCTTTCTGAAGGTAATGGCATGGCATGATGTGGTCTGACCTTGCGCACTGAAATTCTGAAGGATATCTGATCATGCAATGCTTGTGACTTGTTAAAGTACAAAAATGATTTTGAAGAAAGGGATTAGTATGCGTTTTGGTGCAGGGTCCATAGTCTGATTTAAAAATCAAAATCACTTTCAGTTCCAGGTTATGAAATGGCTGACAGACAACCATAAATGGCTCTACACTTGCGAACTTTTTGTCACGATGGCCAGCCTAGTAATGCACTGTTTGTGAACAGAAATGGAGAAAACCCCTGCTTTTACTTTCTGTTTGTAGGAACATAGTGCAGGTTCATGGGCAGCAGAAAACCTGTCTTTATTGAGTGTTCACAGCCAGTCAACTCCAAGGGATGTACCAGAAACAGGTCATAAGCATGCCTCAGGACACAAGTCCTCATGTAAACGGTCCAGGGAAGGCCAAGTGAAGAGTTCTTCATTCAAGGCAATTGTTCCCTCCTGTGAGTATTGTAGTGAACCATTGTTGGGTTTATTTTTGGAGATTAGTGCACCAAATACATGTCACATTGTAATATTTGTTTTCTGTATATTTATATCTTTCAGTGTATATGCCACGTGTCCCATATGTGGACTGCTCCCTCATTAAGATTGATGAGGGAGCACTTCTAGGCCAGGGGTCATTTGGCCATGTGTATGCAGGGTCGTTTCAGGGAACCCCAGCAGCAGTGAAAAAAATCATGCTAGGAGGGGCCAGGGAGAAGGACACAGAACATGACATCCGTCATGAGATCAATGTATCTCTGTAAGTATTTTTTGATTTCACTCTATTACAGGGGTGCAGATCCGATGTCAGAATTGGTTGTGTGCTCAACTTTCCTGTTTATTATTTTCTGACCTGTTATATTACTACATCTAACAATAACATTAGGCTATTGTTATAAGGGAGACATTCATGTTTTGTTCAGGTATGTTGGGGGGGGTAGGTTTGTTTATTTACAAAAAAACATTGAAAACCCAACTACACAGATAAACATTGACACAATGTTCGGTGCAGTGATGCAACTGCAGTGATGCAACATTACTTTGTTGTTGGCCACATAAACAAGAGGCCTGTAATGGAAATATGTCTGGAAACTGGAACCATTCACTTCAACAGGAAACATGGAGTGTTGTGATCACCTGAGATTAATTTTCTTATTTATGAAAGAATGAGATAACATTGTCCTGTTTTCTATACTCAAAGGAGGCTGTCACATCCAAATATAGTGCGCTTGCTGGCAGCAGCGCGAACAGAGACCTACTATCTTCTGGCCACAGAGTACATACATGGAGCACCACTGGACCAGATAATTAATGCAGATGACTGCACGGTGCAGGTATTTCGCTTAATGTATCTCTCACATACTTTCTCAAGATTTACATGATAAGTACTATTGAAATGACTAAATTAAGTTTTGTCTCAATGTCAGCTGGAAGGGCAAGATGATGTATTCATTGCCCTTGACCTG
The DNA here is from genome assembly GCA_027576555.1 of Plicofollis layardi. Classification (NCBI taxonomy): domain Eukaryota; kingdom Metazoa; phylum Chordata; class Actinopteri; order Siluriformes; family Ariidae; genus Plicofollis; species Plicofollis layardi. The sequence goes on along the minus strand of JAODHV010024224.1, from coordinate 7,750 downwards.
GCCATGGCTGTGGAGTACATCCATGGCCAAAAAGTTGTCCATCAGGACATCAAGCCAGCCAATGTTATGGTAAGTTGTTTTCCATGATGGCCAACTGTACGAACATGTGAAGTGTATTTGTCGAAAATCCCTACATAAATGGCAACTAGAAAGTACATAAAATTGTGTCACATCAGACTCCAGGTGTGCATTTTAAAGCAGCAGTCTGAAGGTTTTTGTTGTCACAAGTTAAAAGACCTGTTTCCGGGATTTTGGAAGAAGTACATGAATTATCAGAACATCTAGAGTTTAAAACATATAAATAGGTATTGACACACGTTTTTGAATTAAGAGATGAACTTAAAAAGTATGATGCTTTTATGAAATTGCTCAAGTCTTAGCTCTTGGTAATGTAAAAGGTAAAAAAGATTTTCATTAGTCATACTGTTCTTGTCAACAATATTCATGTCTTTGTTTCTGTAATTGCCAGGTCCATTCGCAGTCAAAGCGGGCAGTCCTTACTGACTGGGGACTGGCTAATATAAGGGATACTGTGCAGCTTCGCACCGGAAGCAGGGCAGAAGCGGTAGGGCCAATGGGAGGCACCTACCTTTACATGGCACCAGAATGCATCTTGCAATTTGTAGAGGCCTCCTACGCCACTGACATTTGGTCCCTTGGTGCAACGTACATAGAGCTGCTGACCAGGTGCAGCCCATGGGCAGTGAAAAAACAACGAGAGCTGTCTGCCCTATTGGCAGCCAACACGCCACCACATGCGCTAGCCACCCTTGATCAACAGTACAACTTCTTACACCTCCTACTAAGCTATGAGCCCCAGTCCCGACCCACAGCATCAGATGTGGTGCATTTTCTGAAGTCGGAACTGGGGCTTGATTTAGAGGCCCGATATGGGTATAGTTGGTAAATGCTGTTTAAGCTATAATTGTTAATGTTGCTGTTACAGTTATAAATGCTGTTTAAGCTATAATTGTTAATGTTGCTGTTACAGTTATAAATGCTGTTTAAGCTGTAATTGTTAATGTTGCTGTTACAGTTATAAATGCTGTTTTGACAATAATGAAAATGGTACAAAAAAGCAAAGACTTAGGTGTGGCTGAAATATTTGTTTTTAATTTTTTTAAAGGCAAAATTCATATTCATATTTTTTTCATATTTTGTATTCACATTTTAAAGGCGAAATTCATGTCATAACTGTACGTATGCATCTGTTAAGTTTCCTTTAGCTACCTCAAGGCAAAGAGCCGGGGGCATACAGTAGAAACTACATGACCACATTTTACACCACACGAAACAAATAAACAGTACATTCATCTTCTCTCCCACATAAGTTTGTATATTTCGCTTGCCTCTGAAAATGTTGCAGGTGTTGCTATATCATGTCTGTTTATCCACAGTGAGAGTTCCCCCACCAGTTTTAGGTAGGCAGCTTGGCATCCTTCAACGGTTTGTGGGAATCCTTCACTGCCAAATATGGCACCACATAGCAACCGAAACTCAAGATTGGACACCAGCAGCTGTTCATTTCTCTCACAAATCATGTCCGTGGAGTACAGCAGTAGGTCAGGGTCAACAGGGCAAAGCATGTTGACAAACCCTGTGGGTATATAGAGGGTCAGGAAGTGAAAAGAGTTGGCATTTTTGAGTGTCCAAGCATGCTTAACAGATAAAACATACAGTATTACTACAGGATTGCAAAGACATACCAGGAGGAGGTGCAGTGAAAAGCACATCGGGCTTCCCAAATGGACCAGGAGCATTGCGCTGTTTGCGTATGGTGTGTACATTCCACATCCTTCTCTCCATGTCCAGTTCTTCCTGCAGTAGAGGCATGTGGGTGTACTGCAGACAATGTCTAATTGGAAATGATGGAAATTATTAAGAATTATTGTCACCTGGGAATGTCCTGTCTTAATCCCAATGTCTCCCAACCTCAACTCTGAACCCTCTCAGAAAGTGAGCCATACGCAGCAAAAGCTTTGTGGGAGCTTGGGGCAAGCACAGGCATTTGGATTGGTTTGACAGGTTTAAAATGTGCCCAAATTCTTCAATATAAAGCCCTGCAAATTCTAGGTTTGGGAGGATCATGGAAGAGTCATGAAATTTTACATCTGAATAATCATAATGATAATAAAATTAAAGCACCTTTCAAAATACTGTACAGAATTTTACAATAATAATAACAGGACAGAATTGTAGACTTAAAGGACTGCAGAAATTTGGATGTATAGAGATCTGTGTATTAATTTAGCCAGGAGTCCAAAGAGTAAAGAATTGCAGTAATCCAGTCACCAGGCATATGATCTCAGCAGTAGCAAGATTTAATGATGGGCGAAGTGTTTGGGTTGTTTTCAAAAGAAAAAAATGCTGTTTTGGTGACGTTTTATGTGGGAGTCAAATGAGAAGAATATGTCTTTTGAATGTGAATGTCTGAAAAATGCATGAATGTTTTATTATCGTTGTTGTAGTTATTATTAAGAATAGCAAAGAAGAATCAATTTCATGTAACAACCAGAATTGCCAGTGCTACATTTCAAAGACCAAGACACTTACATGTGTATGGGGTTATCCAACTCAAGGGAGCCAGCTTCAATCATCCCCTAAATATGTGATTTAGAAAGCACACAGAAAACATTTACAAGGTCATGGTGCGTTGAGAAATACTGCTCTCAGAAACCTGAGGTTACCTGTCTGCCCAACACCGTCATATCGCCCAACCCTACTGTAAGGACCGAAAAAAGTCTCTAGAGTTTGTTGCAAAGAGTCCATTGTTGCTGATCAACCATCAATTCATGTAGAAGAAATGCAATACAAGTGTAGTATCAAATTAAATGTTGTTACACCTGATGTACTATAAATATTCATAAAATATATTAATTTCTCTTAACATGTCTAATATTTTAATCTAGAATACCTCAAATGTTGACAGCCACTTTCTAATCCATGTCCGCTTCAGTGTGCTGTTCAGGCTTTCAGCTCTCTAAAAGACAGAAAATATATTTACTCCACATCCTCACCTCCTTACATAATAATCAGTTTAATAATTAGACAACAAAATACCTGGTTATGAACAGATTTTCCCATTCTGAAGCTTTGCCGCGCCTCATTTCCCTCCTGCCTTATATGAAAGGAAATTTGCATCTGACCAATGGACAGATTCTCTTTCCCTCTATCACTTCTGACAGTTTTGGGGCATCCTATACATACAATTAATTGTTTAAAATATTTTAACAAACGCACACACAATTTATGATAATGATTTCTTTGTCCTAATCCACTGAAATGCCATCATTAGCACTTTTCAACAACCAAGGAAGAATATTACACACCTCCCTCTTCCACAACCGCATCATAGTAGTACCTGGCAACAAATCTTTGCCTGCGGTTAGAAGTGCCAACTTTTAACCATATAATCCTCCGGGAAAATCTGTGTGCAGATAAAGAGAAAAATGTGAATGGTGTAGTGCATAATTTCATTGCCTGCCTGGACAATCACAATACATCTCTTGACCCTTGAACCTCTTGAATATTCACAACAGTTTTTGAATGCAGAGATGTCAAAAGTAAAAGTAGAAGTAAAACTACGACACTAACCACAGTTTCCTTCCAACACAACTAACTTTACTGAGACACTAGTCGGATCAAATTTTTGGGTATTCTTGTTAGGTTTTTTTTTCTTTCATTTTTTCTGAAACAACAAAGTCTATCCAACCTATTAGGTACAATGGAATACGTGGTGTAACAGCTATGTAATATCATGTGCTAGTGTTGTACTTACATCATAATTTTACTTCTACTTTTACTTTTGAGACCTCTGTTTGAATGACCAATTTACTTACCCATCAATGCAGAGATGTAGCCACATCCCAAAGAATTTCATTTTGTCATTGCCTGTGGAAAAAAAAAGAAATATCACCAGAATGTATTGTCATTGTAATGCAGCACATTTTATACACACTGTCAGCAAAAGCATGCAAGGTTTACCATCAATGTGCCAGGTGTCATTAGGGCCACGGCTGTGGTAGTTACGGCGATATATTTTCCTCCTCCCAGGGTACCGACTTCGCACACCACTTCCATCTAATTGCCTCATTACATCAGCAACATCATTTCTAAATTGAAGAAAGACATACATAAAAATTACTGAAACAAGTTAAAGGAAAATCCCAAGCACATTGAGATGACAAACATTATGATAACATAGCGTATCTACCTGTAACAAGGCCTAACTCCTCTCACATCCCGCACACGCTGGAGCATTGCTCTTATTCCTTGGTCAGGAGACCAGTGTCTCAGCTCACTCTGCAAGTAACATACAACATAATGTAGTATATATACATATATACTATTTGAGATCTGCCAATGTAAAGTTGTTGATGATGATGATTGATGATGTTATTGTTACAATTACTATTATAGTATTGCATAGATTACTATTATAGTATTGCATTGACTTGGTTTCGACTGGACTGGCAATATGTTTTTTAATCCTTTCTGATAAGATTCAAAATGTTCTGCTAAGCCAAAAGCAGTGTATCTAGCACATACCAACGAATCATACTTGCACTACAGCAAGATAGTGATGCCTTGTAGCCTGTTCACAAATGTGATTCTGTAACAGTTTGAGCTACTGGTTCAATCCAACTCGTGATTGCAGTGATTGCTTTAAAGTAATTTTAAGACTTGCCTGCACAGCTTCCTTGATCTCCACCAGTGGTCTCTGCTTGCTTCTTCGCCTCAACCCCAGCTGGCTAAGCAGCCGTCGTAAGTGCCGGTCACTATACAATCAAAATTATTTCTTAGCACAATTGTTTCTCTACAAGACTGTGAAATACTTAAGGATATGAAGAAACACCCCCACCCACCCATAAATACACACATCCACGCACCTAATTTCAAACCCAAATGAAGCCAGTGTTGCACAAATTTCCTTCTGTTTGAAACCGTTTGCAAAGAGCAACTGTATCAGTTCGTCTGTAAAACTTAAGGAAAACACAAGATGACTGGTCCACAAACCATTGGCACTGACACTGAATATCTCAATGTATTCCCATACTGGGAATAGTCATTAATTCAAAAGTCATTGAATTTTACAGTTTCAGAGAAATATAGCCTAATGACTTCATACATAAATTTAAACTTGAAGAGCTAAACGTATGTTATATGGACAATTATACAGAATACTTACAGTAATGGTGGGGATAAGGGTAGGGAATAAATACAGAGGCACTATAGTAGCTGTATTTTAGCAATTCTATTAGATAATAAGAATTTCGAGTTTATAAGGATACTTCTTTCATGCTGGTGTTTTGACATCTTCTGTTGTGACAGCATCTATCTCTCTAGGAAAAAAAAAACAAAAGCTAAAAACATGTTAAAAACATTGAATGTAAATACATTACAGTCTTGAAAGCAAGCAATATCTATAGCTAATGTAGTTTGTTGAAGTTAAGATCAGCTTGTAAGAACAGTGGCTGTAGATCTACAATGGCAACATAACTATCCAACTGCAGCTGCCACTAGATAATGCTTTGTGGATATTGACGAAATACGTCCTGTTGGCCTACATATTTGAATCTAGGCATTGGCTTCTTGTACCCTGGGCCTACAAACAGTTTTCAACATGTTAGCTACTGTACTATGCCTGTTAAAAATACAAGCAGTAAGTAGACCTATATTGGACAATTCATTAAACTCATTAAATTCCATTTCCCCCTGAAAATGCGCACAGACTATTAGGCACCTTCATAATGAGAAAAAAAAAAACTTGCATGTTGGTTATAGTCGGTCACAATTTTGACCACTGGGATAAAATGTTTACAGTTTTCAGGCAGTGCTGTACTGTATGGTCTTCTTAACGTTACCGTATGCCGCTAATTCATTCCTTTACCCTACAAAATTGTATAAATTACCTTTACCATCCCCACTGCTGTCGCACATGGCAGTTCACACATCGCTAAGGCATCACATTTCCACCCACATAAAACAATAGTCCACAACAATGCTGCCAAACACAATGCTAATCGAGGCATGCATGTATGTATACTATTATGTATAATATACTAAAATTATGCATTACTACTTTGTACACTACTCATCGTATCCCTACGCTAACAACCGATCTGGCATGCTACATGGAACTTGGAGCACAGAACTAGCTTAACTTCATATTATGATTGAGCCATGAATTCCTCTATGTCTATGATGAAACCCACCGTCTACTTCTGGAAAACATTGAAAAACACGAAACCTAAAGTGGTTATCTAATGTTTAAAATCCTTGAAAAACACTGTACATTACCTTTTCCGATCAGAGACAAAACGGGCTGCAAACTCATGCAAACTGCCTTCTGTCTTTGCTTCTGCTGCACGAGCTCCCCCTGCTGGTGAATATCTGTCTGCTGCACGAGCTCCCCCTGCTGGTGAATATCTGTCTGTTGTTCCGATAGCCTGTGACAACCTTTTCTGCGAGAACTTTTTGTCTGACAACGTTTTTTCTGACACCTGACAACCCTTTGCGTGAGGACTTTTTCTGTGACAAGTTTTTGTGCGATGCTGTTGTCAGACAACTGACAACGTTTTGTGCGATGACTTTTTTGTGACATCTGACAACTGACATCTGACAATTTTTTTTGTGACATCTGACAACTGACATCTGACAATTTTTTTTGTGACATCTGACAATTTTTTTTATGATGACTTTTCTGTGATAACTTTTTGTGTGATGTATGTTGTCTGACAACTGACGGTTGTTTTCCTGAACAATGTTTCGTCTGAGGATGACAACTTTACAACTGACAACGATTTTTCTGAAACAGTTTAGCCCGAGGCCCTTTTCTTGAAATATGATGCGCTGTTGTCTGAGGACGATAGAGTTTTTTCTTAGACCTGACAACTTTTCGCCTGAGACTGATGCTTTTTTGTCCGATGTCTGACACCGAGTCTGACATCTGAGGATGTCCTAACCGCAGTTTTTTTGGCAGTCTTCTGGATTCATGCTCTTGACCAGTGTCTTGTCCTGGTAAATACACAACGAGTTGGCCAGTTGGAGCAATCACAACCTTAGTTGAACTAATGCCACAGATTTCTGTTAACTTGTTTGATTTTTTTTCCCCAAAAAATTTTCAGTTGATTACTCACTTTATTTGATTTTACACCTAGATTTGGCCAAGTCTTCATATTAGCTGCAGCTGACTTTAAGGTATACAAGTACTGTATATTAAGCACTGTACAAAGCTCTTAAAGTACAGTGAGGATGCTTTCAAAAACAATGCATCGCATGTAGTTTTTAATTCAACACTTAACTCTATACAAGGTGCAGTAAGCAGAAAAAGACCTCCTAAACCAATCTCTGTCACCACTACAGCAGGATCAGTTCTACTTGGTACACCTGCACACAGTTTTCAGGTACCTGTAGAAGTTGCACAGTTGTGTCTCATCATGCAACCCCAGATTGATGATGCTTTATGAATCTGGCTGTACGTTTGGGGCTGCTGTCATACAAGACACCTCACTGGTGGTACTGCATGATGAATAAGAACCTAAACATCTAAAGTGCCAAAATCTTTTTTGATAGTCTTTATTAATTGGGATGACTTCTTGTACAGATGTGGTGCGGTTTGCTACTGCCCCCCCCCAAATTAAATTAAAATTTTAGTTTAGGAGGCTGTATTGGGGCGGCACGGTGGTGTAGTGGTTAGCACCGTCGCCTCACAGCAAGAAGGTCCTGGGTTCGATCCCCGTGACCGGCG
>JAODHV010023219.1:0-12448 GCA_027576555.1 Plicofollis layardi | reverse complement strand
TGTGTTCACTGCTTCAGATGGGTTAAATGCAGAGGATGAATTTCACTGTGCTTGAAGTGTGCATGTGACGAATAAAAAAAGTTTCTTTGGACTTCTTCTCTAACCTTTAGGCCATAGCTGCCCCCAGAGACTCTGCAACATGCTTTTGACCAAGTGAGAGTAATCAATGGTCAAAGCCTCTAGCTGAACATTGCACTCTACTGCTCGGACTTTTCAGTAGTCAAGGATAGATTATATCAAGTGATGCAGGACACTCAGACTGGTGGAAAAAAAATGACCCAGTTGTTAGTCCCAAAGAGTCATGGAGAACTCATCATCTATGCTGTACAGCAGAATACCTAGGCCAGGATAAAACACTAGCCTGTCTCATGGAAACCCACTTCTACTGGCCATGGATTCACACGGATGTCTGTAGGTGGTGCAGAGCATGCTGCAAATACCAGCAGGTGAATCCAGTGGCCACACCAAAAGGGCCATTGCACCCTCTTCCCTTAATCGAGTCCGCCTTCAAAAGAATTGTGAGGGATCTCGTCGGGCCATTAGATCAGTCTGCATGAGGGCATCACTTTATTTTAGTCCTGATGGACTATGCAATGTGATACCCAAAAGCAGTACCACTGCATAATATTTCTACAGACAGTGCTACAGAGGCACAATTTAAAATCATCAAGTTGGGATTCAAAAGAAATCCTGACTGATCAGGGCACTACATTTATGTCATACACCCTTCATAAACTTCATGAGTTAATGGGGGCTAAATCCATCCATATAAAAATGTGTTTATCACCCACAATCAGGCAGCATGGTCAAGTGATTTAACCAAGTCCTTAAAAATTAATCTTCAAGTTTGTGAGCAAAGGCACAAGTAACTGGGATATATGGCTCGAACCCCTGTACAAAAGGCCCCACAAGTCTCCATGGGGTTTTCTCCATTCAAATTGTTGTAGGGCACAAGCCTTGCGGCATCCCAAACATCATGAGGGAAAACTGGGAGGAGAAACCTAATAGTAAAAAAAAAAAAAAAAGATTTAATACATTCTCAACCTGTCCCCAAAACTCCACTCACTCATTCACCTGACTCAGGAGAATTTGCAGCAGGCACAAGAAAATTAGTCCTGGCTGTACAACCAGGATGCATACCTTCGGGAATTCATGCCGGGGGATAAAGTGCTCATGTTATTACCTGCGTCGAGCTCTAAATTCTTCGCCAAGTGACATGGGCCCTTTGAAGTCACATGGCGAGTTGAGGACGTCGACTATGAGGTGAAGGAAATGGATAGAGGCGGGGCATGGCAGATATACCACCTCAATCTGCTTAACCCCTTTGGACACAAGGAAAAATGCTATGGAACTTCATGTGTACAATTGTACACATTTGTCCAAAGGGGTTAAATTATGGAATGAGGGGGTCTCTGTGACACTGGCAGTTGCAGAGAGGGAAGAGCTGGGGCTGGAGGTAAAAATGAAAGTAACCACTCAATCCACCCTAGTTCCTTGTGGAGACTACCTCTTGCCATACCAACTTCCTGAGGTTGCCAAAGTGCAAGTGGAGTTTTCTGACGTTTCTCACTGATCCCTGGTCACACCCATCTGGTAGAACACCACATCAAGACACCATACTGCTTACCCAAATACGAGACAAACTCAAGGCAATTCTTGAAATGGGAATAACTGAGGAGTCGCACAGCGACTAGGGCAGCCCAGTGGTCTTGGTCCCCAAGACCAATGGGTTGGTCCAGTTCTGCATAGACTATAGAAAGGTCAACAAGGTGTCTAAATTTGACATGCATCCGATGTCTCACATAGATAAGCTGCTCAAGCAGTTAGGTGCAGTTTGTTTTTATTCAACACTGGATCTAACAAAGGGATATTGACCGATCCCCTTGACTCCCCTGTCCTGACGACAAAAAAAAAGGGTCTTTTGCACCCCGTTTGGTTTATACCAGTTTGTCACTCTTCTATTCGGGGCCCCAGCAAAGTTCCAACAGCTTGTAGACAAAATCCTTCACCTGCATGCTGCAACCTATCTAGATGACATTATTAAATATAGTAACAATTGGCCACGGTACGTAAACCATCTCAGGACTGTTCTAGAGTCATTGAGGTACATGGGACTCACAGCTAACCCAAAGAAGTGTGTGATTTGGCATGTGGAAGTATAGTATCTGGGCTTCCACTTGGGTCACGGGCAGGTGCATCCCCAAATTGCACCTTCTCCTTGCTCTCACGGAAGGCAGTCGCATTTCTCTGCCTCTCCCTTCCCTTATCTTTCCTGCTTCTGCTGTCTCGTCTGTCTATACTTTTGAGAGACTCTCCGCACTGCTCTCCAAACTAAAAATCATGGAATTGGTAAACTGGTCTCTTCACGCAATTGACACAATCTTCTCAATGAGAAGCCTGGGTTCGGGGGAACCAGCCTGTCCTGCCGGAACGTTCACAGCTGGCTACACGATGGACGTGTGGGAGAGGTGGTGGGTCATGTGCCTGGCAGTTCTTTCTGTGGAGGACACTGAAGACATCTACCTATTTGGAACCATGATTACAGGACTTTTGCTGATTGGATTAGGCATTGCCCTGGTTTATCGAGGAAATCAGAAAACGGTGACAGCTGTTCAAAGCCCCATAAAGCTGCCTGACATGATTGAAGCGGTGGGCAGAGCTGTCGGCACTCAGACTGTGGCTATTCAGAACTTGAACCGCACCGTGGATAATATCTTGGAGAAGCTTTCGGCTTTGCAATGGAAATTGGATCGTTCTGGAGACCAAGATGGACATGGACATGCGGCGTAGGCGTGCAAAAGAATGCGTCTGCTCGCTAAGACCAAACAAATTCCAATCTTATCTATTTTGGCTCCCTAGCCAGCACTGGCCTTGGCCAAGGTCGTTACTGGGGCAACAATTCCCCTGGAGAACACTGCTGTTAGACTCGCTCTTGTAATTCCTTCCCCCACTTCCTGTGGTCGTCGCCTTCACCCCCAGTGTGACAAGCGGGTGCGTGACCAGCGCCCTCATGGCTGCAGGAGCGGACGGCTGCTTGCTTGTGCTGGGGTGCCTGCTCATCCATCCACTCATCTGCCCATGCATCCAGCCATCCATCCACTCATCCAACAACCCAATGATCCATCCATCTGCCAGCCTGCTCATCCATCCACTCATTCATCCATCTGCTTGCTCATCCATCCAGCCAGCCAGCCATTGATCCACTCATCCATCTGCCCATCCATCACGCCACTCATCCACCAACCCAATCCAATCCATCCCTCTGCTCATCCATCAGCCATCCATCCACTCATCCACCAATCCAATGATCCACCCACCCATCCAATCCAACCCAACCTCCAGCCCGCTCATCCATCTTTCTGCTAGCCCACTCATCCATCCACTCATTCATCCATCCAGCTACTCACCCACTCAGCTCGTTCATCCATCCACCTGCCCACTCCTCCATCCACTCATTCATCCATCTGCCCACCCGCTTGTCCATCCATCCTCCAGCCCACTCATCAGCTCGTTCATCCATCCACCTGCCCACTCATTCATGCATCCATCCACTCATTCATCCACCAGCTCACCCATTCTGAGGTGTTGTTAATGGCAGGTGGGAATATCTGCCCCTGCTATTCAATAGACAACTTAAAATAGCTAATCTAGGATCGAAGCTAACATAACTGCCACTAGATTCTTTCAGAAAGTTCAGTGCTTTGGTTTTCTGAAGCACTTTTAATGAAGGTTGAACCAGTTTTGTTTATAACAGAACATATTCTAGAAATACAAGCTAATACAAATTTATAGAACTCCTTTCTGGAATCAACAAACTTCTAGAAACTCATACTGTAATAAAAAAAAGAAAAAAGAAACCTCAAGCATTATATTCCAGAAAGACTCACACCGAGGTGTAGCATCATGTTCTAGAATAAAACTTTTCACCTGAAACACAGGAGGCTGCAGTGGCATGAAGAGTTGTGCAGGTTTAAGTGTACTGAGAGTCAGTCTCTCTCTTGCTCACACACATACACACACACAGGAAGAGGAGTCAAAGGCCACAGGAAACGCCACTGATACAGCACATGGTGATTAATTTGGATTCAAATTTTATACTAACAGTCATTTCTTCGATAGAACATTATGCTGAAGGGTGGCTCAGAGCTTTCACATCTTATTAGCTGGCATATGACGACATCTCAGTCAAATTCCTCTGTCATGACGGGCCTCATTAATTCACAAGTCTACAGTTCATCAATTCCCCTACTTTCTTTTCTCCACCTGGAAATCGAATGTAATATAATTAGAGGAGGAAAATTTTTGGCCCAAGTACTGTCCAACAAACTCCACCTGCGTTTACAAAAACTAAAGATGTGAAACACTGGAAAAAATATGACTCAGCTTTCCAACATTTTAATGGGATTTTCCATTTTAAAACCTCATCAGCTCTGCTGGGGATCCATTTGGCTGCAAATAGCCATTTCTTGAGTTCTGAATTCTGCCTCAGAGCTCAAGGCTGCAAAAAACTGCAATAATTGGGTGCCAGAAAGACCGTTTCATCTGTCATACCAAACTGTAAGCAATATAATTAACATATGCTGGTTCATTTGCATTTAGCCACTTAGCAGACCGTAAGGCTTTCACACAGATCCAAGGATTGCAGGTGCTTTTATATGGACACTACAGCTGCTGCTATTTAGCGTGATGTAAACACGAGCACATAATTACTCATGTATTTACACCTAGATGCAGCTTCATGTCAACACATTTCTCATTAATAAGAACTAAAGACCAGCGCTGAGACATCCAAGTTGCCAGACACTGCAAGAAGAACGACTTCACCATAACAACTTCACACTTAACATTGAAATGTTATCTGGAATTTATCAAGCAAAAAGCAATAGGATGGTTTTTGCAAACACGTAGCTGAAGTGCAAATGACCAGATCGACTGAAGTGTCTCTCTGAATATACACAAGAGCAGGTTTAGTGCACATTATCATTATTCCTGGTGTCTATGATATTTTCTAAACAAAAGCCATCCATCAACCCATCTATAAGCTCATTCATGATGCAAAAACATCCTTTTAGCCACCCACCCATACATATATCCATCAACCATTCACTCATCCATTTGTCCATCCAGCCCCCTGTACATTCAACCATCCATCCATTTGTCCATCCCACCAAACACCTGTACTTCTAGTTATGAACCAACCATCTATCCATCCACTCAGCTTATTCATCTTTCCATCCAGCCAGTCAACCATCTATACTTCGTCATGAACCAACCATCCATCCATCCTTCCACCTGTACATACAGCCAGTCAACCATCCATCCAGACAAATCCAACCATCTATACTTCGCCATGAACCATCCATCCACTCAACCCATCCTTGCACCTGTACTTGCGGCCTTTTAACCATCCATCCATATTTCTAGTCATAAACCATCTATCCATCCTTCCACTTGTACATACAGTCAGTCAACCATACATCCAGACAAATCCAACCATCCATCCATACACCCATCAATCTGTTCTTCCTCCTACACATACAGCCATCCATCCATCCATCCATCCATCTGCCCATCCTTTCACCCATCCAACCAACCATCTAACACATCAATTCATCCATCCATTTGTCCACCCACCCATCTGTGCACTCCCTGGAGTTCATTATCCTGGTTTTGCTACCGTTTTTTAAAAGCAGGAGAGGAGATTCAAGACACTCCACCTGGCATCATGCTGAAGAACACGATTACCTGATCATCACCAACACACACCCTCAATGACTTGTTTTGTTGCTCATCACTTTGCACATACAAAACTAAATATCACAATGACCTTCTCAAACACCTGCTCATATTCGAACATGACAGTTTGGCCAGATTCTTTCTGCAACCCGGATCATCATCTCAGGAATCCACCAACTGATAACCATTCTCACCTATGCCTTCGTCACATTAAAATATATTCATTATTGGCGATGTAATAAGTGTTTTAATTATTGGTAATTTAATTAAGTGCTACTAACAGATCTTAAACCTCCGCACCAAAGCTAATTGATTCCTCTGACTTCCGCCAAACTCCTCAGTTGAGACCTTTCCTTTAATTAGTGTCTTGTTTTGCATAAACAGTCCCTCGGTCCCAGAAGTGGTTCCACAGGGAAATGCTGATTTGCTTCATCAATGTTCCCTACGGCTCTGATAATACACAGCGGCCATCACTGTCACTCTCACACACACACACACACACACACACACGTGTCTCACTGCAGGAGATACTGTTTAAATCAGGGACAAGTGCATCTGTAATTACTACTGGTGGTAATTATAGAAGGGAACCATGAGGATAAGGAAAACAGACCAAGCCAACATAAACAAAAACACAGGATAGATATATTTGTTGGGGATTTCTAAATCTTGCATACTGCTGAAGTGAAGTGTGTTATAAACAGACCTGTGAGAATGCCCCTAGGATCATGTGACCAATAAGTCTTATCCATAAAGAGCCAGTATGGATGCTGCTTTTCATTCCAATCAAGCAAGAGCCACACCTGATTCCATCTGTTTCATCAGTTGATCTTGGCTTTCGGTAGACTCAGTTGCGGATTCTTTTTGGTTGGAATGAAAACCTGCACCCACACCTGCCCTTTCCAGATAAGATTCGACACCCCTGATCTGGGGTAAGCACACGGAGATGTCGCTGTAAGGGTGCAGCAGGTTTTATCCGCTCCTCGCTGGAGGGGTGGAAGTGACAGACCCGGCTGGTTGACATGTCATTTCCAGCACTGTGTGGCATCACCATCACTGCAGGCTGCACCACTGGGGTGAAGGAAGAGCAAAACAAGTCCCACAACAAATATAACCCTACCAGACTTATGTGCCACATCACTGTCAGAAAACTTCTCGCTCCAGCAAGTGAATATTGTGCTTGCAAACATTTCACAAACTTTGTGACTCCAGAATGCAGGGTTATTGGCTTGAATGCCAACATAGATTTCTACAAGCAGGTTCAAAAGAATGACGACTAGAAGACTTATGAAATATTAACAGATTCTCCCAGAGAGTAGACCATTCCAGGACCAACACTGAAACATGCAGGTCAATGAGGCAAGAAGCAAACATGGCACGTGTTTTATTGAAACTAGGAAACAAGTCAAACAGGCAAAGGTCAAAAGCAGGAATAAGGAAACTAGACTCTGAAACAAAAGGAGTCCAGGCCCATGCCCAGACTTGGACACAAAGCATGAAAAAATGGCATGGAAAAAAGTTACAACAATTTGGGGGGGGGGGCAAATACAAAACAGTGGTGGGTTTCCCAGAAGCCTCTTGACACTAAGAGCATCTTAACAAGGAGGGAGAGTGTGTTCATTGTGCTGCTCGCTCTACCATTTAACAATGGTCTTTGGGCGACGATGCTTTTGGGAAACAGCACAGGACGGTGGTGACTCAATGGTTAAAGCTCTGGGTTACTGATCAGAAGGTAGTAAGTTCAAGCCCCAGCACCACCAAGCTGCCATTGTTGGGCTCTTGAGCAAGGCTGTTCACCCTCTCTGCTCTGACCCCAGCTTCCTAAGAAGCTGTGATATACCAAGCAAAGAATTTCATTGTGCTGTAATGAAGCTTAAGTTAGGAGGGAACCTGAGAACACTTCTGCAAAAACAAGGAGAAAATGAGAGACAGTAACCTGAGCTCTGGATCCACTCAAGGACCCTGGAGCTGTGAACAGGTAACATACCAATAACTTGAAAAAGGTGAAGACAGGATGAAAACCAAAAGGCGTGTGTCAAATTAAAACATGGGAACTGCAATGTGAAGGGAGAACTTTTGAAAAAAAAAATATGGTTAACATTTGCTACATGAGGGTCAGGAACTTAAAATTATTTCTGAACTGTAGACTCTTTTGCTTTGAAAATATTCATTCAATCCTTTTTTCTGGCTCTTCTGGGAATAACGTTTATCAACGTTCCTACAATGACACTACAACATTTTTAATTATAGGACTTTTAATGCCAAAGCTTCCAAATAGGAATGTTCTGGATCCAATGTAAAAAGCAAAACAAACTTTTTGGGACATTGCAGGAGCATTAATTTACTGGAAAATTAGAATGCTAACCTGCTGAATGTTCTGCCATCCCACAGCACTGTGGGAGGTGAGGAGCTCCTCGGACCTCCAGAGCAAATCATGTCTGTGATGAAGCCCAGCTCTGCTAATTGGTTCATTTTATCGCAGATGTAATGGAGTGTCTCACAAATACAGCTTTTTGCTGCTTTAAATGATGCATGCGACTCGTACCGACAGACAGAAAAATCTAAATAGGATAATTTTAAAACTAAAGTGAGCAATAAACTTTGTTGCATGAATGTAGCCTTTGGCATCTGTGTATACTTCGGTATTATTCTCTTCAAGCATTCATCAGTTCAGCCGGTTCAAGCTGTTTCTTCATCTTGACCTGCACCAGGATTTGAAGAAACATCAAAGTCTCTTCTAAAGCAAGAACTTGTATAAGAGCTGAACATTTCAACAAAGTGTCCCTCCTGCCCTGAACTACTCCTGTGGGTCAAAGCATCTCATCTTCTCTGCCTATGGGGAACGCATTGAGAACAAAGGAAGAGAGAGTGAGAACTAGCTCAATGGCCTGGTGTTGTAACTCCCAGAAAGAGTCTGAGCTATTGGAGCAGTTTGTAAGGTCAGAGCTGCTGTTTCTTTACAGTGTAATACTCCGATACACCGCGAATAAGCAGGAGTGTTGGACAGACCTACCCTTTTTGTCTTTCCCAGAACACCTCCTCATTCATGCAATTATCCAATTAACCAATCACGTGGCAGCAGTGAAGTGCATACATATAAGCATGAAGATACAGATCAAGAAAAAAAAAGTCAATCACTCTTTTCAACCATGGTGAGAAGAAAAGCACCTCAGAACACACAACAGGAGAAAACCACATCAGGTTCCACTTCTGTCAGCCAAGAACAGGAACCTGAGACGACAGCGGACACAGACCCACTCAAACTGGACAGGGGTGACCAGATGGCTTTTCCAATCTTTTTCCAAACAGTCTGGTTTGGGTGAGTCAGTGTTCATTGGAGCCACAGATTCCTCCTCCTGGCTGAAAGCCGTTGTGGTCTTCTGATGTCATAGCCCATCCACTTCAAGGTTACTTTTCTGCTTAAGAAGAAGACATTTTCATCACACGTACCCTTGTGAAATTCAGCATGGGGGTGTAGTGGCTAGCACTGTCACCTCACAGCAAGAAGGTTCTGGGTTCAAGCCCAGCGGCCAATGGGTGCCTTTCAGTGTGGAGTTTGCACGTTTCTCCTTGTGGGTTTCTTCCAGGTGCTCCAGTTAGGCTAAATGGTGGCTCTAAATTGACCAGAGGCCTGAATGGTTGTGAAGCTGTGACAGGCCGAGCAAGCCGGCAGTAGGTTAAATGTGTGCGCACACACACTCAATAGACACAGACAGCCTTGTAAGTCAACTGCCAGGTCAATTGGCCAAAAGGACATCAGGATGAGATCTCTCTTTCCCTCCCCATCTACCCCTCTGAGTTACATGTCAATCCTGAGATCGAGATGCTGACCTCTTCTGCTCCTCGGACCTGTCTAATCCATCCTGATGAGACTCCAGCCAGATGTAGGACATCACATCGCTCCTGTGGAGGACAGCCCCATACGGACAGTTGAAAGTCACACTTGGAAGACGCTCTGGACACTTACAGTAATGCTTTTATGGCTGAGGACTACAACTGACTTGCTAACTTTAGGACTGCAGTTGTCAAACAGTTTTACACTCAAGTTTCCATCAATGAAAAGTTATAACATCAACGAAACTGGCTTCATGTTAAAACATATCACGTTGTCTTATCACCCAAATGAGGACGGGTTCCCTTTTGAGTCTGGTTCCTCTCGAGGTTTCTTCCTCGTGTCGTCTGAGGGAGTTTTTCCGTCCCACCGTTGCCACAGCCTTGATCATCAGGGATGGATTTTGGGATAAAATTGGCTCTTGTTTAAAGTCATTAAAATTCTGTAAAGCTGCTTTGCGACAACGTCTATTGTTAAAAGCACTATAAAAAACTTGAAACTAAACCCATCTGAAGCAATGAATACACACATGAACAATGAGTAGTGAGCAGCTCTGGGGACCCAGGGAGCAGTTGGGAGTTTGGTGCCTCACTCAAGGGCACCTCAGCCCAAGGGCACCTCAGCCCAAGGCCACCCCCATGTTAACCCCAACACATGTCTTTGAACTGTGGGGGAAACCAGAGTACTTGGAGGAAACCCATGCAGACACGGGGCGAACATGCAAACTCCACACAGAAAGGCCTTGTCGGTCGCTGGGCTCGAACCCAGAACCTTCTTGCTGTGAGGCAACAGTGCGAACCACTACACCCATGAATTTACCACATTCAGTGAGAAACCATGCTTGGGAGGAAGTAGCAGAGATCACTGGTGCTGCAGTGAGGGAGTGGAAAGACAGCTCACTTTGCTGTATTGCTCTCTTTCTGCTAACAAAGCAAGAGCAAGTCACATGGAAATCAAAACAATGTTCATCTCAAGAAGGTCGAGATAACGTATGTAAATGGCATTCCTTTGATACCTCATACCGTACAATCCATCAATATTATTATTTTGCTCATCAACTGGTAATTGCTCTGCCAATATTTCATGTAAAGCACTCATTACATTAAAGCTCATTAAGCTCAAACTTGGAGAGAAGTGGAAAAGAAAAGAAAAGAAAGCGATTGCCAGGGGGGATGTGAAAGAAAAACACAGAGAGGAGGAATGTGTGAGAAGAGAAGCTTGTGAAAGTGTGTGTGTGTGAGAGAGAGAGAGAGAGAGAGAGAGAGAGAGAGAGAGAGAGTGTCTGAGAGAACATTAAGGCTGAGAGCTGTGTGAGTCAGACAGGTGACAGCATGATGCCACCCAACATGAAGGTTAGGAGTTGTTCAGAGTCTTTGTGTGTCCAGAACATGTGTAGAACAGGTACACACACACACACACACCGACCTGAAGGCTACTTCTTAAACACACCACCAGTAGAAACGTGTCTCCAGAGAGACATGCATCAGTGCAACAGGCTGTCATTTTAAAAGGAAAGTTTTGCAGGTCTGATTTTTTTTTTTTTTTCCTGTCGCTTTGTTTAAAGCAAGTGAAAGTGACGCCCGGGGGTGAGAGAGAAAATTGGCTAAATAGAAGACTTAGATTTCTCTCTCTAATTAGCTTTCATTTGGCACATTTTACTGCGTGTCAAAACCAGCATTTCACTCAGAGCTTCATAACAGCAGTGTGAGATCCAAAGGGGCTTCTGGTGTGAGGTGATGCTGGCAATGTGAGCTTCGGGAGGGGGAAGACAGAAAGAAAAAAGTGATAGGTTTCAAAAAACAGATTCTTTCAGTCAAAGTCTGATCATTAAAGTCAAATGTTACTTGTTTAAATGTGTTCTTGCATCATGCGTTTTCTGGTTTGTTTTTTCCCCCCTGAAAGGAGTCAGAAGTCATGTCAAGAATGATGCCAAAAGCAACAAACTAAGTCGTGGAACTGCAGTTGGTTCCATTCAGCCTTGAGGGCAGAAACAGAAGGACATCTGTTTTAATCTCATTCTCTGATTGTAATGTTGTGAATTCAGTACAATTACACATTGAATGAAATACTTTACAAATGAACCTTTAAAAGCATCATTACAGTAATCTATATGGACATGATAGATACTGATCAGTAAATTAGTGGAAAAGTGCCACAACAGTCTGACTGCTGTATTAATTCTTCTTGCAAAATAAATATACATTTCCTCTGAACAAAAAAAAATCCTTGAACAAATCTGATCATAGTTTTACTCAAGCGTTCGTTTCATTCCAGTTCACATCAGAACAAAGAAAATATCTAATTACTTTGATAAACCTGTTAAAAAATTAATAATCAGAGAAAACATGATGGGGGGGAGCACACGAAGAAAGTATGTTGTATGGACAAATCACAAATCAGCAAATAATACTGAGCTTTACCGCCAGTAAACATCTTGTAGTTCCCCTACTTCATTATAATGAGGTTTATCAATGTTTAAAAATCATATCCTACTGCATAAACATTTACGTTAATGTGGTATAATATCTAAGTGGAAGAAGACAATCAAGGACCTTTTCTCATTGGGTTGAGGCTTTATATCATAAATTAAAAAAAAAAAAAAGAGGGTGACCCAACCATGGCATTTGTGGTGGTGCTGGGATTTGAGCACATGACCTTCTGACCTGCAAGTCAAAGCCTCAACCACTAAACCACTACCACCGACTTCAACTACCTCAACCACTGAATTAACTCAGACTTTGAGATTTACTTGAACACAAGTTTTCTCTAACAACTCAAATATTTTGCTCACCAAAAATCTCACCTCATCTCATTATCTCTAGCTGCTTTATCCTGTTCTACAGGGTCACAGGCAAGCTGGAGCCTATCCCAGCTGACTAC
>JAODHV010014108.1:0-12948 GCA_027576555.1 Plicofollis layardi | reverse complement strand
ACGGGGAGAACATGCAAACTCCACACAG
This sequence comes from Plicofollis layardi, assembly GCA_027576555.1. Lineage (NCBI taxonomy): Eukaryota > Metazoa > Chordata > Actinopteri > Siluriformes > Ariidae > Plicofollis > Plicofollis layardi. The sequence continues at coordinate 12,920 of JAODHV010014108.1, read as the reverse complement.
AAAGGCCCTTGCCGGCCACGGGGCTCGAACCCGGACCTTCTTGCTGTGACAGTGCTAACCATGACACCACCGTGCTGCCACGATACCACGAGTAGAAGCTAACAGAAGCTAGCTAGATAATGATAGATCCCAGTCTTACATATCTTATCACTAAAAGTCTCAGTGATGTCCAGCAGCACACTCATGATGTTAATTTAATCTTAAAAAGAAGGAAAGGAAATGAATACTTGCTAAAACACTGGGCAAGCTAAAATAATTAATGCTAAACACTTATTTTTATGTCATCCTGAAACATCACTCAGATTAGCGATTCAATACCTATAAACAATTATCCTCAAATAATTCTTGCTAGCTAACAATCGAGTGTTGAAGTGCTTATGACTTGTTCAGTATTCAGTGTTCAGGATTCACGTTCTTGAAAAGTTTATAAAGAGATCATAGTATTAAACACCCAGGCATCAAGCACCCACCACTGGGAAGGCAGCCACAAGTCTCTTCCCTCAGTACAATAAAAACAAATTGATCTAATTACAGAGATGACATCTGGCACGACAGGTCTGACCTCACTCTCAGGATCAGTGTGATCAGTCGAGTGTGTAGATGCACAGGACACCGTTTGTGTGCTAATATGAGATGGACCGTCCATGCTACTGAATATATTACTGTCTATATGTTTCAGAATCTTTTTTATATATAGGTAACTCAAGACCAAGTTGCCCATATGCTTGATTAGATGAATGTGCCAGTCCCTGGGGACATCGAGAGAGAGAGAGACATGTTGTCTGCATAAGAGCTACAAGATCAAATTTCCACAACTAATCAATCTGTGTAATGCGTTCCAGGGACAATTCTCCTGTCTTGCTTTAACTTTCAGATAAAGAGACAAACTCCAGACACATCAGCTGTCCATAGCTTGATGGAACATGACACGTTCTCATAAGGAGGAAGTAGGCGGGGTTTAGACGTCCGCTGTTGCCCACTGCAAAAGAAAAGGGTCTTTACTGCACACTGAGTTTAGGCTTAGAGTTTATGTCATGCAAGGCTCGACCACAGCTCCGCTGCCTCCTGCTGGCAGTCTGTCATCATTACAATAACACTGGCTCCGAAACAGAGTGGTGAAACAGAAAGGTGGTGTTGCAAAGATCTGGATAAGGGACTAACTGACAGTATGGGGATAAACAATCAATCTGAAGCGGTTGTGTTTTGTTTCACAGTTGTCACTTCACTTTACCACGTTTGACTGCTGCCAAAGACTTCTCCTTTTAACTTGAAACAAAGAACAAATGCAAGCAGCTCTGTTCAATTGGCTATAAACTTTCCATATCTGTGGTTGATTTTATTTTTTATTAGCAGAAATATTTACATAAATTAATGTGACTGGATACAATAAGATGTACAGTACTCTAAAATGCACAATGGCCCCTGCTTACGCTAAGGTCACACATTACCAGTTGGTCTGTGAGACCCATGGCTGGGGCTATGGTGGCCATTCTGGCAGATTTTGGAGGTGATCCGTTGCATAAATTTGGGTGGAGTAAATATGCAAATGAAGCCACGGTAGCCGTGACATATAGCAATGGAAGAAGGCGGTAAAACCCATGGTGGCATATAGCAACGTATGGCCTTACAGCACTGATGGCAATGTGTACAGTTTTCATGGCTGCAGTAAAGCATAGCTATAGCAACACAGAATAAGCCACGCCCCTCTAGGCAAACTTTTCACTTTCTGCAGAATGTTGTTCCGTGAACATTTTGAGCTCAGTGGTTGTGATGGAATGCTATGGTAACCCCTGGTAGCCCACATAAGCCTCACGTATGCCTAAAGGATGCACATTGATACCTTTACAGTTGCGATGGATGACTTCATCTGGCACTTAACCCACAGCAACTCTCAACACAACCAAACATTCCGGGGATGGAATCCACGCTCTCCTTGTTGTCAAGGTAGCTCCCCGGCTCTCCTGTATTCCAATGGAAGGGCCTGGAACATGTGCTGGTTAACCCCTGGAAGGCCCAAAATCATCTACCAGTATTTACTGTGAAGTGATTCTGGCTATAGTATAAGCCCGAGGCAGTTGAAAACTGGAGTAGGTGGATGAGGTCCTTTTTTGTACTTTGTTCATTAGTTCCGCTACAGTCCATTTCAAATTCCTTGGTTGATCCTGTGAAATAATTTGGGTCCTCACAAACACTGCAGTTCACCAGTTAGCAACCACTGACTTGCTTGGCTAATGCATTTATCCCAAATTTAGCTAAGCAGTTGAGCACTTGAGGTACGACTTCAGGCCTGAGACTTGAGTTCACAACTTTTTGAGCACAAACACCACACAATCTCAACACTGGCCATTACCAAAACAAGCATAATTTTAACTTTACATACCTGGACATATCCATATTTGGACAACCAGTCACATACACCAGAAGAAAAGGACATAATACCAACTCAGATAAGATGATAAGGTCTCAGTAATGCTTCAAAAATGAGCACAAGCAGCCGTCAAAAGACTAAGCCTTAGTACTCACCAGGAGAGGACATGCGTCGTCTCCAGCCGAGGCAGTCCAGACCAATGGGGGTGCTGTGAGAGAAGCTCAGACTTCGGAGTGGCATTCCAGGAAACACTTTCAGTGCACATAGAGACAGCCGCGTCCTCACCTGGAGGAATTACGGATTGTAATCCTTATCCTTATCCTAATCATACAGATCTAAATAAAAAGTATAATTCCCAAACCAGCCTGTGGTGATTTCAACCCTGCTTGGATTGATCAGCTACCAGCTCCAAAACTCAAGCCAAACTAAATAATCATTACTAATGCAATATCATTGTTGAGTTGCTTTTATTAACATGGCATGACAGTGAGGCATCTAGAAATATGCAAACGCTTATTTAGACATTTATTAATTTAGATGAGTAATAAAGAAGTTGAGAAATAACCTGCCAATTGGCAAAGATGGTCAAATCGACTCAAATTAAAGAAAATTAAATTTTATTGGTCACACACAACCATACACAGTACAACATGCAGTGTAGAAGAAGAAACCTTTATTTGTCACATGCACACTCAAGCAGTGAGATTCATCCTCTGCATTTAACCCATCTGGGGCAGTGAACACACACACACACACAGCAGTGGGCAGCCACACTACAGTGCCTGGGGAGCAGTTAGGGGTTAGTTACCTTGCTCAAGGGCACTTCAGCCCAAGGCCGCCCCATGTTAATCAGCAGGACTGTGGGGGGAAACTGGAGCACCCGGAGGAAACCCACGCAGACAACATGCAAACTCCACACAGAAAGGCCTCCGCCGGCCACTGGGCTCAAACCCAGAACCTTCTTGCTGTGAGGCAACAATGCTAACCATTACACCACCATGCTATAATGCTTTCTTTGACTGTCTAGTATCGGAATTTACATAAAACAGAATTTAGTTACATAGAAATAAAGAAAGAAGCATATAAATATAAAAGATATAAAAGATAAACTGAAAAAAAAACTGGTATAAAGTGCAGGTATGTGCAGCTGTATATGCAGGTGCAAATGGTCTACCAGTTTGGCTTGTGTTTTGGCAGCTGGTAGCTTGTCCGAGCAATCAGTTCATGTGCTAATACACCTGAGCATCATATTACCTGGTGTATGGAAGATCGAACAGAAAACAATATCTGGACTGACTGGAGCTTGATTGGAAACTATGGCTCTACTAAACACCACATTTATTTTATTGAACAAAGTAGAGCCCATGGCTGGTTCTGCATGTCTGGAGTCCAGCACAATTTCCTTTTCCCTCATCTACCACACCACTAGGTAATGAGAGAAGACTTAGCCAAGAGTGGTAATCAGTAGGGTCAGGGAAAATATTGATGGACCAAACATGAGCATACTAACAGACTGTAAATCGAGTCTGTATTTGCAGTATTCTTGCCTGGTAAAGCAGAAATCCCCCCAACCTCATGGTCTTAAATTGTAGAAAGAAAGAGATGCAGACAAGCAAATTACAAAAGAGTGGGTCAATTGTCAAGGATAAAAGTAGAGGAGAAATTGTGGAAAAGTGAGGTTTTTTTCAAGAGGGAACATATACAACAGAGAAGAAAAATAAGTCAAGAGAAGCTAAGTCTTTACTCCATTAGATGACATTTTGATCACACTTACTTCCTCTAACTCTTCCAATGGGTGAGTGCCCCTCTTTGGTGTGACCCTCGTCAGCCTCCTCTGCCGCTTCTTCTCCTCCTCGATCCACAGATCATCCCTAAAACAGTGTCTTTGCAATCTGACCTTCATGGGTAGGGTAGTGCTCATGCTGGATCCAGATCTGGTTGTTGGACTGGGTGACCCAGCAGGAGGACTATTCATCATCTTCATTACTGGAGAGTGACTGGAGAGATGGGGACTTCCAGGAGATACCTTCTGCGATATGCTAGGCTGTTTCATGAAAAGTATCATCAGACTGCCACAGTATCCATGGGCAAAGCATTTAAGTTGTTGGTATTAGTGCATTGGGAGGCAGCATAATAACTAGTTCATGATTCAAAATGAGCAAATATAACCCATCATAGTTTAACTAATCATAGTTAATAATCATTGTTCACTGGCACCATATCATTGAATAAGAACCGGTTCTCAAAAGAGCTGATGCTCTTGTTAGTGGACTCAGACCATATGCCTAGTATTTGGAAGAAAGGGAAACAAACAGAGTACAGGAATGAAATTAAAACCTCTGTACTAATAATTACACCTATAGTCTTTGGTCAGACAGTTTGGGGAAATTCACTCCTGAGTAGTGCCTATAGAACTTCCATTCCATCAACAGCTTCATCTGAACAGTCACTAGAGAAGACACAGGAAAGGCATCAAGCCTATTCTGATTTATCTAGATTTAAATCTTACACGGGTTGTTCCCATTACATGTTTCCAAAGATACCTCTAGATGGTGATATTCTCAAAGTTTTAAGCATGTCACACTGTTCATAGTCGAGCGAAAGGCTTCTGCCACTGAAAGCCAACACTGGAGGAGCAGGCGTGTTTACATTTTCAGTTTTCCTGGTCCTACCTGATTTCTGCAATGAAATGCTTGATACTTAGCTGATGCATTGGATCAATGAAAGGGTCTGATTTTACTTGCCAGTTGTATTTCAAATCTATGTCTGAGGAACCCTACCATACTCCATGTCTGCAGCTAAGACTGTACAGAAAAAGCTAAAGGATACCAAGAAATGGGGACAATTATAAACGGTTCCTGTAAGCTAAGCTATGGATATTTGAATATTTATTGGCCAGTTCATTATACAGCTGTGATTTTTAGGCATGCACTTACATTATTAGCTACAGGCCATCTGCTGCCCCGCACAATGCACAACAGACACACCATATAATTTGGACTGTGGACCATTAGTAGAACAGAAATGGCACTAACATGGTAATGACAAGGCAAAAGATGTAATAACATGGCCTTTGCTTACCTCAAATTCATTGGCTGTCATAGAGGTAATGATGCTGATGGGAGAGGGGCTGTCTACGCTGCCATCATCCAGATGGCTGCTGGTACTTAGTGGGCTGAGAGAACCCTGACGGCCCACTTTAGGTTTGAGGGACCTCGGTCTCTCAGGGGGATCTGAAACACTAACACTCTGGCCGAGAATAATCAGAGAAAGGGTGTTTGCCCGTGAAGAGGGGTAACGGAACCGCTGTTTCTGCCCTGCAGACCTTGGACTGCTTGGTTTGGGACTCATTGGTCTCATGGGCAATTCTGGGTTTTCACTGCTCCCTGGTGGCATTTTGGAACAAGATGATGACAGCTGATTGGCTAGTGGGGACATAGGTGAGACGGGACCAGAGTCACCAGTCGGTGAGGAATCAATAAGTGTAATTGACAAGCACCTCCTATTGCGCCCATCTGATTTGCTGTCCTGCAGGGATGCACCAACTCCATCTCGCAGGACACCACGCTTGCTAAGTGGGTCAGTGTGGCGCTGCAGAGCTTTATTTCCATCTTTGTCTGTGTCTGGCACAGACATTGTACGTCTTAGAAGATCCACCTCCTTTGCCCGTTTCTGTTTCCTCCATGAAAGCTTGGTTCGTGTATCTTCTGATTCTGGACACTCATTGCACTTATCCATGGAACGAGATTCAAATAGGCTTGACAGAGACTTGTGGGCCTGGGCAAAACGCAAGCGAAAGCTTAGGCCTTCTGTGCTTTTGCTCCTCCTGCAGCTTGAGCATTCACTACCCGTGTTCTGTTTAAGTTGTGACATCTCCAAACCTTCTGTATCCCCTGTCTCCTGGACATGATCAAAGACATCCTCCTCCACCTCTTCTTCCTCTGTATCTGCCCGGAGCCCTGGTTGCTTATTTCCAGCCTCACTTTTGTAGAAGACTTCATCGTCTGAGTTGTCTGTCTGACTCTCTGGGTCTCGTCCTGCATCCTGTGTCAGGTGACTCCTAGAGAAAAGAAGGTCCTCTCCTCTGTCCTGAGAGTCCTTTGGTGAAATTTCACCCTTACTTACCCTCCCATCTCTTGCCATACTTTTTCCTCGTCTGAATGAGGACATTTTGGAGAAAACTGAGAATTTGGATGGCTTAACTTTACTTTTTGTTTGTTGTGATTTCACAGTGGGACCAGCAACAGGAGATCTCTGCTCTTCTTGGTCCTCACTGTTAATGCTGCTTGTGTCCAGTTCCAAGGATCCTGTGGATGGACACTTGATTGATGTGGCTTCATTATTCTGCAAGGACTTGTCCTCATTCAGGTCTAAGGGAGCAGAGCATGGCTGGTCCTCAGACTTTCCTGGTGTGTAAACAATACAATATTTAAAATGGTGTCAGTGCTTAGTTATGGTTTCTCTGTTATTGTACTGCTAGTTGTCTGATCTTGGCAAAGGATTTCACTGAACATCTAAAACTTCAGGTAATTATGCTAACCAAAAAATGAAGCATGCTGTGTAGGACAAAGCTAAATTTAACTAAGACTGAGAAGAAAAATAAAGCACAGCTACAAGTATTGTCTAAGTTTCACCATTTGAAGGTCAGATATTTTACGAGATTGGATAATGCTTATGAAGTGTTATATGGTGCCTCCATATTTCACACAGTCTTTCATCCATTTGAGTCAAACTCTGGTCCTCCCTTGGTGGTTGAATAGGACAAAATATAAAATGAACCAAAGCTATAAATTTCACTGATTTGGACTAGGCAACTAGACTAATAAGAGAGAAATCACCATTTATCAGAGCTAAAATATTGTAATAAATATAACAGGCTACACTTGTTAATTCATTTTATTTTAAGAGTTACCTTTGCATACAGCCAAACGATGCTTACAGGAAGCGACCCCAAGAATATCCTGGTCTGACTCTGATGGTTTCATTTTTTTACTTCCAAACTTCTCAGTATCTGTTTCCTTGTCACCTAGAAAGGTATCATCATTCAGGTTCGAGAAGTTATCCAGGATGCAGTCTGTCTCTGGGATAGGCTCCAGGCTTCGGGAAGTGAGCAGAACCTCAGGTTGGGTGTAGCGTATTGTCTTTTCTCCAGAAAGTGCTAATGAACTGTCCTCTTTTTCTCGACAGCTACCAATGCTGTTATGGGATTTGAGCTGAGTTGAGCTAAAGAGCTCTTTCTGATCGTCCTGCTTGAAAGGATCCTGTGTCTCCAGACAATCTGGTGAAGATTTAAGTACTTCAGTACATGGCTGATGTGGCTGAGAGCTGAACGAGTCTAAATCAGTCTCTTGCATGCAGCCACAGAGGGAAGTGTATATATGTGTGTGGTTAATATCTTTGCATTGTTCAGAGTGTGTAAATGGACCAAGTCCATTAGGTACTGACTGTATTAAGTGTGAGTCTATGTGACACTTTTGATCATTGTGCAGTTTATCATCTGTGCTTATTATATTACATTCAGAGTGTAAACATGAATCCTTTTCAAGGTACTCTTTCTGTGTAGGTTGCCCAAGGTTCTCCACCTTTGGTGGGTAGAAATCACAGTGAATGCTCTCCAAGTCTTCACCTAGCCCAGAGACAGCGGAATCCTCACTACTCCAGTCTACAGGACACAGACCATCGGAGCGTTTCTTTAAACCATCAAAGCTGACCAAGTCCAGCTGAAGTGCTCCTTCGTTCTGGTCAAAGGTCAGGACAAGGGAATTGGTTTGATCACTATCCTCAGAATCACTTTCTGGACCATCAGAAAAAGGTTCCAGCCATGGATTACATACAGCTACAGCTTCTTTGGCCTCTGCTGACTTTTCCGAGGCTGTGCTATTGTGTACAGAAAGGTTCCAACAAGGCTCAATCTGATCTGATTGAGGATCGTTCTTTTCAACAAAGCAAGCTTTGGAGTCTTCAACAGTCTTAATAGTGCTAGTTTCTGGAAATGGGCTCTCATTCCCTCGAGGAGAAGAGATGCTTCTCTTATGTTTTAAATCAATAAATAGTGTGTGGCTATTCAAGACATTGACACACTGCTCATGAGTGTGTGTTGGCTGACAAAAAGTAAATAGTGGAGCCTGTGTTTCAACAGGATTTGATAGGACACAGTTCTCTGACCTAATCTCAGAATGGTTTGACTTGGCTGAATGAAATGGAGGATGATGCTCATCTTTTATACTCTGACCATGTTTTGGATACAGACTATCCTCTACTTCCTCAGACCTTGTCAGTTCCTGGCTTGGATCCTTCACTTTCTCTTCTGTGGAAAGGGAGTAATGTGATACGTCACAGGAATGACTGGAGAATGTCAAAAGTTCTGGGTTATGGGAGTTAACATCCTTGCACTCATGGTGTATTTGGATGAAGGTGGTGCCTTCTGCGAGTCTTTCCACAGATGTAGATAGTGGTGAGAGGGTAAGTGGAAAGGAGGAATCCTCCCAAGCCTTCTCTTCAAATCTGTCTCTTCTATCCTCCCTGATCACAAATTGTTTAAATCCCCCAGTATAGGGTAGTGTGGACTCGTTGCTTTCTGTTGCAACAACCGGTGGCTTTCGCCAAATGATTCTGTCATCATCGTCACAGTCTGTGGAGCATGGCAGGAACTTGGTCTCTAAGTCCTGGTGCTGATCATGTGGGGTTTTTTGGAGTTGTGTCTCTGCTTCAGTGTGTAATAAAGTCTCTGCAGCTGTCTCTTCCGAACAAGCAGGTAACAGTTTACCGTTTAAGGGGTGAAGAAGTCCAGACGCTGGAGAGTTCACAGATTCAGTTCCCAAATGGTCACCTGATACACACAGTGTGTCATGAGGCTTTGTGTCACCATCGCAAGCGTTAAGGTGTGTTGAGGAGCATTCCTCAGTTTTGGATGGTGCTATCTCTGCTACGTTACAGTCTCTGCAAGTTGTGAAAACAATCAGAGCGTCTTTGCAGTGCACGCTAGTGTTCAGTGCCTTTCCGTTTACACCTGAGGTGTTTGTGCTCTCATTCGGTGCATGTGTGTGCAAAGCGTATTCATTGCAATTAATTTGCTTCCGTTCACTCCTGCTTAGCAAGTCAAGTTCATCTGCCTTGTAGATGCTTGTTTTTCCATTGCATATGTCATTCTGAGACAGTGGTGCCTTGTGTTCGATATTTACGCACCCTGGCGTGATGCTATGTCTTTGCTGGAAGCATGTTGTGCCTTCTGTGTCTATACAAGTTTCAGGACAGTGTGCATCGAGATTGTTGCTGTTTGTCTGGTGAAGGTCTGAATCCTGAGAGCAGCGTTGTGCACCCGTATCTCTGATTTCTCCTTCTCTGCTGTCAGACGAGTGTATTGCTGTACTGTGTAACCTATCACAGAGTGTGTTTATGTTACTGTGGATATTTTTGTGTATCTCTGCACTACATTCACTTGTGCTCTCTAAGTTGTGCTTGCCGGAATTGTTTAATCTAAACAGATCTGTCCTTTGTGAGTAAGTGCTGACTTTGCGATATGTTTTTGCACAGTATTTTGTTGACGAGCTTTGTGTCTCATCATGTGGTTCAGTATAGTCCTTTCTTTTTTCCTTTGCTATATTTTCATCTTTTTCCTCTACAGCTTGTGAACCTGCCCTCTCTTCACTGTTTGTTTCTACACAGGTTTTGCCTGTAAACTCTGTATTTTCGGTGTCCTGTGTTTTCAGTTCCTCTGTGTGATTTGTGATGGTATGGGTGTGTTTTGAACCGTGTGTGTTTACATGTTGTGTATTCACGTCTCCTGTTCCTTGATCATGTTCCGCTGTGTTGAGACCGTTGATTGAGAGTGACAGTCTTTCCTGTGTTACCTCTGTGAGCTCTCCACGGTGTGTTTCTTCTTTCTCTGGGTTAAGTGTGTTGATGTGTTGTATCTCCTGCTCTCTGCAGTGTGTGTTTCTTACTCCTCCTTGCACTTTACAGTCTGATTTCTCCGGTGCAGCTTCTAAGTTCAGTCCTGGGTAAAGATGTTCCACCTCCAACAGAGCCGAAAACTCGTCCTCATCATTCCACGGTTCATGTGAACTGTCCGATTCCTGCTCTCTCCATCCTTGTGGGTATGAATCGAGCTCACACTTGGTCTGCTCTGCTCCACCAGGGTCATTCGGGGCCTCAAGAGCTTCCTGGACCTACAGGGAAAACAAATAAAAGCAAAGAAGCATAAACATTTCAATTTAAAAGGTCATGGAACTTTTCTAAGACATCCATAACTCATCTGTACTCTGTATTGTACTGTAGTATGTCCTGTGCACTACTGTACAACACGTATCTGGTGTCAAGCGAAGAAGAAGAAATCCCTCTTTTCACTCACAGTTTCTCTCAAGGTTCCTTCCTAATATTGCTAATGATGTTTTCTTTCAGTTATCTCCTTCAGCTCACTCATTAGTGGTTTAGACCGGGATCATCTTAAAGGTGATCTGTGATAAAAGTTCGACAAGCGTTTCAGTCTTTTCACTCCACTTTTCAGCTGATCAGGTTTCATTCGTCACGTTTTCTGTAGTAGCAGTAGTAACAGCATTCAAAATCGTAGTAGTGAGAGTACAAGGAATAACAGTAGTAATAGCACTACTACTCATAAAAATAACAGTAGTAGTAATAGCATGAGTTCTAATAATAGCAGCAGTAGTAACATTAGTAGTAGTATTATATATACTGTAGTAGTTTTAACAGTGGTAGTAGTAGCTACATCAGTAGTAACAATAATAATACTGGCAGTAGTACTACAGGTAGTAACTAGTAGTAGTATTAAATATAGTAGTTGTAACAATTGTAGTAGTTACATTAGTAGTAACTACTAGTAGTAGTGGTAGTAGTCATAAAGGTATTAGTAGTAGCAATAGTAGTATTAGTAGTTGTATTAAATATAGTTGTTGTAACAATAGTAGTAGTTACTTCAGAAGTGGTGGTTGTAGTCATAGTAGCAGTAGCAGTAGTAAATATAGTGGTTGTAACAATAGTAGTAGTTACATCAGTAGTAAGTAATGGTAGTAGCAGTAGCATTAGCAGTAGCAACAGTAGTATTAGTAACACTACTACTAGTACTACTACTAGCAGTAGCATTAGTAGTAACAGTAGTAGTAGTATTAAATGTAGTAGTTGTAACAATAGTAGCAGTGGCAGTAGTATTAAATATAATGGTTGTAACAATAGTAGTAGTTACATCAGTAGAAAGTAATGGTAGTAGCAGTAGCATTAGTAGTAGCATTAGTATTAACACTACTACTACTACTACTACTACTACTACTACTACTACTGGCAGCAGTACTAGTAACTAGTGGTAGTAGTAATATTAAATATTGTAGTCACAGCAATAGTAGTAGTTACATCAGTAGAAAGTAATGGTAGTAGCAGTAGCATTAGTAGTAGCAATATTAGTATTAATAACACTACTACTACTACTACTACTAGCAGCAGCAGTACTAATAACTCGTAGTAGTAGTAGTAATATTAAATATTGTAGTTGCAACAATAGTAGTAGTTACATCAGTAGTAACTATTAGTGGTAGTCATAGTAGTAGTCATCGTAAAGGCATTAGTAGTAGCAATATAGTAGTATTAGTAACACTACTACTACTACTACTACTACTACTACTAGCAGTACTAGCAGCAGTAGCAGTAGAAAATATAGTAGTTGTAACAATAGTAGTAGTTACATCAGTAGTAACTAGTAGTAGTAGTAGTAGTAGTAGTAGTAGTAGTAGATATAGTAGTTGTAACAATAGTAGTTGTAGGTACATCAGTAGTAGTAGCAGTAATACTAGCTATTACTACCGGTAGCTAGCAATAGTAGTATTAAAGCTGCTGGTAGTAGTGACAGTAGTATTAGTAGCAGCACTTGTATGGTTGCACTATTAAATATAGTAGTTGTAACAATAGTAGTAGTAGTAGTAGTAGTAGTAGTAGTAGTAGTAGTAGTTGCATTAGTAGTATCTAGTAATAGTAGTAAAAGCAATAGCAGTAGTAGTAGTGTTAGTAACAGTACTATTAGCATTATTACATATAGTAGTTCTAACAGCAGTGATGGTAGCAATAACAGTAGCATTAGTAGTAACATCAGTAGTAGTAATGATAATGTTACTAGTGGTATTAGTGCTGATGGTAGCAGTTTTATCAGCAGCACTAGAATCATTAGCAGTAGTAAGAGTAGTAGAAATAGTGTCAGTATTAAATATAACAGTAAAAGCATTAGCAGTAGTAACAGTACTAAGAGTAGTAGTAATCGTAGTAGTTGTACTAGCAGCAGGCGTAAAAGCATTAGCAATAGTAACAGTGATGTTAATAACAGTAGTAGTAGCTGTAATGGCAGTATTATATAGAGCCAGGGCCGTTCACAGCTTTGGCTGGGCCTGGGACAAAATGATCTGAGTGGGCCCCCCCCCGCAACTGGTCTCTCTCTAGCTCTGGGTGCGCTTATCGGGTTTGGAAAGTCACGTGAGCGATACAGCAAACAAACTGGCGCGCCAAACACCATACTGAAGAAGCGCACTTGTGATGTAGCTATCGACTTAATGAA
>JAODHV010013312.1:0-13027 GCA_027576555.1 Plicofollis layardi | reverse complement strand
CATTACTAAATATTCTTCTGACTTATTTAAATTCAAAATTATTCATCAAAATTACTTTCTATAATTTGGCTCTAACATTTCCAGCCCCTAATTGTAAGACATGAAGGCTGACAATTACTCAATACTGACTATAGAGCCAAACAATCCAAACATTAAGCATTACCTATCAGTTAAACTCACATCATTTACAGAGATAACATTCAGAAAGTTACAATACTCACATTCCTTCCCTTTTTTTTCTTTTTGTCACTCACATGTCCATTTCGCAAATCAGGCAGAGTTTGTCAACAGGTCTTTCTAAGGTGTTGGTCTTTGTCTTGATGACCACATGCCGCACAAGTCCCTTGGCGTCTGGAATCACCTGAAGAACTCTTCCCAGTACCCACGAGCTTCGTGGTGCAGTGTCATCAACGATCATGACGATGTCCCCGGCAGTCAAGTTGTTCTTGATGCAGGTCCATTTCTGATGCTCCTGGAGCATGGGTAGATACTCACGCACCCACCGCTTCCAAAACAAGTCAGCAAGATATTGCACTTGCTTCCATCGACGGCGGGAGTATGAGTCTTCCTTCTGGAACAGTCCAGGGGGAAGAATAGGCTGCTTCTTCATCAGTAGCAAGTGGTTAGGGGTTAACGGCTCAGGATCTGTTGGATCGTCCGTCGTTGTAGTCAGTGGTCTATTGTTCAGTATTGACTCCACTTCGCACATCAGTGTCAGCAAGCATTCGTCACTGACTGTCTGTTGCTTGAGCACAGACCTGAGAACTTTTCTCACAGATCTAATCTGTCTTTCCCAAATTCCCCCGAAGTGAGAACCTGAGGGTGGATTGAACACCCACTGTATTCCTTCTTGCATCAGGGAATCTGATATCTTGAACTGGTTCCACTTTTGAATTGCTGTACGCAGCTCACGCTCAGCGGCCACTAGGTTTGTGCCATTATCTGAGCGCATGATTGACACCTGTCCTCTCCTACACACAAAACGTCTGATGGCATTCAGACAAGAATCAGTGTCCAATGTGTGCGCAATCTCTATGTGCACTGCTCTCGTTGTGAGACAGGTGAACAGCACACCGTATCTTTTTACTGTACTGCGGCCTTGTCTCACATCAAATGGCCCAAAGTAGTCGACCCCCACATTAGTGAAAGGGGGGTTGTCAGGCAGAAGCCTGTCCTCTGGCAAATCTGCCATCTTCTGCTCCAAGGGTTTGCCTTTAACTTTTCTGCAGATCACACATCTTGACAGAAACTTCCTCACTACTGAGTTGGCTGAGGGGATCCAGTATTTTTGGCGTAACTGGGAGAGCATGTAAAGTCTTCTGCAGTGTCCAATTCTTTCGTGAGTGTCTCGCAAGATCAATGTGGTGACGTGTAGGTCCTTCGGGAGGATTGCTGGATGCTTCGTGTGCTCTGGCATAGCAGCAGCAGAGAGACAACCTCCGACTCTTAGCACACCTTCTGGATCTAGTTTCCACAAGTGACTGGTCTTCTTCACGCTGTTGCCTTTCATCAGCATGGAGATCTCTTCTTGGAAACATTGATTCTGACCGAACTTGATGATCTCTGTTTCTGCTCAAATCAGATCTTCTAAAGTAAGTATTGTGCTTGTTGTCATTGGTGTCTTATCTTGTCTGTTTGAATTGTCTGTGTTTGTCGGTTCTTTCTTTTTTCTACAGCGTTGCAGAAGCAGGTCTTTGAGCTTGAGAACCCAGGCCACAGCTCTCTTCAAACGGTACCAGCTTGAGTAGTGGGTGATAAGTTTGTTCACGGCATGAACATCTTCAGCTGCGTTGGTGAGATGAACTGTGGCGGTGTGTTTCACCTCGTCATCATCTTCGTCACTTTCTGTTTTATCAGGTCTTTTAGGCCAGTATTGTTCTGGTTCTTTCAGAAAAGCTGGACCCTGAAACCAGCTTGAGTTCTTCATGAACTTGGTTGGTGCAAGCCCTTGGGATGCACAATCAGCAGGATTAGTTGATGTGGCAACATATCTCCATTGCTGAGGCGTGGTTAGCTCTCTGATAACGGCGATGCGATTAGCAACGAATGTTTTAAAGCAAAGCTTCTCGTTCTCAATGTACTTTAGCACAGTTGTGCTGTCAGTCCAAAACAATGAATCGAGAAGATCCATCTGGAGTTCGCTTCTCAGCATCTTGTCTGTCTTCACAGCAACCATAGCTGCTGTCAGCTCAATGCGCGGGATAGTGGTCTTCTTTATTGGAGTCACGCGGGATGTACCCTTCACAAAGGCACAACGAACAAGTCCATCTTCCCCAGTCAACCGTAGGTAAGAGACAGTTCCGTACCCGCTTTCACTTCCATCAGAAAAATGGTGGAGCTGTGCTGTTGTGACAGGCCCGAAGTCCGCTAGTCTCATGCATCTCGGTATGGTCACAGCTGACAGCTGGCATAGTTCTTTCAGCCAATTGTTCCATTTTCGACCTAGCTGTTCTGGAATCTTCTCATCCCAAGCAAGTTCCTCCTTGCACAGCTGCTGTAATATCAACTTAGCTGGAAGAATGGCCGGAGCGAGGAACCCAAGCGGGTCGTAGATGGAACTTGTGA
Organism: Plicofollis layardi; assembly: GCA_027576555.1. Taxonomy (NCBI): domain Eukaryota; kingdom Metazoa; phylum Chordata; class Actinopteri; order Siluriformes; family Ariidae; genus Plicofollis; species Plicofollis layardi. The sequence continues at coordinate 10,462 of JAODHV010013312.1, read as the reverse complement.
TCGAGAGAATTCCTCGTCTTGTCACGGGTTTATCTTTGACATTGATCCTGAACTTGAAGGTGTCAGACTCAGTGCTCCATAGAACACCCAAGGCTCTTTCCATCGGTAGTGCATCATGAGTCAAGTCCAGGTCTCTGATGTCTTTCGCTCTTTCATGGTCAGGGATAGAGGAGAGCAAAGCACGGCTGTTGCTTGTCCACTTCGTCAAACGAAATCCTCCACTAGCGCACAATGCTGTGAGGTCTTTGTACAGCTTGACTGCTTGATCTTCGTTGGCAACAGATGTCAAAGAGTCGTCGACATAGAAGTTCTTCAGGACTGAGTTCACAGCTTCTGGTGATGACTTACTGCGGTTCTCCTCAGCTGTTCTTCGAAGTGCGTAGTTCGCGCAACTAGGAGAAGAAGTCGCACCGAAAATGTGGACTGTCATCCTGTACTCGACGATGTCTTGACTCAGGTCTCCTGCTGGCCACCACAGAAAGCGCTGCAGGTCGGTATCATCTTCAGGAATGCGGACTTGATGGTACATGGCCTCGATGTCTGCAATCATGGCAATAGGTTCTTGCCTGAAGCGGAGAAGCACTCCAATCAGCGAGTTCATTAAATCCGGTCCCTGAAGCAGCTCACTGTTTAGTGAGACTCCCTGGTAGCTGGCTGCACAGTCGAAGACGATGCGGAGCTTCTTCTTCTGTGGGTGATATACCCCGTGGTGGGGAATATACCACAGTTTTCCATCATGGCGGTTCAGTTGTGCCTTAGGAACCTCGACAGCATATCCCTTGCTCAACATGTCGTTCATAAAGGCTGTATATTCTACATGGAACTCAGGATTCTTTGTCAACTTGCTCTTGAGGTTCAGCGCACGCTGTAGCACTGAACTGCGGTTGTTCGGCATCTGGACGCATAACTTCTTTGTTGGCAGACTGATGCAGTAATGTCCATCCATAAGACGGGCAGAACTGGACACAGACTCCATGAATTTGTGGTCCTCTTGAGACATTTCAGATCTTTCGTCACAGTGGCATTCAGGAAAGTCGTGATTATACTGTTGTATAAGCAAATACTCCACACTGTCGACGGCTATCCTGTTCACAGCAGCATGTGATTGTGCACGATCATCAGCTGCGGTGTCTATCTCTCTAAGTGGCCCGTTCAGGATCCATCCAAGTGCAGTTTTCACAGCATATGGTCCGTTGTCCTTACTTGGGATCACTTTCCATGGCTCCAAGATGGTGTATTCTTTGGTTCCAATTAGAAGTTCCACTCCAGCATTGATCTGAGGCAGCCTCACCTCACTGAGGTATGGCCACTTGTCAATCTCTCTCTGAAGCGGGATGTTCTCTCTAGACACAGGAATGCTCTTCTGTGTGTAGACCTTTGACAATGCGATGAAGTTGTTGTCTTCAAGGCTGCTGACCTCCAAGTCTGTGAGAACGTAGCTTTCTACCTTGCCTTTGGAATTGATGGTGCTCAACATGAGCTCAGTGCGTCTGCCTTGCACATTCAGCTGCCTTGCCAGAGCTTCCGTACAAAATGACGCAGAGCTGCCGGGATCCATGAATGCGTAGACCTCAACAGTCTTGTCACTCTTGCTGATTTTCACTCGCACAGGAACGATGGCAAGCACACAACTGTCTCCAGCCCCAGTACAGGCACTAGTCTCTTTCTCTTCTGACACCTCTGCTGGTTCACTGGCAGCACTGACTTTGTTGACCCCAGTTCCAACTGGCTTCTCCTTTGCATCTTTCTCCTTAGAGAAATGCAGCAGGCTTGGATGCTTCAGAGCGCAAACCTTGCATGTCATCCTTTTCTTACATTCCTTGCTTAGATGACCCTTCACTAGACAACTGAAGCAAAGTCCATTCTTCTTCAAGAAATCCACTCTGTCACTATGAGCCTTTTCTTTAATCTTACGACACTCTTGCAATGTGTGATTCTTTTCACAAAACAGACAGGGAATCGTAAAGGCACTGCTGAGTGACACATCTGACTTCGACTTTGTGTCGCTTGACTCACTGCCTCCAACTTGGTCAACTTTAGTAGCAAAGCTACTTCCTTGCTTTCCTTCTTTCTTGGGTTTATGTCCTTGCTGTGGTTTCTTTGTGACCTTATCTGTGGCTGTGACGTCAATATCTCCGAAAAGTGGGTCGGACACAATCTTTGCCTGACGTTCCACAAAGCTCACCAACTCTGTGAATCTTGCTCTTTTGTTGCGCTGCTCTTGGATGTCATATGCATGAACTCTCCATCTCTCACGTATCTTAAACGGCAACTTCGAAATGATGGCCCTCATAGTAGTGGGATTATCCATCTCTTCCATATAATCGAGATCTTCCATGGCATTACAACAGCTTACCAGGAACACAGAGAATGCACTCAACACTTTCCCGTCCTCAGCCTTAATCTGAGGCCACTTGGTTACCTTCTCAATTAGCGCTGTAGCCACCTTCAGCTCATTTCCATATTTTTCTTGAAGCAGCTTCAAAGCCTTGGCGTAGCCACGTTGTTCAGGCATATGCTGACAGCTCCTCACTAGGTCGCGAGGTTCACCTCTGGTATACTGATCCAAGAAATACAGTTTGTCAGCATTGCTGTCTGCTCTGGAGTCAATAGCATGAAGGAAGGCTCTCATGAACGACCTGTACTCCAGTGGGTCTCCCTGGAACACTGGCACGTCTCTTTGAGGCAAGCGGAACAGCTGTTGGTTCTTAGCAAGCATCTCTGTGATGTCTGTCTGTTTTTGCATCATACGATACATCTCACTGGTTCCAGTGTCTTGGTGTGAAGTACCTCTGGGTTGCATACGCGGCTGCAGCGTAGCTCTGGGCAGTTGCAGTGTAGCTCTAGGTAGCGGCTGTGGCGCTCTGGGTTGTTTCAGTGTGGCGCCAGCTGATGCTCCTAGGTACCCAGCAGACATCTGGTCTGTAGGTCTTTCAGTGAATGGCTTTACACTGTCAGTGAATGTTGATGTGACTGAAATATTTTGCATATCACCATATCCATCTTCAGTATTGAAATCAATAAGCTGCGTTGGTACTGCTTTGGTCTCACTCACATGAGACAGTCGCCCTTCAGATTCTTCATATACTTTTACTTTGGCAGTAGATACTGCAAGAGCAGTTTCAATTTCCAATCTTTCTTTTGCAGCTTTAATTTCAGCTTCTTTCATTTCTAACATTTGTTTTTCTTTTAAAGCAGCTGCTTGTGCCATGAGAGCTGCTCTGTTGGCTTCTTCTTTAACTCGTGCAGAAGATGTAGTTGACACTCTTGATTTTCTTGAAACATGAGAAACACTGTCCATTGGTGTTATTTCTTGGTCAGCTTCTTGTGCTTCAATCCAATTCTTTATTTTAGTCATAAACTGTAAGCACTGTTCTGACTTTGGCTGAAACCAGAGCTGTTGATCAGCCTCCCTTTCCTCTTCATTAATAAGATACAGCAACACTGCCTGATTGCATTCAATAAACTCTTCATACAGCCTGTTGTAAACTTTCAGTTCTTTTTTAACATCTTTTAGAGCTGGAACATTTTCACCTTGCAAGAGCTTCTTTATTTCATTTGATTTTGCTGTTATTTGTCCTACTTTACCTCTTCTGGCTGTTATCAAACGGTGTAACCTTTCCTCCAGTCCTTTAGCTGTCAACGCCCTCTGTCGGTCGTCATGACGCACATCTCTCGGAACGTCTTGGTTTTCATCCGCCATTATCCACAAGGGTTTCACTCAGCTAATCCACTGCACGGCCTTGTTTCAGTTGAGCCCAACTGTCTTCGGGTTTGGTATAGCACAAAAGACTGCAATCTTATTCAAAACGAACTTCACATTCAGAACGAGTAGAATGTAACTGCACAAGCACCTTCATTTAGCATTCCACAGCTAGCAAACGTAGCATCCAATTAGCTTAATTAGCTTAGCTCAGTACATTGCAAGTCACTTAGCTTCTTTGTTAGCTCCAATTCGGCTTAGTCATCCAAGCTAGCGTCATTAAACTTCACTTTGCAAATGCTCGCGTAGATTTAAAATCTTCTTACTTCCACAGCAAGCTTAGACAGCTTTTTGACTTAATGTAGTGGCAAAATTTCAGTAATGGTGTTCATTAATTCAACCACTTCTTCGTGTGGGCAGCCTAAGGTTTTCTGACTCATATCCATATCCAATGCATTTTCATTACCCATGTTACTTCAGTGTACTCACGGACCAGTTGAGTTTCTTTTTGTTTTCTTTAATTATTGAACGTCTTGGTAACACAAAAGTATCTTCTTGGTACAACCACAAAAAAGGGGAAAAATAAAATAAAATAAAACAGCAATATCACTATAGTCAAATATTCATTTTCTCATAAGGCACGGGATGGCTATGGACACGGTCAAAAAGCTATGTGCCTTCATTACTGCGCGCACGTCAACTAAACAGCACGCCTCTCCTTCTAAATCACATGTATCCCATAGAATCCCACTAACCAATCAAAATTCAACATTAATAATACGGTTCTAAATCTCCACATTTAAATTATATCTAGTCTAAACATTACGAAATATTATTCTGACTTATTTAAATTCAAAATTATTCATCAAAATTACTTTCTATAATTTGGCTCTAACAATTAATGATAATACATTTGGGTGAAACTGTGATGGCCTGGCGACTTGCCCAGGGTGTACCCTGCCTCTCGCCCATAGTCAGCTGGGATAGGCTCCAGCGTGCCTGTACAGGATAAGCGGCTACAGATAATGGATGGATCAGTATTTCTGAAGAATTCATCTTTTGACAAATACTGGAACATTCAAGCATAGAGGAGCATTATCACTACCATGGTAAAAAATAGTTAACCAACCCAAAGTTAAATTACAGGTTGTCTCTATTAATTCTTCTGAAGGTACTTGATAAAGTACACTGTAGACAGAGCATAATACTTACAACACAAATATTAAATAATATTAAAAAATAATAAATTCCTTACCAATAACAAACAACAAAATCCCTGTTAGTAAGTAGACAAATAACAAAAAACAAACCATGTGAAATAAATATGCATGCAGGTTTCCTGAGGTTAAAATTATGGTCACTAATATACAGCATATTTATCTTCAGTATGAAAAAAAATATATAAAAATTAAAATGATCAACCATTATATAAATTACATATAACCATATCAGTCATATATGCATAAAAACAATATGATGTCACAATTTCCACAGAGGCCCACATGACTTCAAAGCTATATAAAATGATATTTACCACGGAAAGAGAAGGAGCGAGAGAGAAGTAGAGAGAGAGAAAGATGTGGCCTATTTCACATCTGTATCTGTGTCTCATCTGGAGCTTATTATTGGCCCTTTCCTTTTCCACATCATTAGTCACTGGCTTGGACCTTGGCTCAGGATACTGTCAGCTCCAGGGCCACTTCAGGCTAAATGGGATGCACCGGGATGGAGACCTTGTTCTGGGAGGCCTATTTGAGGTCCACTTTCTTACTGTATTTCCAGATTTGAGCTTCACAAGTGAGCCGGAACAACCCTATTGTGAACAGTGAGTGGGTTCAGCGAAGGATAATAATGAGAAAAAGTGCAAATGGGGAACAGCTTGGATCGGCTCCAGGTTGCCCTGTGACTGTGACAGATAAGCAGTATAGATAATGGAAGGATAAATGGATGGATGGAATTCATTCATTAAGATGATAAAATGTTTAAAATTACTGATCTGTTGCCAAAAGGAATTGTTGTGCACTTTCATAAACTTAATGTGTACATTTCTATGAGGCATACTTTGCGTGTACATGTAAAAATAGCACAGCAGGATTATAAAATTGATTCAACACACCCATTATTACTCGTTCACTCACATGATCTGTCTCTTTGTCTGTGATATTGCAACAGGTTTGACATGTCACGCTTCCAAATGGCAATGACTATGGTTTTTGCTATTGATGAGATCAACCGAAATCCCAACCTGCTTCCTAACATCACACTGGGCTACCGTCTGTATGACAATTGTGTGAAGCTTGCTGTTGCATTTCGGGCAGCAACAGCCCTGATCAGTGGAACTGATGAAATTGCCTCTGGCCTGAACTGCACCAGTTCTCCCCCGGTGATTGGAATAGTGGGGGACCCGGGTTCCACTCACTCTATAGCTATTTCTGGTGTGCTGGGGTTGTTTCGAGTGCCCATGGTACAGATTAAGGGAAAGTTCACATGGATTTGAAGAAATTGAGGAAAAATGTAGCATGTGTTCATATCGATTTAATTTTCTTTGTAGTAAAACATGGCAATAATATTCTAATGATTATTAAGTCATTCTTCATTCAGAATCTCATGTCCTATTTTTTGTCATTTTATATTTCCATTTATTTATTTGTTTGTTTATGCATTTTATATGCATTCCCTATCCCTGACTGCTTCTTCTTTCTCTAACACTTTCCACCAGGTGAGCTACTATGCCACTTGCTCTTGTCTCAGTGACCGGAATCAGTTCCCCTCATTTTTCAGGACAATCCCCAGTGATGCCTTCCAGGTGCATGCCATCATCCAAATCCTGAAGCACTTTGGTTGGACCTGGGTGGGCCTAGTATACAGCAATGATGACTATGGTATCTATGCTGCCCAGTCCTTCCACCAGGATGTTCAAGAACAGCTGGGTGGCTGTGTGGCTTACTCTGAGATGCTGCCAAGTGACAACAACCACAGAGATGTGGAACACATTGTTAAAGTGATCAAAACCTCCACAGCCAAGGTGGTGGTCGTGTTTTCTACTGATGCCTACTTGTTGCCATGAATGCATGGAGTATTTCTGAATAATGTCACTGGAAAGCAGTGGATTGCAAGTGAAGCCTGGGCTATTTCAACTGTCTTCCACACACCACGCCTGCTACCATTCCTTGGAGGAACTCTTGGCATTGCAATTCGTCGTGGAGAGATTCCAGGGCTTCAGGACTTCTTGCTTCGTCTGCGCCCTGACCTGCATCCTGCAAACAACATGGTGTGGATCTTCTGGGAGGAGATGTTCAGCTGCAAGTTTGATTCAGATGGCATGCAGACTGCTGGGGAAGATGACATAATGTTGTGCACAGGGAATGAAGAGCTGAGCAGCACAAATACAGCATACAGTGACATGTCTGAACTAAGAGCTTCCTATAATGTATATAAAGCAGTTTATGCACTAGCTCATGCCCTGCATGACCTGACACAATGTCAGGAGGGCAGCGGGCCCTTTAGTGGTAACAGTTGTGCCAGACTATCCACCCTGCAGCCTTGGCAGGTGAAACTGAGGAATACACACATTCTTATTGAAGAATTGCACAAATAACACATGCATTGCAGTGAGAAGAACCATATGCATGCATACTTTTATGTGTATGGTTATGCAGCACAATCAGGAATTCCTCAACTTGTAGTTCTTTATTTATCTTGTATTTGAACATTGGGAATTTTAAATAATTAAATAATCATTTCAACACTAAAAATTCATTCTGTAAAAAACTAATTTGTAATGCTGAATGTTTAAGGATTGGGAAATTAATTTATTCATTTATTTATTATTTTACGCCACTGTGTGTGAAGCACTTTCCAAAAATTGATGAGTTTTGTCAGTCAAATTTTCTTGTTGATCAAAATGCATGCTTAACATCTGCCCAATCTGCCTGTCATTTCTTTTCTAACCATTCGTACAGGTTGTCCATTATCTACAGAGAGTGAATTTCACAACTGGCTTTGGGGACCATGTATCCTTTGACAAGAATGGTGATCCTTTGGCTATCTATGATATAATGAACTGGCAGCCAAACATGGATGGGTCAATCAAGGTCCACACAGTTGGTGTTGTGGATGAATCTGCACAGACAGACCATATCCTTCTACTTAATGAAGATGCTTTGTTCTGGAACTTTGAGACAAAGAAAGTAAATCATATACACATAAATGATAAAGTGCATAGACTGTGATGCTTATAGGTTAATTCACATTTGAAACACTGACAATTTTTCTTTTCCATTAATGATGACTTCTTTCTCATCAGTTAAATTTTTTAACTCCATGTCATACTCTGCAATTCAACATCACCAAGAGTAAATGTGGAATAAAAATACAGCAGAAGTAATGCAGTGCTGAACTGATAAATCTGGACTCTCCATTCTTTAGCCACCCAGGTCGGTTTGCAGTGAAAGCTGCCCCCTGGGCACCAGAAGAGCCAGAAAAAAAGGCATGCCCATCTGTTGCTTTGACTGTTTGCCTTGTGCTGATGGAGAGATCAGCAACACAACAGGTGAAAATTTAGCTTTTTATTTTAAATTGATTGAGCATCCCATTAAAGTTTGTGTTCTTTATTTTTGGATAATCACTCATGCCCCTTTCTCCCTGTTTTTATTTCCCCTTCTTTCTCATTCAGATTCTAATGAATGCATTGCATGCCCTGATGTGTTCTGGTCGAGTCCAGAGAAAGACCATTGCATCCCAAAGGAGGTGGAGTTCCTGTCCTATGAAGAGCCACTGGGCATCTCCTTAACAACAGCTTCCCTGTTTGGCACCTGCTTCTGCACTGGGGTTCTGATTGTATTTGTGCATTACCGCCACACCCCTGTGGTCAGGGCCAACAACTCTGAGCTGAGTTTCCTTCTGCTCCTGTCACTCAAACTGTGCTTCTTGTGTGTGCTGCTTTTCATTGGGCAGCCTCAGTTGTGGACATGCCAACTGAGGCATGTGGCATTTGGTATCAGCTTTGCATTGAGTATCTCCAGCATTCTGGTCAAAACCATGGTGGTTGTGGCTGTGTTTAAGTCCACTCAGCCAGAAGGTCATAACGCGTTGAAGTGGTTTGGGGTGGTCCAACAGCGAGGTACAGTGCTGGTCCTCACAGTCCTCCAAGTGGTTATATGTACAGTCTGGCTGGTTACAGCATCTCCCACACCACATAAAAACACTCGCTACATCAGCTCAAAAATAGTCTATGAATGTGCCATGGGTTCTGTGGTTGGGTTTGCATCGCTTTTAGGTTACATTGGCCTGCTGGCTGCTGTAAGCTTTCTTCTGGCCTTCTTAGCAAGGAACCTACCAGATAACTTTAACGAGGCCAAATTCATCACGTTTAGCATGCTGATATTCTGTGCTGTGTGGATTACTTTTGTGCCTGCATACGTCAGCTCTCCTGGGAAGTATTCTGTGGCTGTAGAGATCTTTGCTATCTTGGCATCTAGTTTTGGGCTGTTGGGAGCCATATTTGCTCCAAAGTGCTATATTATACTCCTACACCCTGAGCAAAACACCAAAAAGGCCATCATGGGCCGAGCACCACAAAATAAATAGCTACAAAATATTAATTCTTGAATAATTGTGCATTATTCAATTGGCTAGATCATAAATTTCCTCATACCATATAAAGATTCATGAGTCATTATGTGTAAGATTTACTGAAGCATGGTTTTTCATCCATGTGCTTGGTGGTCTCTGGAGACCCAGATCTGCCAAAAAGAACAATAAAATAATAAACAATCATAAAAAGATATTCAATTATTATTTTTTGAAGAAAACATATAAACCATACTCATCCATCATGCAAAAAGCACAAGGGATTTCTTACTTAACAGAGACCTCAATTGTGGACATTTAAATCATTGAGTCCATACCTAAGTCCTTTAGCTTATACTCTTAGCAAACATATAATTCAAACAAAAAGGGGAAATGGAAGAAGTGCTGGACTGGGGGATATGACAAAAGAAAAACACCCAATCCCTCTGGTCAAAGACAAGTGGCCACAAATTAAATTTTAATACTCTGGAATTAATTACATTTTTAGATGTTACAACTGGAAGGGTGTTCAAACTTTTGCACATGCCATAGAGATAGACAAGATATCTTAATACCTTGGTGTTCACATTATGGTATCATATTATGAAGCAAAAGAAGTTTTAACGTATTTACATGCTTGGGCGGGACGGTGGTGTCATGTTTAGCACTGTCGCCTCCCAGCAAGAAGGTTCTGGGTTTGAGCCCAGTGGCTGACGGGGGCTTTCTGTGTGGAGTTTGCTTGTTCTCCTGTAATGGAAACTTATAATAAACACTTCAGAATGCTTAGCAGTTGTCTTTTTGGTTATTTATTATAGTAGATCATAGTATAAACCAGATATAAAATAGAAAAGGGAAAAATAAGGAGGAGAAGAAGAAGAAGACACCACCTCCGATGATGTCAAGAGTGCACTCTGAGTTGTGTCTTTGAAATGTTATCTATTATACTCTGAATATATTTGCTTACTGCTCGCATCTGAACGTGATTGGCTCAAGATTTTCTATGAAGCTTTGTTAAAGCGTGCACCTGGAATGCTCTGATATGTGCAGGCGGATGTGTAGTTATGGAGAACTCAGGCACCCTGCTTATCACCACCAAGGCCACAGAAAGGCGGTTACAGCATTGGAAAAACAACTTTTCTCAGTACACTAGGCCACTTGAGCTCAACACACAGAAACACAGAGAATAGG
>JAODHV010009798.1:0-13438 GCA_027576555.1 Plicofollis layardi | reverse complement strand
GGACTTGGACTTGACTTGGTCAAAAGTGCCTTGACTTGTGACTTGACTCGGACTTGAGTGGTAGGACTTGAGACTTACTTGTGACTTGCACATTAGTAACTTTGTCCCACCTCTGGTATGTATGTATGTATGTATGTATGTATGTATGTATGTATGTATGTATGTGTGTGTGCGCGTGTCTCACCCTGTTTGCAGTAACAGCAAAATATTGCAGGTTCTGCAACAGTCCGATGTCTGGGTGGATACTGCTCAGGTTGTTGTGGCTCAGGTCAAGGAAGCGCAGCTTGCGGCAGAAGAACAGCTGGCTGGGAATCTTGTCGATTTTGTTGCGGTTCAGGTAGAGGCGCTCAAGGTTGGTGAGTGTGCCAATCTGGATGGGGATGTAGGCGATCTGATTGTACCAGAGCTTCAGACACACCAGCCGGTGCAGGTGCTGGAAGCTGATGATCTCCTCGATTGTCTTTAGATTGTTGTCCTTCAGGTCGATCTCCTGCAGAAGGCAGAGGAAAATCAATTCATTACAAATCTGGAACCACAGAATCAGCCAATAAATGATCCACATTATGAACGAGAATAAAATGAATTTTGCATCTTCACTATTTTAAACACTAAAGGTGATACAGTGGTTCCAGTGACAAAATAGGACAGATGATGACCATGAGGTTGCCAAGGTTGTTTATTTCCTTCACACAGAAGTGCAGTCAAGAACCACCTACTTTCCCAGGAGGAGGACATTTGATAGACACCTCAAATGATCACTTACTGGGTTCTGAGATATCATGAAAAGATTCAATGCAATACACAGAGATACACTGAACCCATGAAATGTCACAGGAGAATTGTTTGGAGATTATTTGCATCCAACAATAACTTACAGGACAGGCATCATCCCATAACAGACGTTCCAAAGCATGTATCATGTCAGTGGATTAAATTTTAAAAAATATATCAAATCCAATCTGATACCAATCCACAATGTTGGAGGCAAATACCAGCACTGATGCCGACAATAAGTATGGGAATGGTGCATAATCATATTTAAAACCTTTGTATTTTTTTCTTCGTCTGATTTCCAAAACATGTCCTGAAATTTCCATACTTTTCCAGGTCCAGATAAGAGTGACATTAGATTCCATACTTTTCTAGATTTTCTAAAATCCTTTCAGGTAAAACTATGCAAATGGTGCATAGCATACAACACGAAAGATGGTGTGCCATGAACCTCACAACCCTCTCTCACTCCAAAAATTGTGCTCATGGTATTCAAAAGTTTATTTTCACATGAAACTGATGCCTGAAAGTGCAGTGAAAATGCTGATAGCCCATCATATGCAGGCACCATTCCAATAGTTGTGGCTGGTTAAGTGCACAAGACAGAGGAGTGCATGGAGGCCAAGACTAGGTGAAGATGTACCTGTAGGTTGTGGAGGCTGAAAATGGAATGGGGGATGCGCTCCAGGTCACAACGCACCAGCTCCAGCTCGGTCAGATTCACCATCTTTTTCAGGCTGTTAAGCACCATCAGCTTGGTGCCCTCGTTATTGATGGAGAGCTTTTGCAAATGCATGCCCACATCTGTCACCACCTGGAGAGAAGATTACAATACTTACTTAGGTTTAAGGAATAAATATATGAATATATAGATACAGAAACATCTGTGAATCCAATAATAATAATCCATTCATCATCATCAGAAAATATTACCTTTCCTAAAGCAATGTTCAGCATTCATTGTTTAACAATTAGGTGTTCCTGCAAAGCACCTCAATTACAAAAAGCATCTTACCTGAGGCAGCTTGGTGAGATTGCTCTTCAACCGTAGCACCTTAAGCCTTTTGAGCTCCCGCAAGCCATCGATCACAATATAACGGTTATTGTCGGCACTCAGGTTGCCGGTGAGGTGGAGCTCGCTCAGGTTCTTGAGGCTGTAGATCCACAGTGGAATCTCCTTAATGTCTGTGAACTTGATGTGCAGTGATTTGAGGTTCTCACGTAGAAAGACCAGAGCAGGAGCCTCGATCTTGGCTGGTGTATGGTACAGCCACAGCTCCCTCAGTACAGCCAGCTGGGCAATGATGGGTGGAATAGTGACGTCTGGGATCAGCTCCAATTTCAGCACCTGAGGGATAGACAGAAAGGCTAAAATTTATGAGTTGTGTCATAGCATAGAACAGGGATACTCAACTGATGGACTAGCAGCAAGGCATTTACTGAAAAAGTATACTTGGGGAAAACCCCCCCGCTAAAAACAGCAGATACTATTTGCACCCAGGTGTCAGTATCAAATAAAGATATTTGTACTCCGTGTGGATGGCCAATGACATCTAGGTGTATGTAGCACCATCCAGAGACAAGACAAACATCCAAGTGTCCGTAGCTAACAATGCTGTTTATGCCCAATCCCTAACCAGAAATGGGAAATTAATGTACTACTACCAAACAAAACAACCACTTTGAATTGTTTTTTTAAATAGACAAACTAATTACTAATATTTAAGCATCAAAAGCAACAGTGGGAAACATTATGTTGCTAGTTGTTGCTGGACCTTTATAAACAATACATATTGTATAACTTGCTTAGGGCCATAGCCCCTGGTGGGCATAGGCCATCAATGACCACTCTCCATTTGTCCCGGTCTTGGGTGGTGATCTCCACTTCCCTCCAAGTTGTGCTCAGTTTTTGTCACCTCTGCCTCTAGGTCCCTGCATCAGCTGTTCTGTGGTCTTCCTCATTTCCTCTTTCCCTGGGGAATCCATGTAAGGGCCCTCCTGGTGATGTTTGGAGGCTTCCTTAGGGTATGTCCCAGCCATCTCCATTTCCTTTGCCGGATGACTCTTTCCACTGGTTCTTACTCCGTCATCTCCCATAATACAGCATTGCTGATCATCTGTGGCCAATAGATGTTCAGTATCCTTCGGAGGCATCTACTGATAAAAGGTCTGTACCTTTTCCATGATACTTTTTGTGGTTCACCATGTCTCAGACCCATACAACAGCACAGTTTTCACATTCAAATTAAAAATCCTGATTTTAGTCCTCATTCTAATCTCTTTAGACCTCCAGGTGTTCTTGAGGACCATCAAGGCTGCATGAGCTTTTCCAATTCTTGCTGCAACGTCCTCCTCTGTGCCACCTTTCTTGCTGATCACACTCCCTAAGTAAGTTCTCATTGTGTGACTGGCTATGATTGTTGTGTACCTATCCTGAGGATTTGGGTTTTGTGTTTGTGTATCTTCAGGCCTACTTGTGCAGATATTTCTTCCAGGCATGCTGTTTTGTCCTGCATTTGGTTGTGGCTGTGGGACAGGAATGCCAGGTCATCTGCAAAGTCCAGGTCATCTAGCTGGATCCACTGGATACCATTCTTCTGGCCTTCAGTTGTCTTCCTCATGATCCAGTCAATGACCAGAAGGAAGAAGAACGGGGACAGCAAACAACACTGACGGACTCTTGTGTTGACTCTGAAGTCCTCCGTGAGCAGATTGCCATGTACCACTCTACAAGTCATTCCCTCATAGGTCTTCTTAATGAGAGTAATCAGCTTTTCTGGGATTCCATAGTGGGCTAGGAGCATCCAGAGGGTTTATCTATCCAAACTATCGAAAGCTTCCTCATAGTTCTCAAAGCTGATATACAGTGGTTAGTTCCATTCTAAGAACTGCTCAACAATTATCCTCAGCATGGCGATTTGGTCTACACAGGATCTCCCCTTTCTAAACCCTTCCTGGTGGTCTCCAAGACTGGCATCCACTGCTTCCTTCATCCGTTCAAGGAGGATCTTATTTAAGCACTTTCCCTGGGGCCGATAGTAACATGATTCCTCTATAATTCTTACATTCTTTTAGATCACCTTTCTTTGGCAGTTTAATTACATATCCCTCTTTCCAGGCTGCTGGCATTTGCTCTTCTTCCCAGATCTTTCCAAATCAGTTTATATAGCATATCTATTGATGTTTATCCTCCTGCTTTGATTGCCTCTGCCAGTATTCTATCTGGTATTCCTACTAATTCCTGTTTCCATTTCCAGTTGAGAGTACACTGTGCGCATTTTGGCTGCCCATTCTCACTGGAGCTTCTTTTTTCTACCCTTTGTTTTTCTTTTTGAGACTGTATTATTTGATGTTTGTTCTTTGTTTGCAATGTTCTTTCTTTGAATATTTTGTCCGCTGGTTGTGGCGTAGGTCCAGACCCAGTTTTGGGCATTGGTTCTCTTCAGGCCTTGGGCCGCCATGGGTGATGTTGCGTTCCTCGCTATGGACTGTAATGAGCCCACTGCTCTTTTTAACATCGGGATTATCCAGCACTCTGTGCGGCGGTGCTTCTGTGCTTGGTGCGGTGTTCCAAGCAATGCTGCCCAGTGGCTGTACAGGCTGTTTGGGACATACCAGTCATGAGGGCCAAACTAAATTCAAAGTGTAGATGCTGTACAGTCATTACGCGCTTATCTTAAAACACTGTGTCCGGCTGTTGCTCATACCTGTGTTCATAGATGGTAGAAGAGGCAGGCGGGTAGGGAGAGGGCACACAGTCAGGCAAGCAGAAGAGAGATAGGTAGCAGGCAGGCAAGCAGATAGCAAGCAGGCAACAGGCAGGCAGGGAGGGAAAGAGGTAGGTGGCAGGCAGGCAAACAGGTGGTACACAGGGGAGTAAATTCAAATTGTTTGTAATCCACAGGGAGAGGGTTAATCCAAAGTATAAAGTTTCAATATAAAGTTCCAAAAAAGGGTGAAATCAAAGTATTCTAAATTCTATTTAAGTGTAGTTCAAGATTTAGAGTTAAAGCGGTAAAAATCTATTCAACTACGGCATCTTCCATTGCCTAACCGAGACTGAACATATGGAAGATGCCATCTTTACCTTGACAGGTGACCTAAGGCTATGTCAAAATAAAAGTTCCAGGCTGAAGGCCAGCAAATCTCAAACAAAGCAAGAGTCTAAACCAAAGCAAATTTTAACCAAATTTGGCTCAAACAAGGGTGATGACAACACAAAATCAAACCAATTAAAAAAAAAAAAAGAGCCCAGCTTGCTTGCTGAGGGTTGAAGTGTTTGGCTTTCTGCACATACTCCAAATTCTTGTGGTCCATCCAGACCAGGAAAGGATGCTGGGCCCTTTCAAGCCAATGCTGCCACTTTTCCAAGGCCAGTTTGATAGCCAGGAGTTGTTTATCACTCCCATCATAGTTTCTATAGGGAGGAGACAGGACAGAGGAGAAGAAGGCACAAGGGTAGAGCTTGCCATCTGCAGGACGCTGGGAGAGAACTGCACCCACTGCCACATCCAAGGCATCTACTTCAATGAGAAACAGGAGTGAAGGGTCAGTTAAAGTAAAGATAGGGGCTGAAGTAAACCTCACCTTGAGATCTTGAAAAGCCCTGTCAGCCTCTGGAGACCAGCCAAAACTACCAGGCTGCTTCTTGATTAGGTTGGACAGTGGTGAAGCCACTGAGCTGAATTTTTTTTGAAGAATTTCCTACAGAAATGTGCAAAACCAATGAAGTGTTGAACCACCTTGACAGAAGTGGGCTGAGGCCAGTCACGGACCACTTGAGTCTTCTTGGGGTCCATGCAAAGGTTTCCCTTGGACAAGATGAACCCCCAAAAGGAAACCTCAGAAACATGAAATTCACACTACTTGGGCTTCAGAAAAAGATGGTTATCAAGAAGGCACTGGAAAACAGCTCTGACATGATGAACATGCTCATGAAGGGACTTTGAGAATACCAGAATATCATCCAGATACACAAAGACAGACCAGGTCAACATATCCCTCAGGACATCATTGATGAGCGCCTGGAAGACCGCTGGGACATTGGTTAAACTAAATGGCATGACCAAGTACTAATAGTGCCCTGTTGGTGGGTTTAAAGCAGCCTTCCACTCATCTCCCTCCCAGATCCAGACCAGGTGGTAGGCATTGTGAAGGTCTAATTTGGTGAAGATTGTTGCTCCCTGAAGCAACTCAAAAGCTGAAAACATAAGGGGTAAATGATAATTGTTTCTCATGGTAATCTTGTTCAGCCCATGGTAGTGAATATAGGGTTGGAGATTGCCATCCTTTTTGCCAACAAAAAAGAACGCAGCTCCCATGGGAGAAGATGAAGAATGAATGATTCCAGCATCAAGGGAGTCCCTGATATATTCCTCCATAGCTTTGGTCTCAGCAAGTGAGAAAGAGAAGATTCTACCCCATGGAGAAGTTCCTGAAAAGACGTCAATGGTAAGGCCTGTGAGGAGGCAGTGATGTGGCTCTTTTCTTACTGAAAAGTCATGGTACTCAGAAGGGACTCAGGACAATTTGAGAGGACTAGGAGACTTAGGGATAGAGGCAGAGACTCTAGAGAGAAGACTGCCTCTCTGTCCCTCTCAGGACAGGGATATCCAAACAGCAAGTAGACAATAATTCAGAATAATTCAGAAATACTTCTGAATTATTCTGAATTATCCAGGCAAAGGATAAATATCCACTGTAAATCAGAATCAGCATACAACCAAAGTGGCAGGCAAAAACAAAGTCCACGAGACAGGCAAGGGTCAATGACAGGAAAACAAACAGGAGAAAACTCAGAGCATAAACTTGGGACCATGCTTAGTCACTGGGTTAGCACAGCATGTCAACACAAGACTGAGCAAAGAACTCAGGAAAACAGGGGGCTTAAATAGGGACATTGTAAATGACCCCATAGAAGGTTCATTATTTTAGGTGAATTACTTTATTAATATGCAGAACTAATTTGCAACTTTTATTTTTTGATGTTGCATTAATGTTTTATTGTTTAGTCAGTTTTGTTTATGTATAGAGAAACCTAAACGCCCTTATTGTGCACTATACGGAAAATACGGACTTTTATTTTGACACGTCTAATGTGTCAGGCTACAGCACTCCGAGGAGCGGTCGCGTGGTGAGAGTGCCCACGGTAAAGTTTTCATTTTGGACCCGTAATGAGGCACAGACTCTTACGGTGGTCGAGTTTATGTCATATTTGTATTATAAGTTGTGTGAGAAAATAAAAACCGTAAACTTAACCAGCAGTTTAAGATCATTGCCACAAAATTTACGGGGACCAGTACAGTAAGAGTCTCACCTCTCCAGCTAACGTGCAAGGAAGATTCCGACGGAGGAAACTACGGATAAAAAGGAACAAAACTTCGAAGGAAAAGGACAAGGATGCGGTTAGTTGAAGACGGTGTGGTGGTGAAAAAGGAACTTTAAGAACAACAACTTCACGGATAAAGGATAACAAAAATGGAAGGAGACGATGCCATTTCACCAGGCAACGACAAGGAGGAACAGATTGCTACCCTTCAAAAGGTAATTAAGGAAGGCAAGGAAATGTTAAAAAATGAATCAGAGAAAGGTGCCATCAGGCAAGAGCTTAAAGAAACTTTGCAAAAGAATGAGAAGATGCTTGCTGAACTGTTAAACGATGACGACGATGATGCTTATGATAAAGTTCGGCGCTCGGAGCGCGCGCGAATTCCCACAGAAAAAATGCTAGCATACTGTAGAGAAGAACAGACCAAAAGGGAAAGGAAACTTGCTAGCCTTTATGAACAGTGGAAAGCTCTAGCTCGTAAGACACGACAGGATCTGAAGTATGATCTATCAGAAAAGCATCTAGCGTCCCTTGCCGACGAACTAGAGAAAACGAAAATGGACGTTTTGAAAATGTTTGATGAACTGAGAGCACGAGGCACACCAGATCCAGAGCTACGACGTAAAGTCGACGCTTCCGTGGCAGTAACAGGCGACATAATGAGAGTACTGAATGAGAGACTGACAGGCATAAATGGCGAATATGACGCAGAAAATGAAGCACGGCGCTTACGTGAGCTACTCGAGCCAGAATATGCACGGTCCATTTATGGCTCTGCCTCTGAACTCAGTCGCCATTCCCATCACTCAAGTGTGGTTGCCAAGCGAGCTGAAGCGGCGGCAAATTTAGCAGCAAAGGAGGCTGAATACAAAGTGATGTTGGAAGAAAAGAAGCAAAAGGAGAAAATTAGAGCGCTTGAGGAGGAACACAGGAAAGAATTGGAAAGACACAAAGCAGAACTAGAACACTTGCAAGCTGAAAGAGACTTGAAGGCTGCTAAAGCCAGATTCGAAGCCTATGACAGAGAAGTCAAAGAGGAATCTGACGCCCAGTCCTTTCAGTCATTTCGTGATCCCCTGCCACACAGCCATATTCCTCTTCATGCACCAACACAGCCCTACCAAGCTGCCACTCCACCCTCTCCAATCAACGTCTCCTGCCTTGCCCAAGCAGTTCAGGATAGCATTGCTATCAATAGACTGCCAATGCCAGAGCCCACTGTATTTAATGGCAATCCAATTGACTTTATTGAGTGGAAAGCCTCATTTATGGCACTCATAGACAGAAAGAATATTTCCACTGCTGACAAGCTGCACTACCTCAAGCGCTATGTAGGTGGCACTGCTCAGAAGTGTTTAGAAGGAACTTTCTATCGTAGTGACGATGCAGCATACAGTGACGCTTGGAACAAGCTCAATCAAAGGTATGGCCAGCCGTTCATAATCCAAAGGGCCTTCAGAGAAAAGTTATCTAATTGGCCTAAGATTCAGAGCAAAGATGCTGAAGGACTGAGAAATTTCTCTGATTTCTTAAATGCTTGTCTGCAGGCCATGCCTCATGTAAAGGGTTTAGATATCCTTAATGATTGTGAGGAAAACCAGAAGTTGATAAGGAAACTGCCTGAGTGGTTAGCCTCAAGGTGGAATCGCCAAGTGACTGTACGTCTCACAGAAGGAAAGGATTTTCCCTGCTTTAAAGAGTTTGCCAGGTTCATGTCCATGGAGGCGGAAACAGCCTGCAATCCAGTCACCTCACTCTTCGCTCTCCATTCTGCTGAATCCCGCAATGACAAGGTAAACACAAGAGTCAACAAAAGAAACAAAGCCAGTGTCTTTAACACACAAACAATAGTGGAAAATAGTAATCAGACAACACCAAAGGAAAAGGCCAAAACCCCATGCATGTTGTGTCAGGATGGCAATCATCAGCTGTGCAAATGCCCAGATTTCCTGAAAGAGACACTAGAATACCGAAGAACCTTTGTCAAAGACAATAAACTGTGTTATGGTTGCCTCAAACCTGGTCATGGGGCTAAAGAGTGCCGGTTTCGTCACACATGCGGATTGTGCAAAGGACGACATCCCACCTGTCTCCATGACGACAGCTACAGAAAAGGGGAGAACAAGGTAAAGGAAGAGAAGCGAAATCCAGCACAACACAGTGAAATGGAACCAGCATCTGCCACGTCCCTCAATGTCACCAGCCAAGGTCCGTCAGCCAACACGTCCATGATAGTGCCGGTCTGGGTCTCCAATGAAAAGGATCCATCCAGGGAGAAACTTGTGTATGCCCTGCTGGATACACAAAGCGACACGACATTTATCGAACAAGACGTGAGTAACGAACTGCAGCTGACTACCTACCCAGTTAAACTAAAACTCACAACCATGATGGGTGAGAATATGGTCTTGAAAAGTGAACGAGCATCCGGCCTGCGTGTGAGAGGCTTCAATTCCAGTGTGCACATCAGTCTGCCCCCTGCTTACACCAAAGACTGCATACCAGTAAACAGGGAGCATATCCCAACGCACGAAACAGCCAGAAGATGGCGCCATCTACACACGATAGCAGACCAGATACCACCACTGCTGAGCTGTGAAGTGGGGCTACTGATCGGCTACAACTGTCCGAGAACGCTTGTGCCCAGGCGAGTCATAGCAGGTGAGGACGACGAACCATTTGCCATTCTCACTGACTTGGGGTGGACCATTGTAGGCTGTTCAGCTCCTCACTCTGACTCACTGCTTACCAGTCACTGCCACAGAGTAACCGTGAGGGAGCTACCTGCGGTGACTCCTTTAGATGCCCTCAGAATCCTAGAAACGGACTTCAAAGACACTCAGACAAATGACAAAACAGTCTCACAGGAAGATTTGGTCTTTCTTGATAAGTTAAAGGAAAACATAAGGAAAAACGAGCACGGACATTATGAAATGCCCCTCCCGTTCAAAGAAAGGCCATGCTTACCTGACAACAAGCAGCTTGCTGGTGTGAGGCTCAGTCATCTGAAAAGGAAGCTCATTGCAAATGAAAAGTACAAGAATGACTACGTGAATTACATGAAGGACATAATTGAAAGGAGTGACGCAGAAGAAGTGTCTACCGAAGGCACTGAAGGAGAGAAGTGGTACATACCACACCACGGTGTTTATCACCCCAAAAAGCCAGATAGGCTTAGAGTGGTTTTCGACTGCTCAGCAAAGTACAAAGGGAACAGTCTCAATGATCACCTTTTGTCAGGCCCAGACATGATTAACAATCTGACTGGAGTACTTATACGTTTTCGACAGCATCGCATTGCTATAATGTGTGACATTGAAAAGATGTTCCACCAGTTCCATGTCTCAGAGAACGACCGTGACTACCTACGCTTCCTATGGTGGGAGAACGGCGACACAAGTACACCAGCCCAGGAATTCAGGATGAAAGTTCATCTTTTTGGAGCCGTGTCCTCACCAGGATGTGCGAATTATGGACTAAAGCAGCTCGCCAAAGATCACAGTCACACACACCCACTGGGGTCACAGTTCATTGCCAGAGACTTTTATGTTGACGACGGAGTAGCCAGTGTCGAGTGTGAAGAAAAGGCCATTCGCCTAGCAAAGGAGGCACGCGAACTGTGTGCTAAGGGAGGTCTACGCTTGCACAAATTTGTGTCGAACAACGATACTGTCCTACAAAGTATCCCGGCAACCGAACACGCTACAGACACCAAGGCAAAGAGTCTCACGTTCAGTGATGCAGCCTTAGAAAGAGCGCTAGGAATAAACTGGAACACTGAGAGTGACTGTTTCACTTTCAAAGTAACGCCCAAGGACCAGCCAGCGACACGACGTGGCATCCTGTCGTCTGTCGCCTCCGTGTACGACCCACTCGGCTTCGTCGCGCCCTATCTCCTAAACGGAAAGAAAGTCCTGCAGGAAATGTGCCATCAAGGAACAGGATGGGATGATCCCATTCCAGAGAGGTTAAAGGCACGGTGGGAGAAATGGCGAGATGACCTTGTGAAACTCGAAGGAATTCAAATAGCTCGCTGCTACCAACCAGCAGACTTCGGAAAGGTAACCAAAACAGAATTACATCACTTCTCAGATGCCAGCACAACTGGCTATGGACAGTGCACTTATCTGAGACTGGTGAATGAAAGGGGAGACATCCACTGCACTCTTCTCCTGGGAAAGGCGCGCGTCTCACCGCTGAAGGTAACAACCATACCCAGATTAGAGCTTACAGCAGCTGTTGTTTCAGTCACAGTGAGCAATATGCTGAAGGAGGAATTAGGCTACTCTGATGTTGAGGAGTTTTACTGGACGGACTCAAAGGTAGTCTTAGGCTACATTAATAACGATTCCCGCCGTTTTCACACCTTTGTAGCCAATAGGGTGCAGAAAATCCGTCATGCCTCAGATCCCAAACAGTGGTTCTATGTACCAACTGATGACAACCCAGCAGATCGTGCTTCAAGGGGGGCAACAGTGGATGAATTGCTTTCATCTGACTGGTTCACTGGCCCTCGCTTTCTGTGGAAAAACGAAATTGAAATGCCAACAGAAGTGTCTCTAGAGTTGTCTATTGGTGACCCCGAAGTTAGAAAGGCTATGACATTTCAGACAGAGACCTCAGAGCAAATCAGCCTTGTGGACAGACTGTGTAAGTTTTCATCTTGGTCCCAGGCAATCACTGCTGTGGCGCGTCTAGTGCGGCGTGCTAGAAAGGATAAATCAAGTGCCCTCTCTACAGTTAGTGAGAGACAGTATGCAGAACGACTGATCATCAAAGGTCTACAAAACCAAGCATACCAGGAAGAGGTGAAGTTACTCAGCAACAAACAGCAGCTTCCAAGGCAGAACAAGCTGTATCACCTGGATGTTTTCCTGGATGCAGAGGGTGTACTCAAGGTGGGAGGTAGGCTCAGCCGCTCATCTTACCCTACCCCATTCAAACACCCCACAATCATACCACAAGGACATCACCTAACAAGACTCATCATCACCCACTATCACGAAAAGGTGAAGCATCAGGGAAAAGGCTTTACCATCAACGAAATTAGATCCAATGGCTATTGGATACTTGGATTGAGCAGGGCCGTTGCGACTTGCATTCGTCACTGTGTCACTTGTCGACGGCTGAGAAGGCCTGTTGAAGGCCAGAGAATGAGTGACCTTCCAGTGGAACGGACAGAACCCTCGCCGCCGTTCACATACTGCGGCATGGACTGTTTTGGTCCTTTTTGGACAAAGCAAGGGAGAAAACAACAAAAAAGGTACGGGTTACTTTTCACCTGCTTTTGCTCTCGAGCAATTCACATCGAAATGTTAGAGGACATGTCTACAGACACATTCATTAATGGACTGAGATGCTTTATTGCTTTAAGGGGTGCTGTAAGGCAAATCAAATGTGATCAAGGCACGAACTTCATGGGTGCAAAAAGTGAACTGAACGCAGCACTAAAAGAGTTGGACACGGACAGACTGAATGCATTTCTCACAGACAAACAGTGTGAGTTTGTAATGAACGCACCTCATGCTAGCCATGCAGGGGGTGTGTGGGAACGGCAGATTAGGACTGTGCGCAGTGTTCTGAATGCCACTCTGCTACTGTCCCCTGGTACGCTTAATGATGCATCATTGCGCACTTTCTTTTATGAGACCATGGCTATAGTTAATAGCCGCCCACTCACTGTTGACACTCTAAACAGCCCCAGTAGTTTAGAGCCGCTTACTCCCAACCACCTGATCACCATGAAATCCACTGCTGCCATGCCCCCTCCTGGCACCTTTGAAAGAGCGGATCTCTATGGAAGAAAGAGGTGGCGTCAGGTGCAATATCTCACAGAACAGTTTTGGGGTAGATGGAAAAAGGAGTACCTCCACAACATCACAGCGAGACAGTGCTGGCATAGCACTAAAAGGAACCTGCAAGTTGGAGACATAGTCATGGACACTGAGGACAACTTACCCAGGAGCCTATGGAGACTTGGGAGAGTCTCTGAAATCATCAAAGGCCAAGACGGACTTGTGAGACGGGTCAAAATCCTGCTTGGAGAGAGAGAACTGAGTGACAAAGGAGCGCGCACTGGGAAACTTTCGTTAGTGGAGCGCCCAGTCCAGAAACTAGTTTTGCTGCTCGAAGCAGATTAAGTGTAATGCGAACGTAATGTGACAAATTCTGTGTGATATACTGTAAATGGTAATGGTTAAATTCTGTGTGGAAATTGTGTTTAAAGGTTTCCATTTTTGTAAACACTATAATTTGGTGGGAGTGTAAATGACCCCATAGAAGGTTCATTATTTTAGGTGAATTACTTTATTAATATGCAGAACTAATTTGCAACTTTTA
>JAODHV010008919.1:0-19092 GCA_027576555.1 Plicofollis layardi | reverse complement strand
CCCCACTGCAGCACCTGGGTTCGCACAGAACAGGGAACAAACAGATGGTTACATGGTATATTGCTAGAGTTACCAGCCCCAGGGTCCTGCTCCAGGGCCTTCTGCACTAACGTCTCTACCTCAAGTAGGACGGCCCCCACCAGACAGCATGGAGGGAGGATGGTTTTGGGCATTCTAGACTCCTCCTGGCAGGAAGAGAATATTCTGGACAGGGTGTCAGGTTTGCCATTCTTGGAGCCTGGGTGGTAGGAGAGCGTGAACCGGAATTGGAAGAAGAAGAGAGACCATCGGGCTTGACGTGAGTTGAGACGTTTGGCGGACTTGAGGTATTCTAGATTTTTGTTGTCAGTCCAGACAATGAAGGGGAGATCCGACTCCTCGAGCCAGTGTCTCCACTCCTCCAAGGCCAGCTTGATGGCCAACAGCTCTCTGTCGCCGATGTCGTAGTTCCGCTCAGCAGGGCACAGCCAGTGAGAGAAGAAGGAGCACGGTTGGACCTTGTTGTCATTGGCCCTCTGGGAGAGAATGGCTTCGACCCTGGACTCGGAAGCGTCGACCTCCACAATGAACTGCTTGGTTGGGTCGGGTATGGTGAGGATGGGTGCTGTGGTGAACTTGCATTTGAGCATGGAGAAGGCTTTCTCTGCTTCCTCCCCCCACTTGAACGGGCTCTTGATCAAGGTCAACACCGTTAGAGGTCTGGCCACCGTGCTGAAGTCACGGATGAAGCGCCTGTAGAAATTAGCGAATCCCAGGAAACACTGGAGCTCTCGCCGCGAGGATGGGGTGGGCCAGTCAGCGACTGCCTCAAGCTTGTGGGGGTCCATCTGGATCCTCGCTGGGGAGATGATGAACCCCAGAAACGAGATGGAGCTCTGGTGGAACTCACTTTTTTCCACCTTGACAAACAGCTTATTCTCTAACAGGCGCTGGAGGACCTGCCAGACATGACCCCGATGTTCTTCCAGGGAACGGGAGAAGATCAGGATGTCATCCAGGTACACAAAAACGAAGATGTTGAGATAGTCCCTTAAGGTGTCGTTCACAAGTGCCTGGAAGACTGCAGGAGCATTGGTCAGGCTGAAGGGGACTAAGAGGTACTTGTAGTGGCCCGTGGTGGTGTTAAAGGCTGTCTTCCACTCGTCTCCCTCCCTGATCCTGATGAGATGGTAAGCATTACGTAGATCCAGCTTGGTAAATACCTTGGTTCCCTGGAGTAGTTCAAAGGCCGTGGTAGTGGGTAGCGGTTCTTGACCGTGATGGTGTTGAGACCTCGATAATCAATGCAGGGGCGGAGCGACTTGTCTTTTTTCTCCACGAAGAAGAATCCTGCCCCTGCTGGGGAGGAGGAAGGGTGGATGATCCCAGCTGACAAGGACTCGGAAATGTACTTCTCCATGGCTTGCCTTTCGACGGGAGAGAGTAGAGTCATCCTTTGGGTGGCGCCATCCTGGGCAGGAGGTCAATTCCAGAGTCATAGGGTCTGTGGGGGGGGAGGACACTGCTCAGGTCTTACTGAAGACAAGCTTTCGGTCCAGGTATTCCGGAGGCACATGAGAGAGGTCGGGAAGCTCACTGGCTGAAGGCTGCGGTGGCTTGGTGGGAGGCAGAGCAGAGTTCAGGCAGGAAGCTAGGCAGGACTGGCTCCAGCCTAAGATGAAGTTGTCAGCCCAGTTTAGGTGGGGGTTGTGCTGCATTAACCAAGGCAATTCTAGAACGATGGGTACATGGGGGGTGTTCATGACGTGAAGTTGGATGGTTTCAGAGTGATTACCAGAAATCCTCAGGATGAGTGGGGCAGTGAGGTGGGTGATGGTGGTCAAGCTGGTGCCATTGAGTGTCAGGACAGTGAGGGGAATGTCGAGAGTGAGTAGCGGGATTCCCAAATGCTTGGCGGTGGCAGAGCAGATCAGGCTCCTGTCCGAGGGCCTGGAAGTGGTGATGCTGGTTGTCAAGGATGATGATGACAGGGAGTAACGGTCGATCAGCAGGGGGCTGGTTTTGAGCATTGCCCATCAGGGCCCCTCGATTCACTGGTGGGCTTGTCCTTTTAATGGGCAGGCTCAGCAGATGTGCCCCAGCTGACCAGAGTAGAAGCAGGCCCCTGTGCTCCACCAGCACTGTCGTTCTTCAGCTGACACCTGAACCTGGTCTACCTGCATGAGTTTGACGGACGAGGCAGGAGATGGAGAGGAGGTGAAGCTGGGGTGAGTCTTCTCTCTCCTCCATTGCTGGATATGGGCATCGATATGGTTGGCGAAGTCCATGAGGCCGGAGAGGTCCGACAGCAGTTCCCGCAATACCAGCTCATCCTTAATGGCGTCAGACAAGCCATGCAGGAACGCATCGACCTGGGTGGTCTCGTTCCAACACACGATGCCACCAACATCCGGAACTCGATGGCACAGTCTGAGGTAGCCCGGAACCCCTGTCGCAGCTCCATGAGTTCTCTAGCCGCCTCCTGGCCAGACAAAGAGCAGTCGAAAGTTCACCTCATCTTCTCATAGAAATCTTTTTAGTTGGAGCAGAAATGTGCTTCAGCATCCCAGACCACTGTTCCCCACTCCCTGATCTTGCTGGTGAGGAGCGTGATGGTATATGCTACTCGGGAGTGTTCTGTGGGGAAGGCCAGAGGTTGCAGCTCTAGGATTAATGAGCATTGAGGCAAGAAAGATCTGCAAGTACCTGGTTCTCCATCGTAGGGTTGAGGCGCTGGGAGTCTCGGCTTGTGGAGAAAGGTGGTGGCAGGAGCTGGAGTCAGAGATGGCTGGGCAGGGGTAGGCATGGCTTGATAATACTGTATCTGCATGGTGAGGAGGTTGAGTGAGTCAGACAAGGTAGCGAGGTTCTGATTGACTTGTCATAGGTTTTGTTGATGGGTCCCAAGGAGAGTCCTTTGTTGTTGGACAGCCGTTCTAAGATGGGCAAATTCTGCTGGATCCATGCTGACCAGAATGTACTGTTAGGGTTGCTGGAGGTGTGGTGAATTAGGACCCAAAAGCAGAACACACACACAGACAGTAATCCAAGAAGCGTAGTGGGTTTAATCCAGAGAAGGGCATGGCAAAAATGTAAACAAAACTTGATTAAGAAACAATAACGAAAATAGTCCAGGTATAAAAAGAAAACGTGAAACTTGACTTGAAAAATGAGGCAGGCAAAGACATGAAAAACACTTGAGGGAAACAACATGAAAAAAACTCTCGAGGCAAAAAACGGCTAGAGTCTACATACGAGACGTTCTGGCAGTGTCTGTGGCTGAGAACGGTGTTTAAAAAGGCAGCAGTGATGATCAGGAAGTGAATGCAGGTGAGCGCTCACTGAACGGGGAAGCAGGCAGGATGGAATTCCCGTCTCGGATCCGGATCAGAGCTGACATGGAAGATCTGCAAGCTTAGGAGCGGATGTCCAGGGTGGAGCGTGACAGAATCTTTTATTACTTTTTTATTTTGATAGAGAATGGTAGATGTGAATGACATTCAGTGCTTATGTATGCATATTTTATAATTAACATTGATTTCTCCTTCTTGGTGATGTATAAATGAGAGTTAAGATCAGCGTTATATTGCACAAATAAAGCCATTTAGTGAAACTTTGAAGAAGAGTGTGTACCGATTTAATGTTTTACCTTATTAGCATAGTTACAAGTAATTAAATACTAATTTGCATAAATTGTTTTTCTTATTTTTTCAAACTTTGTATTCAGTATACAACCATCTATGTGCCTGACAATTTCCATGTAAATATCTTGAAAAACAGAAAAGTTATTAAGAAAAAACATTTGATCTCATTGGTTAATGAGGCCCATTTTGGACCATGTGAAACTCATACAGAATATTACAGCAGCTTTCTAAAAATTAAACCGTTTCTTCAATCTTTGATTTGTAATATCTCAAGAATGGATAAACATATTTTAATTCTGTAAAAAGTATGTTGTTCTGCATTCAATTCTGAATTTATTGAGTGCAGTTTCGCAATTTGGAGTGAATTTGAATTTTCACCTAATCTGCCAATCTTTAGTATATTGGTTCATTCATCTCCAGTAGCTGCTTTATCCTAGTCAGACTCACGCTGGTTACCTGGCTAATTTGTTACACTTTAGGGGAAAAATAATCAAGTGATTGTGTTACAAAATTGCAGGAAGAGGTGGGATTGACCAGCCATGTGGAATCAAAACTTTTAAGGGCCCATTCTAGTCAAAAGCGATGAGGGGAAAGGCAACTGTGAAACAAAGCGACACCTTCAAATTGTATTTTTTACTAGCTAAACAAATCACTAATGTTTAATCATTTCAGGAAATGGTCAATTCCATTCAGACATGTTTGTTCCTGATGTGGAGCATTGGACACCAGGAATTTAATGTAACTAGACCTACAAATATGTGCTTTAGTTGAATGTCCTTGTTCCACATGTTGACTTGTACTGAGAAATAAAGGGGAACCTTATTGTGACTTGAAATTGATTTACTCTGAAAATCTAAAGGCAGTTGCTGGAACAGTAAATAAACAGGTATCTGCAAGTTAAGCTTTACATTTGAATAATTCATCCAAATTTGTTCAGAGGAAGAATTTGTGGCTGTGTGACCCGTGAAATTGTATGGGTCTGATCGGACATCAATTCCACAAACCCTGAAGGAAAATGTAGGTTGAAAAGTTTAAGCATTGTATAAAACTATATAAGAAGTTAGCTTAGCAAGTTGGCCTAGTATGTCCACCTCTTGACCAGCAGATTGTGAGTTCTACTCATGGTTGGGTTATACCAAAGACCATCATAAAAATGGTACCTACTGCCATCTGGTGAGGCATGCCACAATACAGTGAGTAGGGAATCAAACTCTTGCAATTAGCAGAGGACCAGCCCCCCACTGTAACCCTCGCTATGTAATCAGCGAGAGGCTGAGGGCTATAGAAGCGGAGATCAGCGCCGCCCAATGTGCCTTATGGCATGGGAAGGACTTTGATAATATAAGAAGTGTTGGTAGGCAACCCTAAGGCCTGAATGGTTTGAGTTTAGTTTTAAAAATCAGAATCCGTTTCGACTTGACTGCAGTGTCTAGACAAGTCTTCTGAACCTTATAGAGCATGTAGTGGGATAAGCAAGTCATCATATGGATATACCGTAACAGTTTGCACATTGCTATTTGTTAAATATTGAACTTGTGTGAAAAAGGAAAATGTATGATGTCATGTGATTTACTGAACTTTCAAAAAAATGATTGAAACGATGGTAGCATAAGAGATTCCAAATTTTATAAACCCCCAAAATGTGGCTCTCTACTATTGCACTTTTGACCCACTTGATATTACAATAACTGACAATTAGAGGAAGGCTAGAGATTTTATGAGGGGTTCTGACACATTCTCTGAACAGTTAGGTCTTAGCTTAAACTTTTCAGAGCTTTATAGTCTGTGGATCTCACTATTAAGTACTGAGAAAAGACCTGCATTTCATGATGTACAGGGCGAGATGAGATTATAAGGAGATGTTAGGAGATTGCTGTAACGATTGTGTGAACGTGAATGTAATGTTTTTGAATGTAGTTTTTTTTAATGTTCTACCTCATATTATTACACCATGGAAGACCGTTATTGAAGTTCCTAATAGGTACAGTCCAAATCTTCTTGTAGTGTGCAGTAGTCATGTGAGAGCTTATAGTTAATAAATGCTGCCTGTCACAGACTGAGCTGTGATGCTCACGCAGGCAATGGCGTACAGGTAGCCATTAGCCGGCATTAACAAACATGCTGCCTGGATGCCACTTGTCTGTCTCCCTTTCCATTCATTTTTGGTATGTACTGTTTTTGTTTTTGGTTCATTGTCATTAACCAGTTTGCCTTAACTTTTGTCTAATTGTTACAAAGAGTGCAGGGAAAGGCCTACCAGCATTTCTGAGTAGCATTTTTTTTTCTTTTTCTCCATTTCCTCTTGTATTTTCAAACGCGCATTTCAGATCACCATTATCAACTCTCATCTGTTTTAGCAATCTTTTAGGGTAAATAATCACTACTTACACACTGGTTATTTCAAATTATGGATGTTTATTTTGTAAAACATTTTGTAAAACATTTCTGTAAACTGTGGAATTCATACTCACGAAAGGTGTCAGCACACTTCTACTTCCTTGTTGAGCAAACCGAGGGAATGTTCCATGGACATTAAGTAGGGGGTTTCCCACTGGTTTGAGGAGCAAACCATTTTTTTTAACAGGGGTGTTTTGTAGTGGGTGAGCTAAGTGTATTTTTTTTAGCCATAGAAGGGGTGTTGGTGAATGAAAATATTTTGGGGTGATTATGTATTTTGTTTGTGTTTCTTTGAATTGTTATTTTGTCTTTATTTTCTTGTTATTTAGTTAATTGATTTATTTTTGTGAATGGGGCTTACCTGAGGGAGGGGCTATCTCTGTAAAAGGCCCAGTGCCTCAGTTGTATGGGGAGCTCTGTGGAGAAAGGTTGTGTCTGTGCTCAGAGTCTTAGGACATAGTCTGGCGCTCTTGCCGCTATTTTTCTCATTTTGCTTATTTTTTTTGTTTTGCATGTTTTGGGACTCACATTGTAAATACTTGCACTTTTAAAAAAGAAGGAAAATAAAAGGAAAAGATTTTAGTTTGGAAAAAACATCTCTCGTCTGCTCCATTGCCGGTCATCCTGCGACAGTTAACATGTATGGATCTATCTCATCACAAAGAGCAACTTTCTGAAGGTATCTTGACCAGTCATTGGCCTCTAAACTGCAAATATAAATGAAATAAAGTGTCATTAAATAAATTAAGTCATTAAATAATAAATAACTGCAGAATAAATAGTCGGAGATGGTTTCACTAGCTCTCTGCATAATGGCAGCCAAATGGCAGCCTGACCACCACTTTATTCACCGGAAGTAAACTTGCAAGCAAAAGTCATGTGACTGAATGCAACCTATCGTCGTCGTGGTGTGGTGCGGGATGACTCGGGGCTGAGCGTCCATGGCCCGTCACACAATATCCCTCCAGCTCTCTCTGTCTTTTGCCGCGCGGGCAGCAGTCGAAAGCCCCATCTCGGTCAAGGCCACTACTCCGTCCATCACACACGTCTTTTGCCGGCCTCTTCGTTGCGTTCCGAAGACCATGCCAGTGATGAAATCGGCCACTGTTCCCTCCGCTCTCATAACATGGCCAAAAAACCGCAACTTCAGCTTGTCACAATACTTCATCAGATTCCAGCTGCCTCCAATCTGTTGCCTCATGTAGATGTTCGATTTCTTCTCAGTCCAGCTAATCCTTAACATTCTGCGGTAAGACCAGTTCTCGAACGCTTCGATTCTCTTCCGATCAGACTTTTTCAGCGCCCAAGACTCGGCCCCATAGGTGGCAATCGGAAACACCAGTGACCGGAGGAGGCGTAGCTTTGTGTGTTGACGGATGTTCCTATCCGTCCATACAGGGGCCAAGCTAATAACTGCTGTCTTCGCAATCGCAAGTCGCCGCTGTATCTCGGTTGTCTCATTGCTGTCTGGGTTGATCATCGCTCCTAGGTAGTTAAAAACCTCGATCTCTTCCACTACCTCGCCATCAACCACCAGCGTCTCTGGTACAAAACTGTCATCATCGTCAGTGCTCCCATCCTTGCCGACCACCATCAATTTCGTCTTCTGCATGTTCAAGAACAGACCAGCTTTTTCACTGGCTTCCTTTACATGTCCCAGTAGTTGCTCCAGTTCGCACATGGAGTTCGCCACCAGAGTCACGTCATCCGCATAGCGCAAGTTGGTGATACGCCTGCCTCCCACATAGATCTCACCAGTGAAATCCTCCAATGCTTCGCGCCTGATTCGTCTGAGTACAGGTTAAAAAGGCCGGGGGACACCACACAGCCTTGTCGAACGCCCTTTCCTATGGAGAACCAGTCTGAGAGACCATGAGACCATGAGTCCGAACTGCAGCCAGCTGGTTTTTGTACAGTGAGCGTAGCAATTGTATCATGTGGCTAGGGAATCCCATCTCACACATTCTGGCCCATAGCCGCTCACGTTCGACCACATCGAACGCTTTTTTGTAGTCAATAAAACAGATGTAGAGCTTTCGTCGACGCTCACGATGTTTCTTGATCAATAACTTTAGACTCGCTATTTGATCCCGCATGCCCCTCCCAGGTCTAAAGCCCACTTGTTCTTTGGACATCTCGCTTTCCATCTTCTGCATCAGGTGCACCACCACTATCCTCAGCAGAACCTTACTCGCATGTGGTATCAAGGCAATTGTCCTGTTGTTTTCACACTTCAACACATCGCCCTTTTTTGGCAGCACCACGAACACTGACTTGGTCCAGTCTTCTGGCCATGTCCATGTGTTCCAGATGCACACGCACAGCTCGTGCATGGGGCGGGCGACACTATCTCCACCAGCTTTCAGCAATTCGGCAGCTATGTCATCTATTCCGGGGCATTTGCCAGACTTTAGGTGCTTCAATGCCTGTTCGACCTCGCTGAAGAGTGGAGGCGGCTCATCGGGTTGATCCGGGACCTCCGTGACAGTAGGGTCGTCAGTCTTTTTGTACAGGTTGAAACAGTATTCAGTCCAACGGTCCTTGATGCCTTGTCCCTCAGAAATGACACATCCACTTTGGTCCTTCACAGCATCCACTTGGGGTCTGAATTTCTTTGTGATATTCTTCACTCCCTTGTACATGTCGCGCGAGGCTGTAGTGGTAGCGTGGTTTTCGATCGCTGCACACTGGGCCTCGATATTTCGCTTTTTGTCCCGTCGCACGAGCCGTCGAACCTCATGATGACAATCCCGATACCATTCTCATTGTACATCAGTGGTCAGACCCACCACCTTGATGTTTCATCTCTCCTCGATCTTATTCAGCGTCTCCATGGAAATCCAGTAATTTTTCTTGCAATGCGCTGTAGGAATGGTCCTCTTGGCCACGTCAAGAATGGTGTCCCGCATGTCCGTCCACAGTTCCTCAGGAGTTTGGTCTGGAGGATGCTCTCCAAGTGCTGCAAACCTGTTGGATACCTTGACGGAGTACCTTCCCAGGTCAGACAGGTCAAAGCGTTTCGGTGGAGGTGGTTGTGTGATCCGCTTCAATCGCAGCTTGAATTTCATGGTCAACATCTCATGATCCGTCCCACAGTCGGCGCCTGGGTACGTCCGTGTCTGGACCATGCTACTACACCAACGCTGCTGTACCAGAATGAAATCGATCTGATTGCACGTAGAGCCGTCCGGCGAAGTCCAGGTGTACAGCCTTCTGGGTGGTTGTTCAAACATGGTGTTGGTAATTGCCAACGCATTTGAATCGCAGAAGTCTACAAGCCGTTCGCCAGCCTCATTCGGCTCCCCGAGTCCAAATTTTCCATGCACCGCGGATGTTAAGGAAAGCTTTCCAACCTTGGCGTTTGCATCGCCCATCAGGGTCAGTACATCGCGCTGAGGGACTTTCTCGATGGCATCTTGCAGAGCATCATAGAAGTTGTCATGGGCTTCCTCATCGGCCTTTCCATTATTGCTTGTAGGAGCATAGAACTGGATCACCGTTATGTTGTACGGGTGCACTTTTAAATGAACACTGACCAGCCGATCGTTAATAGGGTTGTATCCAAGCAGGGACTTCCGCGTGACAGGATCGAGCACAAAGCCGACACCATGATTGTATTCTCTTCCAGCGTCTTTACCACTGTAGATCACCTTCATACCATCATGGTCGAAACTTCCACTGCCTCTCCATCGTGTCTCCGACAGCCCGAGAATGTTGATACCGAGCCAGTCCATCTCAGAACACACTGTAGCTAGTTTCCCCACTACATACAAACTGCGCACGTTCCACGTTGCCACGAAAAGCCATTTCCGCAGGCTCACACCCTGGCCTCGAGAGGCGGCTTCGACAGGGGGGCTTCCACGTGTAGGTGGGTTTGGCCCAGCTGCGTCATGGATGGCACTCCTTTGGCCCAGGCTACTTGCCTCTTCCCCACTTGCAATTCGGACAATGGGAACCAGCCTGGGGGACTCACCAGCCACCGCCATAGCGTTGTTTCCTTGGGTTGTAACCATATTGTGCGAAGAGTTGTCTGGGAAAGTATAGCAAGCCGTAGGGATCCCAACTTCCTTTCCGCTGCTGCGGTTCCACTCTAATTGTGGAGGGTGACGGTTAGCCGGTTCACTCATAGTTGAGCTACTGCGCCCAATCGTCATGAGAAACGGCGCCGATAGAGACGCGCCGTCCTCGCCGCACTCCTCTACTGAGCCAACGCTGCCCGGCCCAGGGACACAAAAGAGAGGTAGCCACCCCACGAGTCGTGAGCTGAACCACAAGTCGTCTCCTCTTCGGGCAATCTGCGACAGGGGGTAGGCGTCCTCCAGCCGGAGGCATCCGCCAGCCGGCCCGCCGCACCAGGTTTAGCCGGCCAGCCGAGGCCGTTGCCCGGGGTGTGCCCGCTGCTGTGCCCAAGTAGCTACTAGGAGGCACTGATGGGACTTGAGCACCACGTGGTGACCAGTGGTCCAGACAGAAACCATACAGGTGGGAAAAAATAAGTATACCCTTTCTACTTCCACAATCAGTAAGAGAGTAATTAGCAGCCAGGAGTTATTAATGAAATTCACAAGATTAGTTAATCATCAAGAAGTGTAAATACCTCTATAAAAAGCATAACATTTGGTAGTTTAGGGTTGAGGAACACTCAATGCAGAATGGAGTGAGAGATCGACAGATGAATCAGTGCAATTTCTGAAGTGACGCAGAAGCTGTAACTGTCTGTTTTGGTGAAGAGAGAACAGAGTCAAAAGGCATTCCTACATCCTGTCCTCACCTATGGCCACAAACTGTGGGTAATGACCAAAATAACAAGATCGCGGACATAAGCGACAGAAATGAGCTTTCTCTAAAGAGTGTCTGGGCCTTAGAGACAAGGTGAGGAACTCGGACATTCAGGAGGGGCTCAGAGTAGTGTCGCTGCTCTTCCACATCAAAAGGAACCAGCTGAGGTGATTCAGGCATCTGTCTAGGATGCCTCTTGAATACCTCCTAGGTGAGGTGTTCCGGGCTTATCCAAACAGGAGGAGGCTCTGTGGCAGACCCAGGACACGCTGGAGAGATTGACTGGCTTGCAAAAGCATCTCTGTCCCCCTAGAAGTTCTCAAGGAACCTCTATATCCAATACCTGAAATTCTCATAATGAGATTATAATACAACAAATATAACATTTTAAAACATTTTTCTAGATGTTTTCCTTATTCAACTTTAAAATCATATTTACTGACATCATTTTACTGACATATTAAAGATGTATTTATTCACGTTTCTTTAGTCTACATTCTCTGTTTTCTTAAGGTAAATGTTTGTGTTTAAAGGAAGTGGTCTAAACACTAGACTCTACTGAAAAACCTCTCTTGGAGTGAACAGAATTCCAGAATTTTTGAGCATATTAGGATGGTTTGCTCAAGTGATGTGCTCCTTAATATCAATTTGAATATCAAGGTCTTTTTCTATTATACATATGTAATAACATGCTAGTTTCACACTTGCGTATGACATGGTGTGAGAATTATCCATCCAACTGGACTCAGAATCAAACCCAGACTTCTAAAGAAAGTAGTAATTAATTTGACCTTGTAAGTCTTTAATTTTAATATCGAGCATTATAATTTGTGACAGGACACACTTATTTTATAATCTGGAAAAATTGAAAGATAATTATAGGTCTGAGTATGCATCATACACGAGGCAGGAAAAGTCAAAATTCAAGGCTGTCTAGTTAAAGACTCACAAGCCTAAACAATGTGATTGATATCTCAGTAAGGAAAGTCCAGCAAGCTTGGCGTACTGGTGAGGGGAGCTTGAACATCTGAATATTCATTACAGGTGCCGGACAGGACAGTGTGTTGTGGTTACAAATGCCTCTTCTCCTACACTGACAGGATAACAGTTAGAATTATTTATGTTCTACATAGACTTTCTGTTCTGTAAAATGCTGCTTTCTTTGGCCAAACATTTGCATCTTGAATGTTCATTGCACTGCTTGTATCTAATCATTTAAGGTGGTTTTATCATTCATGAGTAGTTTTGAGAACTTTAATGGGTTAGACAGCTAGAAATTTGGTGTCCATGTGCACTGGTGTGAATGTCATGCTGAAAGGGTCTGATTTTGACCAGTATCAATTGGCTCAAAAATCTTTCATATATGTCATGAATGCGATCAGATTATTATTGGTGTGCAGGTTTGGAGGTGGCACTAGCGTATTATTATTTATACAAAATTGGAAAATGTGTAATGGATTGCATAGAAGGGAGCAGATTTTTTTCTATTATCGCAGACTTCTTACCATTGATATAAATTCACTGATTTTGCTTTTACACTTCCAGAATCTGGCTCCAGAAACACTAGGACACAACGACGTAAATACAAAATTATTTTCTGTTGAAGTATACTGCCATGTCTCAATCAAAAATATATCAGAAGTAAAATCGGGCCATAAAATACCTTTATTCTATATTTACAAATAGAATATTTTTAAAGAACATTTGGTAGTTTGGGTGTTCTGGAACACTCAGGTGTGTGTCTATATCATGCCAAAATATAAGACATTAGCCATGACCTCAGAGGAGCAATTATTGTTGGTCATCAATCTGAGAAGGGTTATAAGGCCATCTCCAAACAATTTGAAGTTCACCATTCTACAGTGAGAAGGACTGTTTAAAAATGGAGCGGCCTTCCCAGGAGTTGGCATCCTAACAAATTCAGTCAAAGGTCAGGGGTGGGTCTCCTGATAACATTGCACTTTAGGGCTAAAGAATGAGTTTAAAGATGCTCTTAACCAATGAACCTTGTCTCTGGTCATGGCTTTCATAAGAAGGACTCTTAAGAGCAACTTTACTAAGAGCATCTTTGCAATGTGTACCCTCACTAAAGGCATTAATAATTGCTAAATCTAGTTGATGAGCTCACATAGCATTCATTTTTACCCCAAAACCAATGAACAGGCTTGTTACCACCAATATAAATTCACTGATTTTGCTTTTACATTTCCAGAATCCAACTCCACAAACACGAGTACACAGCGACGTAAGTACAAAATTATTTTCTGTCGAAGTACACTGCCATGTCTCAATCAAGACATATCTGAGTTAAAATCAGGCCATGAAATGCCTTTATTCTATATTTACAAAACAACAAGCTCAGTTGAAAGGGAAAAGTTCATGTTTTCTCTAATTGTCATGTCTTTGTTTTCCAGCTTTATCCTATTTGGTTGTGTACATTTTTGGTACAGCGTTGGTTGTTTTTGTAAACGTTGTTGCGTTATTAGTAGAGCTGATCCTAAAAGCACGTGAGTGAGCTCTATATTATTATGATTTTAATAAAAATAACAATATTACAAAAGTAAACTCTAAAAATGTGAGCATGAAATTTTACTGACATAAAGATTATACTAGTGACAATTTTTTTTATTGAAATCAGTCCACTGAACATATACATATGAAACTACAATTTCTTTTCTTTTTCATTTATAAATAGGAAATGGTCAGCGTACAGTGGATCTGCGAGTTATTCTTCTACCAGCTGAATGTGTCTTTGCCATGTGCTGCCTTGCTTTACAAATTTCTGCTTTCTGTAAGTATAATCTACAAGCCCAACACACTATATGATCTGATGCAGAGCTGGTCTGTGTACTTTTGGTCATTCTGTTGTTGTATCAGTAACAGAAAGGCAGAAATGGCGGAAATAACATTTAAGACGCTTTTACTTTGTTCCTTCTTTGTAAATAAAAAAAGAAACTGTACCATATTCGATTTAATTAGCGTACCGTGCGCCTAGAAAACATCATATGGCCATCATATGGATGTGCTAAATAGGGACTCTGAGAGAACTGCTTTAGGTATTCAAACTTACAAATAGTATTGATAATATCTTATTATTCATTGATACTAATACGTGTATTGGAGATCTAGATCTGTTTAAATTCTGAATCTGTGATTACAAACCGTAGCACTACCAGCTTATGAATAAATGAAAACCACAAACCTTGAGATCCATCATGTTGTAGATATGTTCTGTTTCCCTAATATGTAAATCACTATCCAAACTAGAAATATTATTCAAATTTGCAGTGAACAAAACATTTCAATTTCAGGGAATACATTCAAAGTTAGAAATCTCAAATTCAAAGATCCAATCACATTTGGTAGTCAAAGGAAGCTTATGACTAGGCACCCTCATATGAGTCTATGAATCTCAATGGATATTAAAGTTTAGTGACCAGGCGAATCAGGGCAATCATAGTCAGAGTCAGAAGATGAGTTGGATTCCTCATCTGGTTCACTCCATTCATTGACTGTCTCCAACTCCATCGCGATGTTCTCCAAAGTTGGTGATTTGCTTCTATTTCCCCCGCTGAAGCTTTGTCAAACCCTTCAAATGGATCTTGATTGTCACTCTCGGCAAATAGCAAATCATCTTGGGTTCCATCCAGTGCAATTACTATCCCAGTTTTTAGGAAGGACTGATGGATTATCTCTGGGGTTACAGCTGCCCACCATTCCTTTATCCATTTTAATAAGGTTTTTTTTTCTGGTGGTCTGCGGTTTCCCGCTTTTGTCAATGACACAAAACCGTTGAATAGCCAGTCATCATGCAGTTCTCAATATTTGTTCAAATTAACATCACATGGTTGGTGTTTTGAAGTATACCATCCTGGAATCACGGCAAAGTCAGTGCTGTATTTACATAACATTTTCTTTACCTCTGCGGTTCTGTGGCCAGAAAATGAGTCCCAGACTAGCAGTCTACGATTTGCTTTACAAACTTTTCTCCATATCATTTTGATCCGGAACCTGATGACTTCTCCATTTGCCCATGCACCAGGAGTCATTTTGCCATGGAGTCCAGTTGGGATGTCTTTGGGTGGTTTTACACCTTTGAGTAAAACAAGACGGGGTAGCTTTGTGCTGTTTGCCATAGCCGTCAGACAAACCCTAACCCTCATCTTCTCATGGCCTGTGGTGTTCATAGTCACAGTTTTATTTCCCACTGTTTCAAGGCTATATTCACCTGGCATATCAAGCCACACGGCCGTTTCATCCATTTTGCCAATCATGGATAAGTTGTATCCTTTGCACTTCTGCATGCGGATAACATATTTCAGAAAATTCTGAGCTTTGTCATTCAAAACATCCTCATTTTTTGTGCAACGTGTGCCTTTTCTGAAGGAAATGTTATGCCACTTCATAAATCTGCGTAACCAACCACAACTCGCTTTGAACAATTGATTCCCTTGGAGCGTGTGCAAACGAAGTGCTTCTCATTTGATTTGCATTTGTGTTACTCAAACCCACTTTTCACAATGGCTCTGTCGCCACTCCAGCAATTTCTCCTCTATCTCGACAAATCTGATCTTTGTTCCAGCCCTTCCACACTGCTTTCGCCAACTCTTACATTTTGTAATTCATTCTTTTTTCTTCATTTGATCACTCGCTTTCTGTCAATATCGTAATATCTGGTAGCAGCCCGATTGCCATGTTCTTTTGCATATGTAACTACTTTCAATTTGAAAGATATTTCATTGGATCGAATCTTCTGGCCTTTATGGGACAAGGATTGACCATCTTCAATTGTCATGAGGCCAAGGATAATGAGAGATGAGAGATGCAGAATCAGTCTGATTGGGTTATTCCATGTCAGAAGTTGAGAGGGAGTGCGTCATTTGAAAGTTTTTCTTTTAACACTGTTTTTCTCTTCAAAAAATTGATAGGTGGAGGTCTTCAGACAATTCAGTGTATAATCGCAATCATTTCAAGAAAACTATTCCTATTATTTCTGATGGAAACATATAACATTCATGAGGCCTTTTCCCCCATTTTACAACTTGGAATGGCTAAATCACTAGCAACAGGGAAGCTGGTCACATGATGTCAAGTGGGAGCCAGTCTTGCAATGGAGATTTTCGAAGTGGCTATCATGTGTATAGAAGTGTTTGGACCCCAGAAATTGGCTAGAATTTGGAGATATCAATTGAATATAATAACCCTCATGATAAATATGCAGTGGCTGTTGTGAACAATGATATAACCATAGGCCACATTCCAAGAGAACTGAGCAAGATTGCATATTTCTTTCTGAAAAACGGTGAGGAAATTGTGTCATTACTTCTGACAAATATAACCACTCAACATTAGTTGGTGGATTAGAAGTAAAATGCTTCTTCTGATTTATTGGCAAAGAACTACTTGTAAAAAGGCTGAAAAATGTATTTAATGGTCAATCAGGTAAGATACCTTGGTTTTTTACGTCAGTGACTTGACTCAGTTTGTGTTGTCAGAAAAGTGGGGTATGCTTATAGGGGCAGGTGCACTAATTAGGTCGAATGCGGTAAATGAACTAACACACAGAAATGACTTGTTTGTTTGTTTGTTTGTTTGTTTATTTATTTATTTAAAAACTTTTATGGTTGTTGATGGGACTGGAAATCATTAAGTCATGCCTGGCCAATATGCCTCCTTAACTAGCTTTAGATACAGCTTTGGAACCTCAAAAAATAACTATAGACGTGTCGGGAAATATCCTTCACAAAATGATTGGAGATAATGCCTCTATATATGTGCAATGTTGAGATGATTTAAACCACATGCACAAAATCTCCTAATACTCCTTAACGAAAATATTTTTCCTTGTGACAATCATGTGGTATAAATTTTATTGGCAATTAAAAATTACTAACCCCATTTCCAGAAAAGTTGGGATATTTTCCAAAATGAAATAAAAACAAAACTCTGTGATTTGTTAATTCACATGAACCTTTATTTAACTGACAAAAGGACAAAGAAATATTTTCAGTAGTTTTACTGACCAACATAATTGTATTTTGTAAATATAAACAAAGTTAGAATTTGATGCCTGCAACACACTCAAAAAAAAAAGTTGGGACAGATCCATTATTATCATTGTATTACATCACCTTTCCTTTAATAATACTTTTTAATCATATGGGATCTGAGCATACTAATTGTTGCAGTTTTGCATTTGGAATTTTTGTCCATTTTTGCTTGATACAAGACTTCAGCTGCTCAACAGTCTGTGGTTGCCGTTGTCTGATTCTCCTCTTCATGATGTGCCATACATTCTCAATAGGAGACAGATCTGGACTGGCAGCAGGCCAGTCAAGCACATGCACTCTGTGTCTACAAAGCCATGCTGTTGTAGCCCATGCACAATGAGGCCTGGCATTGTCCTGCTCAAATAAACATGGACTTCCTAGGAATTGGCGTCGCCTTGATGAATACGGCGCTCTAAAATCCAAATATACACCTCCACATCAATGGTACCTTCACACACATGCAACTCCCCCATGCCGTGGGCACTGATGCCCCCCATACCATCACAAATGCTGGCTCTTACACCTTTCCTGATAACAAACTGGATGGTCACTGAGAACTTGACGTCCAGTTTTCCTGAAAACAAGCTGAAATGTGGACTCTTCTGATCACAGCACACGTTTCTACTCTCTTTCTGTCCATCCGAGATAAGTTCGGGCCCAGAGAAATCGGGAGCATTTCTGCATAGAATTGATGAATGGCTTCCTCCTTGCATAATACAGTTTCAGGTTGCATTTCTGGATGCAGTGGCAGACTGTGTTAAGTGACAACAGTTTTCTGAAATACTCCTGAGCCCATTTGTCACATTAGCATGACGGTTTCTCAGGCAGTGCTGCCTGAGGGTTCGAAGGTCACACATATTCAACAGTAGTTTCTGACCTCACCCTTTGCACACTGAGATGTCTTCGAATTCCCTGAATCTTTTCACAATATTATGTACTGTAGATTTTGAAAGACCTAAAATCTTGCATTGAGAAATGTTCTTTTTGAATGGACAATTCTCTCATGAATTTTGCCACAAAGGAGTGAGCCACAACCCATGTTTGCTTGCAAAGACTGAGCCTTTGGTGCTGCTCCTTTTATATCCAATCATGATAGCAATTAATCTGCTTATTGTGGAATCTTCCAAAATGGTGTTACTTGAATTTCCTATTAACTTTTCAGTTTTATTTTGCCTCTGTCTAAACTTTTTTTGAGTGTGTTGCAGACATCAAATTCTAATAGTGAGTCAGTGATAGTGAGTCAGTGTAGCATCCAGACAGCCCTTAGTCCAACATGAGAGGAAAAGTTGCACGTCACTGGCAGCTACAACCCCTGGCAAAAAAAAAAAGGAATCACTACTCTTGAAGGATGTTCATTCAGCTTTTTCTCTTTGTAGAAAAAAATCACAGATCTGACATTCTGACTTTGTAAAACATACTTCAAACAAGTTAAATTAAATTGTAATTAATGGTATATTTTTTCCTGATCAAGTAGAGGAAAGAATTATGGAATCAGCAACAAAATTCACAATTAGTACCTTGTGTACCTGCTTGGGCTTTTATGACAGCTTGAATTCTTTGAGGCATGGACTTCACTAATGGAAAAATAATACTCTTCATCAGTCAGGTTCCAACTTTCTCGTATAACGGTTGACAGATCAGCTTTGCAGGATGGAGCCTTGTCATGGACCATTTTTTTCAATTTCCACCATAAATTTTCAATTGGATTGAGATCCGGACCGTTTACTGACCATGTCATTGAGTTGCTGTGCCTTTTCTGAAGAAAAGTTTTAACGCTTTTTGCTCTATGGCAAGATGCTCTATCATTCTGAAAAATGACTTCATCATCACCAAACCTACTTTCTACTGATGGAATGAGAAAAGTGAGAAAATTTCAGTGTACACCTGTGCATTTACTGTAGAGGTAATGACTGTCCTCTCTCCTGGTCCTTTACCTGACATGGAACCCCATCTTATCAATGATTGTGGAAGTTTTTTTTTTTTTTTTTCCCTCAGGCATTCACCTTTATATGTGTCAAAAGTTCCAGCATCATCTCCTTGACCCATGCAGATTCGTGATTTATCACTGAATATCACTTTCATTCAATCATCCACAGTCCATGACTGCTTGTCTTTTGCCCACTGTAACCTCATTTTCTTCTGTTTAGGTGTTAATGATGGTTTACATTTGGCTTTTCTGTATGTAAATCCCATTTCCTTCAGCCGATTTCTTACAGTTTGGTCACAAACATTGACTCCTGTTT